>JAJOZX010000314.1:592500-730000 GCA_023014485.1 Bathynomus jamesi | reverse complement strand
AAATTTATTTTTCAATTTATTATTATTATTTTTTATTATTTTTTTCTTTTTTTTGTTTTTTTTCTTTATTTCTTTGTGACATATATATCAATTTGGCATCATCTATTAAATTGATTGTAAACTTCCCTTTTGAGCTTGAATTTGTAGACTCCACTTACAATTTTTGTTTTTTTTATCTGTTGGTTTATTTCTTTATGGTTATTTTGGCTGTGACATATATATCACTAAGGCACTTTTTATATTTATATTTATTTTTATTTCTTTATTCTTTTGTGACCTGTTCCATAAACAAACCATTTGAATTTATATTGAAGGTCGGCCAAAGTGCTAAAAGTGTCATTTTTTCCCATACAAATGTGTTTATCCTCCCACAATTTTTCTTTACTTACTATATATATGTATATGTGTATGTGTGTATATATATATATATATATATATATATATATTATATATATATATTTGTGGTTTTTTTATTTGCCGGTTTATTTCTTTATGGTTATTTAGGCTGTGACATATATATCACTAAGGCACTATTTTGTAATTAATTTTTTCTCAATTTATATTTATATTTATTTTATTTCTTTATTCTTTTGTGACCTGTTTCATAAACAAGCCATTTGAATTTATATTGAATGTCGGCTGAAGTGCTAAAAGTGTCAATCTCCCATACAAATGTTTGCTCCTCCCACAATTTTTTCTATGCTTACTATATATATGTATATGTGTATATATATATATATATATATATATATATATATATATATATGAATATGTATGTATGTATGTTTATTTTTGTAACCTATATATTGCCTTGATCTGTCCTTTCACTCCAGTGTTCCTGAGGATGTCATTAGACGAAAGCGCTTGAGCACCCCTTTGTGTTTCTTTTCCCTTCGTGGTTTTATTCATCATATATATATATATATATATATATATATATATATATATATATATATATATATATATATATATAAAGATCAGGTTTCGAATTTCATTTTTGATTCTGAAGCAAACTTTTACTGATCCATTCATCCAAAACTTTGATCCAATTTCCAGATAGGATTTTTAGTATTTTATCATTTCTTTCCATTTCTGTAGTTTTCAGAGGTATTTCTCACGCATGGTGACGCACACACACACACACACACACACAAACATATATATATATATATATATATATATATATATATATATATATATATATGAGTGATATATGTCACATCCGCATCCGCATAAAATTCAACATCCACATAAAATTCAACATCCGCATCCGCATTCTCAGCTGCGGGATGCGGATGTGTACAATTACTAAATTGCTATTTTTGAAGCACAATTTGTCCCTCATTCAGTTCAAATACTGGAACTTGCGCAGCCTTCATTTGAGCTTTAATGTAACTGGCAATGTTTGTTGTGTATTTGTATAATTAATTGTTCATGCTACAATATATAATGTCATAAGCACACTACTTTCCAAAGGGTGGTGGTTGGGGAAAGTGGTTGGTGGGATGCCAGACGAGTTGGGTTCCCGTCTCGCATCCTGGTAACACACAGTTGTGTGGCGAAAACTGGTTCAAAAAAAAAAAGAGTGTATGTAAAAAAATTATAATTACAAAATAATATTATCGAATATCTAATATTTATAACTAACCAAAAATCGAAAGTCAATTAATAAATTAAGTATGAATTTAAAATATCATTATCAAGCTGACAAATTTATGCATGAACATCCGCATCCGCGCGGATGTCAAAGTTTGGCATCCGCGTCCGCGGATGTCTGAAATTTGACACCCGATACATCACTAATATATATATATATATGGAACAAAAATGCTCCCACCAATATTCATGGCAAAACCACACTCGGTCATACGTTTATATATATATATATATATATATATATATATATAATTCGAAATACTTACTTTTCACTACATTTTTCAAGAGAAAATTTAATAAAAAATGAGTGGAATACTTCTTCACAGTATTCTAAATTAGATAAAGGATTATTATACAGCATGTCAGTAAATTATCTTTACAAATTCAATTGAAATTGAAATGAATTTGTAAAGATAATTTATGGACATCTTATACTTAGAATAATAGAATTAAGCAAATTTAAATGTAGTTTATTCTAGAAGAGAATTTGTAACTTGTTTTATTAGTAATAACATTGAAAATGTGAAAAAAAAACTCGACATCTTCCATTAATTAAAGAAAAACCCGCATACGTTCTCCATTGAATAATAATAATAATAATAATAATAATAATAATAATAATAAAAAAAGGCAAATTAATTTGATGTAAAAACTAAATTGGTGTACTTTTGGAAGAAAAGTTCTCCCACAAATATAAAATGTGTAAAAACTATATGAAATTATTAATTGGTAATATGATGTTTTTCTTTGGATATTTCATTCACTTTAGTAATAGTAACTAATAATACTTCAATACAAAATCTAATTATTAAATGATTACTAATTTTTTATGTAATTTTTTTTTTTTTTACATATTGTACATACAGCGCCGTGTCAGAATAAAATGAACATCTTCCTAAAGTAACGGAATGAACATGTAGCATCGTTCTCTTGAAACATGATGTCCTCCGGGTGAAGTTTCCATTCCGAAACAAAGGCGGGAAGTTCTGATCAAAGATGGATACGTAATCACGTGAATTAAGACGTCCCTCTACGAACGCAGGGTCAGTTTTTTTTTAGAGTGCCAAATGCCTGCCCACTCTCTAATAACATAACTACCGAATTTCAGATTGCTTGCACCAATTTGGAACTGAACATATCGCCATAGGTTCTCCATACCCAGATCCGTCTTCCTGAAGCAAACTGCTGGAATGGTAAGTCATGTAAAAAGACAAAAGAGTGCCAAACTAATCAGCTTTGTCCTTCATCCTCATGAACTACTCGTATCATTTTCTCTTATTAATCTCATAGAGTTCTGCATAGACCGTCCTACATAGAGCCGGGTACAGAGGACGCGTAACTAGACGGAGGTCATTGCACTCTGAACCTTAAAGAGGAAACAATATGAGTGGTTCATGCGGATGAAGGACGAGTCTGGTAAGTTTTGGCACTCTTTTGTTTTCTCAAATGAATCAACATTTCAGCAGTTTGCTTCAGGACGGATCTGAGTATGGGGAACCTGTTGTGATATATTCAATTCCAAATTGGCAACACAATCTGAAAATCGGTGGTTGTGTTGTTAGAGTGTGGGCAGGCATTTGGCACTCTCAAAAAAATTGACCCTGTATTCGTAGAGAAATGTCTTAATTCACGAGATTACATATCCATCTTAAATGAGAACCTCCCGCCTTTGTTTCGGAATGGAAACTTCACCTGGAGGACACCATGTTTCAAGAAGACGATGCTATATGTCCATTCCGTTACTTTAGGAGGATGTTCATTTTAGTCTGACAGGGTACTGTCTATATATATATTATATATATATATATATATATATATATATATATATATATATATATATATATATATATGTGTGTGTGTGTGTGTGTGTGTGTGTGTGTGTATTGGTCCCATTAAGTTTTAATTTAATAATTATTTCAACATTTCAATTTTAGTACCCCCTATTTGGGTTGTGGAGCCCGAAGATGTTCAAGTGGTCGCGGGAGAGGATTTCAACTTAGAGTGCCACGGATCTGGCACCCCAATGCCAACTGTTACCTGGAGACGACCTCAAGGTAAGAAATCAACGTAATAAATGTTTAAATGTCGCTACACCCGTAAATATAGTTATAGTGATATTTGTGTGTGTGTGTGTGTGCGCGCGCGCGCGCGCCCCTTAACTTCATTAAAAACATCAATTTTAATTAGCGTATTAAAATTTCATCTGATACCAATACAATTCAAATAGAAAAATTTCGCGTTGAAGATAATTAAATTTTTTGTCATTACATTTCGTCCGTGCTGTTGCGATACAAATGTAGTGTATAATGAATTAAAAATTAATATTTCTTTCATAGTCCTTTTTACATCTCTCTCTCTCTCTCTCTCCTCTCTCTCTCTCTCTCTCTCTCTCTCTCTCTCTCTCTCTAAAATTTATTGCAACACCTAAATTCTTTGTCCAGTTTTTCAAATTAATTTTAACGTAACATAAAGTTCCTTCAGAGTTCATGCATAATTTTGGTACCTAATTTAACGCACCGAACATTAAGTATTCAAAAGAAGTGAAAAGAGAGACAAAGCAACAAGTTTAAAATCTTTTACATTTATTTATTTATTTATTTTTTTTTAAACGAGAGCAACATATTAATTAACCTTTGAGACACGCCCTTGCTTTTAGCTTAATTATATCAACACCTCCATGTACCTGAAAATAGCTCTCTCTCTCTCTCTCTCTCTCTCTCTCTCTCTCTCTCTTTGTATATATATATATATATAATATATATATATATATATATATATATATATAGAGAGACTGGAAGTAAACAAATACAGTATTAATGGGAATGAAGTGCCAATTTTGTAGATATATTATCCCAAACTTCTCCATACGAAGAATGACTCATATTGACATACTGTTGTGCTTCCCTGGGGGGGGGGGGGCGTTCTTCTTGCGACAATAAAGACGTAACTGGTACCCTCCTCGTATCCTATTTCTTTCACGTAAAAGAGTACCGACCACCAAAGTCAAGTGACTTTTTTTCTTACAGTGGCACAATTTGGAAAGTTTTGGTCAGAGATTCCTTTTCGATTCAGATTTTCTCCGATACCTTTTTAGATTTTTAATAATTTTTTGAACATTTATGAACTTTATGACATTTTGAGGCATTTTACGTAATATCAAAAGGAATTTATGGATTTAATCCGGCTGTTAGGAAAGTTATATAACGAGCCACACCCTAGTTACTCGAACCCAAACCGATTTAGTATTTAGTGAATTCACTCGTCTTTATAAGTTTAACTGTACGGCTGAAAGATGATACGTGAACTATTGAAATTTGTACCGTGAGTCTTTTATTAAGACTTACTGTTCTCTAATAACGTGATTTTTACTTTTACTTTGGTCTTCTGTGAACGAAAAAGACTGTCTTCAACGTCTGAGCACTTTAGTTTTCAACGTCCATTTCGTATGTTAAGTCCGCTCCAAATCCCCCAAAATCCGTTGCTGGCAAGTGTTACATGAAAACTAAATCCCGTATGTGGTCTTCATTTCTACAACCATAAAACTGAATAGAAATAAAATTTAAAAAATAAGATTAAAGCACAACGTAAGAAGAAAAATCAGAAAATAAGAGAGAAAAACCTCGTATGAAAAAAACGGTGAAATAAATTGCTACAATAAACAAAATGTCGTGTACGGTATTGTTCTGTAAGAGCTCTGCCAACCCTAACTTTAATATACGATGGGTTCCACGGACATATTTTATTACCGGATAAATATCGTTAAAAATATCGAAAAAGCTTCTCTATACTTCGTTTTGATACGAAAACGGGAAGCAAATTAGGTTAAGCGAAGCTGTCGTCGCGTAGCTAAGGTTAAATAATTAGCTTAATGGTTTGGTGACTTCATTTTACTAATTCACTTATAACGCCCGCGGAGTTTTCTCTTCTCAAACAATAATAGCAGCATGCAAGATTATATTTATACTCGGGTGGTATATATATATATATATATATATATATATATATATATATATATATATATATATATATATATATATATATATATATATTCGAGACACAGAATCAGATAGCAATAAACAAAGCAAAAAGAGTCGTGGGACAGGTACTAAGAACGTTCAAAAGGAGGGACAAGACAGTAATGATTCCCCTGCTGAGAACACTGATCATACCAAAACTTGAATACTGCTCGGTTTTGACGTCTCCGTATAAAAAGGAAGAAATTAATAAACTAGAAGAAACGCAGAGACATTTCACAGCCAAGATTGATGGATGGCTGCAAAAAACTCAACTACTGGGAAAGACTACGTAAACTAAATCTGTACTCCCTGGAAAGAAGAGAGAGGTACACCATAATCTACATATGGTAAATTATCGAAAACTGGTACCAAACCTCAAACTAAACCCAATTACCATCCAAACAACGCTGGAAAATAAGAAAGGCAGAATGTGTAGTGTTTCCAAATTAAAGGCCCGACAAGGGACCTCCTCAACTCTGAAGGAAAATAGCTTGGTTGTCAGGGGGCCAAGAATTTTCAACCAGCTTCCAAAGGGCCTCAGAAACGTTACAGGGGTCAAAGTTGAAGTCTTCAAGAGAAGACTAGATACCTGGCTCAGGACGGTACCAGATGAGCCGGGTGTGCCTGGCTATGTACGATGGAGAGCGCAAGAGAGCAACTTGCTCCTTCACCAAGCCAGGCCTAGAGGTGGGGCCACCAGCTTGACCTTCGTGTGAAGAAAGACCGACGCACGGAACCCTAACAAGGTACATATATATCAGTGGCGTGCTGTTCGTGTGTCGATAGGGTAAGCGGTAGCTGCAAATATATAACTATATTAGTTATCATAACTTTATATTAGTTTTCGATTACTGTAGTAATATACTTTTTGTAATTTGACTTTTAACTGGGTAGGCGGCGCATGCCCCGCTTACCCTGACTGCACGCCACTGACATATATATATAATATATATAATATATATATATATATATATATATATATATATATATATATTATACGCGCCTCGGAGGCAAATTAAAATGAATTACCCCAAGAGGGTATAATATTGTACTGTACTCCTGGATCGGGAAGACCGTCTCGATGTCTGATGTTCCCGCAATCACAGAGCACTTCGTGGATCCTCTAGACTTCTTACCCCAAATTCCCAAAAGTCAAAGAACAATGAAACACGTCGGCGATTATTACTTTAATTTAATTTAGGCAAGATGATTATTTTCAATAGTAAATCAAATAAATAGATTTCTTTCAATAAAGTTTATAAGCACAGTAATATTTTTAGTTTATTATAATGAATCAAATTTATCTTCATAAGAGTTAATAATATGAATATTTCTTCTATAAATGTTTATAAGCACACTAATAGTTAATCCTTAATTGTAAGATATTAAATAAGCCGGAGACTCCTCTAAGACACCCTTGTCCGTTCTGAGTCTCCAAAAAGCTTTCTGATACAAAGCAATTTCCTAACGAGGTGGAATACACATCTCCACCCCGGAGACCCGTCTTCTCGGAATCTGCTGTAAGGGCGTTGAGCCCATTCTTATATAGTCAAAGGAACGGAACCTGCCTCCGCCACCACGCAAGCGGTTGACGTCACCTGGGAACTCTGGAGAGGCGAGCGTCTCACAATCCATTGTATTTCCCAGGTGCAGTCAAAGAAACCGTCCGCGTCACTGGCGTGTGATTTCCGTTCGGAAGGAAATTAGTCATACACTACTGTAGCTTGTGAATTATCGAATGAATGAAATTACATAAAAATAATTGTCATTAGGGCGCGGCTTTACTTCGATGATGTATAATATGTATAATATAACATATATATATATATATATATATATATATATATATATATATATGCAAGAAAGAGGGGCCAAGGGCAAATGCCGCAAAAGCGCCCCTCCTATAGAAGAAAAGAGCCAAAATCAAGGTCTGGGGTTTTCGAGATGCCTAGACACTCTGCGTTTGAAAGATGGGAGGTCATAGACAGGAGGAAAGATGGAGTGAGGAAGATTGTTTCAGAGTTGACCGGTTGAATAGATGAAAGACTGAAAATACCAATTAACCCTTGCAAGTTCAATATTTTACAGGTTACACTCTAAAAACTGTCCGCTGCGTGTACCTTATATCCGAGCAGAAAAAAAAGGACGAAACAAAGTTTTGAAAACTATTTCTTCTTTGTAAAGAAGTTACGTATCATTAAACGAAGTTCTTATATCATTTGACAAGAAGATTTCGAACCCAGAAGCAGGAAAAACTTCTCTCAAAAAGAAGTTATAAGTTTTAAGTTAAGAAGGTTTTATTTTAAGTGAAGAATACTCTGGGTGTAAAGTATCTGAAGAGTACACTCGGTAGACCGAAGGTACATTAAGAGGTTTTCTTTAATCCTTGGAAGTGTACTTCTTGTATTTTTCACTTAGTTCCAAAGGACACCGCTTGTCAAGGAGATAACCGTTTCAGTTACTTTCCACAGGGTGTTCAAAAACGCAACCCATAGGAGAATACATATATCATTGTAACCTAACCCTTTTCTGTTCTATTTTGGGTTGCGTTTTTTTGAACGCTGTGTCTACTGTCTCTATTATATATGTACAGTACCCTTCAAGAACTTTGAATTATACAAAGTATGTTTACTCCTCTTTCTTTTTTTTTTTCCGCTCGGACCTAAGGTACACCAACCGGACAGTTTTTAGAGTATGAAAATTACTAATTTATTATATATTAATGAAATTTGCAGTCTGTCTTGACTGTATGTGAAATTCCTTCACAGCCTTCAAAGGCTTCATCATCCTGACATTAAATGCGATAGTTATCCTCAACGAGAGGGGTAATATTTCCCTGCTCGAAGCTATTCCGAAATTTTCATACCTCGGGGGACTTTAGCGATCGTTATTCAAAAGCTAAAAAAATTATTCATCACAGCGGGATTTTTTTTTTTTTTTTATCAGTTAGCCCTTTCCCCGTAATCTCACCCGCCAAAATAATCGTCCTAAAAGATTTATATTTCTTTTAAGGGAACGTTCACAACAGTTTTGTATAAGGAGGGAATTGTTTTCCAGCCAGATTTTTTAAGTTTATACAATTACAGTTACAGTTTTTGTTTATATTTTTAACGGATTAAATGGTAGAGAAATAGGCGTGTATATTATATATTGCAATATTATCTTAAACGTATTTATAACTCTCTCTATATTCCTAATGATATTAATTGGAATATCTCTCTCTCTCTCTCTCCTCTCTCTCTCTCTCTCTCTCTCTCTCTCTCTCTCTCTCTCTCTCTCTCTCTCTCTCTCTCTCCTTCTTTCTACATGAGATGCTCAATTTTGAGCGTTTGTTTTACCCTGAATGGAAGCCAATAAAAGAGGTGTTTACCTCCGTAATGACTCTCTTACCATTCCAATACCTCACATCCACATAAAAGGTAATAAGGAAGTCAATAGAGACAAGGAGCTTCATTAGAGATATTCAAGAGGCGTTGGGTTGGGAGCCACTGGGAATTTCTTTTGGGAATTAAGGAGACTCATTTGGTAGTCCTTTGGGATTCTTTGGGAATTCTTCTTTTCATAATGACGAGGGGAGGGATATGATCGTGTTTACTTTCTTTCCGGAAAACCAAATATGTTTTAAATGACTTGGAAATATATATATATATATATAATATATATATATATATATATATACAGGGTGTATATAGACAAAATCGAAAGA
Organism: Bathynomus jamesi; assembly: GCA_023014485.1. NCBI lineage: Eukaryota > Metazoa > Arthropoda > Malacostraca > Isopoda > Cirolanidae > Bathynomus > Bathynomus jamesi. The sequence continues at coordinate 720,622 of JAJOZX010000314.1, read as the reverse complement.
GTTCAAAGACGAGCAACTAAGATGATTCCGTCGCTTAGGTCAAAGTCGTACGAGGATAGGCTTAAAGAGTTAAAATTGACTACACTCGAGACTAGGAGGCTAAGGGGTGATCTAATCCAGGTTTTCAAAATTATGAATGGGTTCGATAACGTAGATAGAGATAGCTTTTTCGAAATATCTCAATATAATAGGACTAGAAATAACGGGTGTAATTTGACAAGTAGAAGGTTCGAGACAGCAGTTGCCAAAAACTTTTTTACGTATAGAATAGTAAATAGGTGGAATAGTTTGCCGGTAGAAGTAATTAGTAGCACGTCTATAAACATGTTTAAAAATCGATTAGACGCATATGTTGATAGATTGGGTATAGTTTAAGGTAGTAAAATTAAGGGTTGAATAAGATAGATTTTGATTCTCTTTTCATTAAAGATCACAATAACCAGACTAGAGGTCATAGTATGAAATTATTTAAGCCAAGATGTAGAACAAATTTAAGAAAACAGTTTTACAAGTGTTGTGGGATATAGGGAGGCAGCATCTTGGGTTAGGGGATACTCTCTGTCCTTACACACCCCATTTAAAGAGATTCCTCTGCCGAGCGGTGCCCCCCCATAGTACTGTGAGGTATTGAAAAATTCATGATCTTCACTTGCCCCACAAACACCTTTAAATGGGTGCACACACATTTCTACATTACTGTACAGTCTTTACAGCCACACCTACACTTTTCCTCCTAAGTATATATATTGTAATGTATATGGTTGTAAATTGTGACTTGGTCCGCAATTGATATGGACTGTGGCTTATTTTTGGTTGGCAAGGTACTGGTATTGATAAATACTGTAATGAAATTGACTGGATTCTTTGGATCTGATATATTTGCATGTCGGTTATAAATAGATATAGAGTGTAACATATTTGTGGATAGTAGTCAATTATGACTTGATCCTCTGGATCCAGAGATTCTATCTTTAGTTTTAAATTGATAATTATTTAGTTTTGTAAAAATTGGTTGTTGCCAATGTACAGGCAGTTTTTACAGTGGAGCCGCCTCGATGGGCCGACGTGGCCCCTAGTGTGCCCACTATAAAAATTTCTTATGTTCTTATGTTCTTTGTGGTTCGGAACCCACGTAAAATTGTAGGTCCCCTCCGCCACCATGGAGGACATACACAATACACAATTACGAACACAGTTAGGTAGACCAGCCATGAGTGGATCCTAGGGTCTTTGTTGGTCTGAAACATTATAACATTATATATATATATATATATATATATATATATATATATATATATATATATATATATATATATATATATACACAGGGTGTCCCATAAGTCCAGTCTCATAAGACAATTTATTTAAAATTAAATTTACCAAAGTAAAATATTAAAACTAAAACAAATGTTCAAATTGATGTCTTGTTTTGGGACCTTTTTTGTTGCAATGGCAGTGGCTAATATGGAAGCGAGTTACACCCGTGAGGAAAAGACGGACGCCTTTCACAAGTTTTACAAGAAATGTGTGGTGTTCCATCCTGCTGAAGACTAAAGACTTAGTTTTCCTTAAAGACTATAATAGCCCAGTAAGGCCTTCTAAGTCATTGTTTTAAGTATGAAATGGTAAAAGAACGGTTTTAATATACAATATTTATTAGTTATTAAGTAATAAAACATTAGAAATGTATAGGTATATGCAGGCCCACCGAGAGGGTGGGGATACCGTGGGAAAATCCTCTGGGCCCGGACCTCTAGGGGGCCCGGAAAGAGGGGGGATAAAATCTAAAAATATTAATAAAGTAATTGATTAAATAACAGAGAGGAAATAATGAACATACATTTTATAGAGATTATCACAGTCAAACTGAAACGGATAAAATATTATCCGCGGTCCACCAATGCCCAAGACCGACTGACAGATCTGGGAACCATTGTAATTGAAAGCCAGTTAGTCCGTACTTTAAATTTCATCAGAATCATTTACCACTTTGCTAGAGAGAAGGCAAAGAAAGTACACTTCTAATTATGAAAATCTTGCAGTAAACAATTGTCTTGCCTGCATGGACTGGTACTGCATTTGTAAATTGTATGGTGATAGAATTAATATAATTGATTCGAAAAATAAAATGGTCATTTTCTTCTGAGTTGTTTATTCATACTGTATGTTTTAAATAGTGACTTGGACATATAATCAATTTGCTTGTTATGTACACAAAAAACATTCATAATAAAATACTGAGTAAACAGGGGGGGCCCATATGCCAATCCTTCCCCGGGGCCCCCAACTTTTCTGAAGGAAAACACCCAATAATAAAATATGCATCCATCATAAAATAACGGGCAAATAAAAATAGGGGCATTTTTTTGAGACTATATATATATATATATATATATATATGTGTGTGTGTGTGTACACACACATATATATATATATATATATATATATATGTGTGTGTGTACACACACACATATATATATATATATATATATATGTAGAGAGAGAGAGAGAGAGAGAGAGAGAGAGAGAGAGAGAGAGAGAGAGAGAGAGAGAGAGTAGAGAGAGAGAGAGAGAGAGAGAGAGAGAGAGAGAGTCGCGGCCAAAAGTTTAGAATCAAATAAAATTTGAAGTAATTACATCTTATTGCGGGTTTAATATTTGATGGGACCTTCCCCCCAATCGGTATCAGTGACTGTTATGATCCAATATGTTGTGCATGGAAACAATAAGGTTTTGGTACAATTCCAAGGCCATTTCGGACTGCAAACTGTTGTTATAGCAGAACAAAGATCTTTGTGGGATCCTGGCTTCTTTTCACCTTTACTTGGTCCTCAATCAGATTAAAGTCAGAAGAGTTATCAAGCCATTCCAAAGCTGAAATTTTTTTCCAAGAACCCTTTTTATCAATTTTATCTGTGTGGCATCGTGCACGATATTACTGGAGCTAAGAATATCCGCTCTCCTGCATTGTTCCCAAAGCATATTGTTCGAAAATGCTTAAGTAGACACGGGAATTCACGATCGTATCTGTTGGGCAAAACTGGAGTTCCTCTGTGCCCTGAGCTTCATAAAATCCACAAACCATATTCTTTGAAAGGGTTTTCATGGTGGCCGTACAGTATTTTGAATGCTGTAGTTGATTGGATGGGCGCCTGACATGCAAGTGATCCTGCCCAAATTGCGCATAATCTGGCTTTCGTTGCTGAACCTTGAGTCTTGTTCAGCAGTTCAATTTTTTTTTCTTTTCTTCAAAAAAGAGGCGGTTTTACCGCTTTTCATTTAGAAGTTTTTGCCGGTTTTCTTGCGACTGAATTTTGAAGTCTTCGTCAAATGATTTGTCTATCGACTGGAGTAGGAAGCTATTTCTACGCGTGGGCACTTTTGAGGAAGGGATTGACTTTTGTCTTCCCTCTAATTGCATTATCCAGTCGTTATTCGTGACCTTCCGGATCTTCATTTTGCCTTATATAGTACTCTCCCTCCTAAAACATTTTCCTTTTGTCTTGCATAATGCTGACTGAGATATTTGAAGTCGGGAGGCTGCCTTTGTCTTTAACCTCCATTTTTAGTACTTCCATCTGACATCGATTCTCTGGGGAAATTTCTGGCCTTCAGCTCATTTTAGTCTTTGTAAATTAGGAATTCATTAGGTAATGTACGTAAGAGTTAAAGGAATAATTATGAATTCACAGCTCTTTCTTCGGGCTAAACCAAGAAAAGTCTTTTAACGTTAAAATTATTGCGGGATCAATTAATAAGCAATGATTATCATCATCATCATCTTACCATAATTCACTGTCTGTCTGTCTGTCTGTCTGTCCCTCTCCTTTTCAGATCAAAATGGCTCGACCGATTTTCATGAAACTTGGTGACAACACCCTCTGGGATTCCTGGAGTGTTTTTAGCAACTTTTTTTTTTTTTAGATCGAGTGTCCCCCACCAAAAATTTATCCCACTTTATTCCCCCAAAACAATTATACGCTAAAACACGAAGCACTTAAATATCAAGATTTTGGCACATTGGTCTTGAGATGTGAAACTCAAAATTTTGATGGTTGCTTTCTTTCGTGAATTTGTTGATCTGCTTTTCTGTCTATTAGAAAACTATAAAATTTTATAGAAGCGTGGACTGGTGGCCCTTCCCTTTCATTAAAGTCTACAACTAAACCTAGTTTAGTCCCAACTCGTTTCTACAGAGTTTCAAACACACTCTTGGAATGAAGAAAATCAAGTTGGTTAATAAATTTAGAAAGAACGTACCCATAAAAATTTTAGCTACACATCGGAAGCCAGGTAGGTCAAAAAACATGTGACAAATTGTATTTGAAATTTAATTGCTTCGTGAGCTTCAAGTAAAATTTGTGAAGCTACATTTATAATTTAAGTGATTGTGAGCTAATTGTAAATGTTAAGCTCTAAAACATATTTGTACCATGACTGTACAGTAAATATGTATTGCTCGAAGAGTAAATAACAGCCTTCAGCAGGAACTATCAAAAATATTCCACCTGTAGCGCGGGTACTTTTGCTAGTTAATGTAATTTGCGATGTGATTTGCCTGAACCAAATTAGGTACGTTCTCGTTAATCCGACTTAATGCGGTGGTCGGAATAGCCGAAAAGTCGGAATAGTGGGGGCTCCTCCCTAAGCTATCATGAGTTTAATCAGTTTTTTAGGAAAATTATTTCGTGTTTTCAACACTGAAGAAAGTTAGCGATATTTTGTTTCCAAACTATCTAATTTTACTAGTATAATTAAGAAACTAAAATATAAGTACATTACACGTAAATGCAGACAACTCGCCAGATTATCCGTGCGGCGGTCTAGAGTCGGAATAAAGGAGCATCGGAATACCATGGCCCATGGGGTCGGATTACCGGGGACTCGCTTTATTTTATTCATATATATGATACCGTATATTGAAAAAAAAACTACGTAAGATGAATAACTAAATGGAAATAATGGACACTATTATTAAAAATTTTAATTATAGATAAAATGAAGTATATACCTTTCATATTTTGTATATATTTTATGTCAGTAATTAAAAACTGAGGATAAAATCTATTCTTGTGATAAAATCTATTCTTGTGATGGATGAGTTACCGTGCATTTTCACGTACATTTTATCATGAGTTTGATTTCACTATTCAACGTCCAATTCATAAATTGTCATTTTCTAATTTTAAAGAACACTGAATATAAAATTGATTAAAAAAAAAAAAAAAATGTGATTCTAAACTTTTGACCACCAAAATTTTTAACACGCGTGACGGTACTAATTTTTTGGTAGTAGTCAAAATCTCGTTTAGTTCAGTAAAGAAGCGAATTATTACCGATTTTAAATGTAATTCAATTTTAGTGAATGCTTCAACTTTTTGTTGATGTAAAAAATTTGTATGTCAATTTTTATAATCAATGTTTTATATAATAATAATAATATAATATTCATAATAATAATGATACTACTACTACTACTACTACTACTAATAATAATATAATAATAATAATCTTTATTCGGAAAGAACACATTACATACGATACATTATACATTACATCCATACTGGTTTACACAATGTTGGGATTAACGTTTAATTTTTTGTAGTTTAATTACAGTATTCTTATCTGAATATTCCATTGGGAAGCATGACAGCTTTTCAAGCAAAAGTCTTTGAGATTCATTTCTATTTTTAGATAGGAAAATGTCAAATATAAGTAGAATTTGTGGAAAATAAAATAATGTTGCATTTAGTTAACTCTGCCATTACAAATAAAAATTGAAATAATCTTTAAAATAATAGAAAATTATAATAGAAATAACAATAGAAATAATAGAAAAGAAAAATGGTGAACAATACAAATCATGATACAGTCTTAAAGTTCCAAAGATATAGATGAGTGAGGCATATTATAACTATGGCGTAATATAGTGGAAACTTTTAACATCTAATTTGTATGGTTTATGATTGCACCCAGTTAAGATTGTGAATTTTGCAAATATAATAGGTGATTTTCATTGTTTAGTAAGATTTACAAATTGCAATAATATATATATAATATATATATATATATATATATATATATATATATTATATATATATAAGGCATTCCGAAGCAAAAGTAGCACAAGCGCCATTTTTTTAATTGTCAGAAAACGCGTTGAAAGTTATGCGACCTTCAGACAGAGATAACGCATTATTTTTCGCGAAACTTTCGACCATACGAACATTGGCGTTTCTGCAATTCATCCATTACCATATAATAGTATACGGTCTGAAGAAACCTCTCAGTGGGTATAACTCATTTTTGCCCCGGATGGCGCTTGTGCTACTTTTCTTCGGAAGTCCTCATATATATATACAGGGCGTCCCAAAAAATGTATACACACTTTAAATAATTATAAAGGCAGTGTTTATTAAAATACATTTCATTTTCAAAATGTAATAGAATCTACAGACATTATTTAATTGTTTTGTCAACGCCTGTTTTCAAACTGACGTCCGTTCTGGTCCAGGCACTGCTGATAACGCGAAGCAATGGAATCGCAAACATCACGAAACATTTCGTTTGGTTTTGTGTGCATTCTCGTTCAATGGCTGCTCTCAATTCAGCGACTGTTGCAGGTTTTATAGCGTAGACTTTGTCTTTTAAGTCCCATAAAAAAAGTCTAGTGGTGTGAGGTCTGGTGAACGCGGAGGGTATTCTACGAAACCCCTTCGTCCAATCCACATCCACATCGTGCCAAGTACCACTCGCAATACTCCACTCTTCGGTCCGGATCATCTTCATTAATAGCATGGACTAATCTTGGAATGTAACTTTCCATTGACAGCGCTTCAAAATGCGTTGGACAGACGATTCTGAAATTCCTACCTCACGACTCGCTGCCGCACAGATTTTCTTGGACTTTGGTGATACGTTTCCAGTACTCTTTCTTGCTTTGTGGGCTTGTCGATGTCCGTGGTCTTCCGGAACGCTTCTTGTTGACATTCTGAACAGTTCCATCGGCTTCAAACTTATCTCTAATTCGAGTGATGGTAAGTCGCGTTGGTGGATCTGTTTGAAACTCCCTCCTAAACTGTCTTTGCACTTCAACTGCGTTTTCACACTTCCAGTAGCATTTTAGAATGAATTTCCTTTGTTCAAAGCTTAGTCTGACTGCCATTATTAATTCTAATGGGTTTAACTTGGAAAGAAAGAAACATCAATTGAGCTATCAGCTGTTAAAGTGTGTATACATTTTTTGGGACGCCTGTATATATATATATATATATATATATATATATATAGATATATATATATTATATATATATATATATATATATTTATTTATTTATTTGTTAGTAGGAGTTTATAAAGTGTTTCTTTAGTTAGTTGCGAAACGATATTAGTGATGGTGCTTGTCTGATGTTTATGGGTATAGCGTTCCAGATATCTATCAGCCCCTTTGTAGGAGAGAGCATTCCCTGCAATTTGCATGGAATAATTCGGTTTATGTATGAAATTATTGCGAAGCATTGTATTATGATTATGGTTGATCTGATGGGGGTAATCGTCCTGTGAATGGGCGAAGTATAGTTTCTATTATTAGCAACTTTGTACATACTGATACTGACAGTAAGTTTATACAGGTCATTTAGTTTTAGAATATTTAAGTTTCTGAACATTGGAGAGGTATGAGATCGTCTGTCATCATTGTCTGAGAGAGTTCGTAAACATTTTTTATGGATTTCTTCTATATAAATATAAATGCTTACTCCGTCACCTCTGTTATTATTTCTACATATGTGGTGGCTCGTGTAACCCGGGATATTAAAAAATGACTTATTATTATCATTTAACGAGGTCTCGGTCAGTATGATACACGTGAATTTATATTGTAACAATTTTAGATTGGCCATCAACTCATCAAAGTGATTTGGAAGACTTTTGATATTTAAGTTCAAAATAGATATATTTCCATTACCGTGTAGCTCGTTTAAGAAGGTATCCACTGACACACAGTTGCTATTTATTGTATTTTGAGACTCAATGATTTCATTCGCAGATCTAAGAGTACGTAAAGTGTTAATCATAGAGTTAAGAAAAGAGATAAAAACTAAAAACTAAGAATATACCGCACAAATACAGATGTATTATAGTTTAGTGTTTAGTGTTTATGGCAGTGTTTAGCGATTTCATAATATAAACATGAAAATATTGTTTCCTAATGTACTTAGAATGTTTACTTAGGGTACATTGATTGAACTTAAGTTTTCAAGACAACCTAAATTGCATTCTAAATTTCAAGATTGCATTAATTAATTGCAAGTAGAATACGTTTATTGGTAATGGTTGAATTGTATGTATTTTGAAGTAATTGTTATAGTACTTTACAGTGGTTGTTTAGTGGTAATTTCAGACAAATCTCAAAAAGTGCCTTCTTTTTATAACCATTGTTTTGTTTTGTTTCTTGGGGTCGAGGAAGGTGGTGGGGCTACGTGTTTATGGGAGGCAGACGAAACAACAGCTATTTTTACAGTTTGTCCTACACTCATCTTGGATCTCGAAAGATTTGTTAGAATTTTAGGAACAGTGAAAGATCTTTACTGACGTAGTAATAAAACACACACACACACAAACACACACACACACACAATAGAATTCTTTAAACAAAATAAATTTATCCTCTTTTAAAAGGTAAACTTGAGTTTCTTTTTTAAATGAATTTAACGTTAAATTTTAGAAAGTACGAAATTTTATGACAAAGTTTATGACGATATAAAATTTTCGGACTATACTCGATTATGATGAAGCAGGAAATACATTTAATTTATGCGCACCTTCAAGTGAACAGCTTACGTTTAATGACTTATAAAGGGAAAAAAACAAAATAAAAGCGAAAGGTTTTATGTATTTAAAATAGTTCTCCTTTTAATAGAGTTGAAATATACGTTTTCTCTTATGTTTTTTTATAATTCTTTCGTATTTTAGAACTAGTTCCTTATCTTCTAGAAACTAATTCCTTCTGCAGGAGATGTGAGCCTCGCAGATTCTCCTGAAGTCATCAGTGATGGTTGGAGGATAACTCTTCCACGCCCAGGGACTCTAAGGATACGAGCGGCGCGCCCACACGATGGTGGACGCTATGTTTGCCATGCTGAAAATGGAGTCACGCCCGCGATGTCAAAATCCATTCAAGTAGATATTTTGGGTACGTTTTTTATTATTTTTTTGCGCGGGGGGGGGGGGACCGTCTTATATATAGGGGTATTTTTTTTTTCTCTGCATTGGTTGAAGCGTTGCTGCGCAAGTGAGGTATTAATCCTTAATTAATGCCCACATGGATCTATTCTGAGACTGAATAAAATTGTCCGTCGTTCATAGGAACAAAATCAGTAAAATGTCGCTCGATGATAAAGGGTTAAACCATTTTTTTTCCTTGTTAACCATAAACTCTGCTAGGAGACATTACCCAAAGCTCAGTGGGTAACACCGTTTTCCTATGAGCGAAGGGAAAACACTGAGTTCGGGGTGTCGATTCCAGATAGTGCTGGTTGATGATAATCCAGGAACTAGCGCCAGGAGCGGCATTAGTCTGGCCTGAGCGCCGTGCCAATTTCTAACTTTCCTCACTGATTATTAACCATAAAATAACCAAGAGTCCTTTTGCTAAAAAATATAAGTTTATGAATTATTTAAAATGTAATACAAGAAAGGATTTAATGAAGTTGAATCAAATCACTGATATAGTCTTCCTCTTTCAAAGGTTTTTGGCTTTGCAAAACCAAATAAGTTTTTTTTTAAATTTATATTAACGAGTTTATCGCGTAATTTATCATATAATGTTACTGATTTTATAATTAACATTACCTTAAAAGAATTATACCTCCAAAACAAAGGTTAGCTCGTTGAGGTCTCGTAGGTTAGAGTCAGGAAGTATGATTAGATTTTTATTTATGAAACTAATCGCTGATTGAAGTTGCTGCAGCGGTGCTTGAAGGTTCAACGAAGTCTTCGTATATTAAACCTGTCGGGAAGTTTCTGCGTGGCGTGAAGATAAATAACTTTAAATCAAAGATAAGACTTGAGAAACAGTTTCGATCCGAAGTCAGTTCAGAACGAATTCAGCTCGAGAAAACAACCTCGCGATAGAGTTCAACTTCGATAACAACCTAACGACGCTTTCGTGTAGAAGATAATCTCGCAAATAAGTTCCTCGCATTAAGCAACTTATACTAAGTTCTAAGTTGAAACTCATAGATAATCTCTCTCATACTGAGTAAGACCGAACAAGAGTTCATTGTTTCATAGAAGTGGCCTCCATCTCAAAAGATAATGAACCACTTCAAGGATCTTTGAAGTTTATTCTTCGAAAGTTAATCTTACACAGAATTCACAATGTATTTATTTTAATTTCTAATGAGAGAGAGAGAGAGAGAGAGAGAGAGAGAGAGAGAGAGAGAGAGAGAGAGAGAGAGAGAGAGAGAGAGAGAGAGAGAGAATTGTATGGTCTTTCATATTTACAGTAAAAGTGAGAAAAAAAAAGCCCCTCAAAAATGAAGACTTTGAAAACACCGATTTCCGACATAAAGTTCTGATGTGAACCATTTTACTTTTAACTTTATAAATAACTAAAATTTTATCTCTAAGTTCATGATTAATTATCAGAAATATTTAACTCTAAATTCGTCGAGGTACGTCTGAATTCCAGGAAATAGGCTATGTATCTATCCTTGGGAAACATTCTATTCTTTCATTAACGAAAACTCCAATTCAACACGTATGTTATTGTAAAAAGACCGTGCAACCCGTCACCTCACTACTGTATATACTACTCAGACAATACAAGGCCCAAACAGGGATAAAAGTTCTTCCTATATATATATATATATATATATATATGAGAAAGGAGGGCTAGAAACTGACACAGCGCTTATTTCAACGAATGTGGCCCATTGCGCTAACTCCTGCAGGGATTAGTATTACCGGCAGCATCGGGATTCGAACCCACGACCTCAATGTCGTCACTTCGCTTATAGGGAAATAATATTATCCATTGAACTATCTTTATTTTTCGAATACTCACGTTTATATATATATATATATATATAATATTATATATATATATATACACAAACTCAGAATGGTTCCCTGAGAACATTATATGTTAAACACAGACCGTGCATGGAACAAGGAACTCTTCTGGGAAAATTAAATCCACTATAGTCCGAATAAGTAATGGTAAATGACAAATACCATAGTTTTTTTTCCTTTTTCATGATTTTAGCCCGACGTGGGCAACGGGTCTCTCTTGCGAGAGACCCGTTGCCCACGTCGGGCTAAAATCATGAAAAAGGAAAAAAAACTATGGTATTTGTCATTTACCATTACTTATTCGGACTATAGTGGATTTAATTTTCCCAGAAGAGTTCCTTGTTCCATGCACGGTCTGTGTTTAACATATATATATATATATATATAAACACACACACACACACACATTTACATTTACGCTTTATGAAATGCATTTTTCTACCGATAGAGGGAGCCAGTATTGATGGAAGGGTTGGAAATGAAACTGTTGGCATCGGATCAAGGTTAGAATTGAAGTGTGTCGTGAAAGGTCACCTGCCAATCATCTTCACCTGGAGTGAAAACGGAGTGCCAATATTGGCTCGTGAGTGACAGTTTTTTTTCATTTGATGCCACAATTGCTTTTCTTCACACACAGTTTCATATATATATATACACAGGGTGTTTCAGGAAGAAAGGTCAATACTTCGGGAGGTGATAGTATCGGTCATCGTGAGAAAAAAAGTTCATATGAACATGTGTCTAATTCTGAATGGTTACGGAGATAGAGCTGTTTGAATCTGATGCGCGCGCAGCTCTTCCTCCCCCTTCCCTCCCCTATAACCTTGAACCATATAAGCTGTAATGTAAGCATGTAACATAAGCCAATCGACAGCTGACTGTTGTGAGTGACATTGTTTGGTGTTTGAAGCAGTGTTAAGAATGCCGCACACCTTCAAACATGCCGAATATGCAGATATGGTGTATGTCTACGATTTTTGTGATGCAAGTGCAACAGCTGCTGTTGCACAATACCGTCGACGGTTTCCGAACCGCAGAATTCCGGATCGAAGAGTGTTTACCAGGGTTTTCAACACATTGCGTGAGATTGGTATACTTCCCCGCGCTCATGTTTCATCTGAACGTGAAGGTCAACAAGATGTGGATGAAGTGAAAAACATTCTTCAGTTGGTAGAGCGTAGTCCTACTACTAGCTCACGAAGAATTTCTACACGTCTCGGTGTACCACACACAAGAGTATGGCGAACATTACGTGAGGAAGGCTTGCATCCATATCATGTACAGCGTGTACAACACCTTCAACCAGGAGACGCTGCCATGCGACTGGAATTTTGTCATTGGGCAAATCCTAATCGCCGATTGCTTCGATTAATACTGTTCACCGATGAAGCTACTTTCACCCGTGACGGTATCAACAACACTCGTAACTCTCATCGGTGGTCAGACGAAAACCAAATGCCACTGTGGAAACAAATTTTCAACATCGCTTCTCTGCCAATGTGTGATGCGGTATCATCGATGCTACCCCGACTTATGAGCGCAGAACAAATGAGCGCCGACAAATGAGCGCCGACAAATGAGCGCCGACAAGTGAGCGCCGACAATTGAGCGCCAAGACAATTAAGCGCAAGACAATAGAGCGCAAAACAATAACCTAACCTAACCTAACCTAACTACATTATTTTTAACATCCTTAATAAATATTTGTTCAAGCTTATTTTGTTTCTTTTATCCAGTTTTTATTTGCTTGCTCTCGCTCAATTGTTTTGCGCTCTTTTGTTTTCGCGCAAAACAGTAACCTAACCTAACCTAACCTAACCTTTTATCCAGTTTTATTTGCTTGCTCTCGCTCAATTGTTTTGCGCTCTTTTGTTTTTGTGCAAAACAATAACCTAACGGCGCTGTCCAACTTCCGGCCCGCGGAATGGACGTTTGCCAAATTTCATTTCTGAATTTTCTTCCCTATTTTGTCATTTCTAGTAGGGAGAACAACATTCAGCGGGTTCCTAAGTCGTATTAACCAACAGTGTATGATTATAGGCAACATCTTGGCCGCGCTTTATAGAAGTTGGATAGCACTGAGTCCTAACCTAACCTTTTATCCAGTTTTTATTTGCTTGCTCTCGCTCAATTATTTTGCGCTCTTTTGTTTTTGCGAAAAACAATAACCTAACCTAACCTAACTACATTATTTTTAACATCCTTAATAAATATTGTTTTTTTAACATCCTTAATAAATATTTGTTCAAACTTATTTTGTTTCTTTTATCCAGTTTTTATTTGCTTGCGCTCTTTTGTCTTGCGCTTAATTGTCTTGGCGCTCAATTGTCGGCGCTCATTTGTCGGCGCTCATTTATCCTGTGCCCAGTTGTCGTGTCACGATCGTCGATGATCAGCTGATTGGCCCTGTTACTTTAGAGAATCGTCTTTCAGGACAAAGTTACCTAGAATTTCTGCAAAATGAATTGCCAGAATTATTGGAGGATGTTCCTTTGGCTACACGCGCTGGTATGTACTTTCAGCATGACGGAGCTCCTCCACATTCTACCCGTCTGGTGATGCAATACCTAACTCAAACTTTCCCTGGCGATGGATCGGCCGCGGTGGTCCCATTCAATGACTACCAAGGTCTCCAGACCTCTCTCCGTTAGATTATTGTTTGTGGGGGTGGATGAAAAGTCAAGTTTACAAAAGAAAGGTGGATACACGAGACGAATTGCTCGCGCACATTTTGGATGCTGCTGCCCGCATAAAGGAACGTCAAGATCAACTCAGACGAACAACACGCGATCTTCGCACAAGAGTTGCAAAGTGCATTGAGGTTGACGGTGAGATTTTCGAAAACGTATTGTAAACTGTAACAAATTTGTCATTTCTGTATCTGATACCATTCAAAATGCTAATGTTTAAACATTAAATGTTAGAAACGGTAATTGGTTTCTCTTTCTTGATACCATTAACAATGCTTTTGTATTTGTAGATTCAAACAGCTCTATCTCCGTAACCATTCAGAATTAGACACATGTTCATATGAACTTTTTTTCTCACAATGACCGATACTATCACCTCCCGAAGTATTGACCTTTCCTCCTGAAACACCCTGTATATACTAGGGGCACTCAGCATATTTTGCCCCACCCTTTTTGTTAGCTAAATAATAGGCCATGGGCCTGAAATGTCTTTTGGGCCGTAAGTTTGAACTTTCTGCGCTTCACATAACCGGATTTTTCCAGTTTGAACCTCCCCTCCTTGTATAAAACTGATGGTTAACGCAGTTTCGAAAATGGGGTCTGACAGTGATGTGCGTCGTAAACAGAGAGCTGTTATCGAGTTCTTAACCGCAGAGAAGGAAACAGTTGGAAATATTCACAAACGTCTACAAAACGCTTACGAAGATGCTGTTGTTGATCGAAGCACAGTTGGGACGCTGGTCTAAACGTGTAAGATCATCGGAGAGAGGGAGAGCCAGCCTCAATGATGAGCCACGCAGCGGTCGCCCGGCATCGGCTGTCACATCTCACACTGTGCAACGTGCTAACAGCATCATTCGATCAAATCGGTGCGTCACATACAAGGAGCTATCATTGGAGCTAGGAATTAGTGAAGGAACTGTGTTCACGGTTTGTTCCTCGCGAACTGACTGAAGATCACAAAGCCCAAAGAAAAGAAATTGCTTCGGAGTCGTTGGTTCGATACGAGACAGAAGGGGATGACTTCCTTTCACGAATTGTGACTGGGGATGAGACTTGGGTACACCACTTTGAACCTGAAACAAAACGCCAATCCATGGAGTGGCATCGCGCAGACTCCCCACGCAAGAAAAAGTTCAAAATGGCTCCTCTGCAGGAAAGGTTATGGCCACCATCTTCTGGGATATGAAGGGGGTGAGTCTGGTGGACATTATGAAGAAAGGACAAACAATCAACTCAGAGGCATATATTGCTACCCTACAGAGACTCCAGAGACGTATAAAGCGAGTTCGACCGGATAGAAAACTGGAACATGTCTTTCTTTTGTACGATAACGCAACACCACACACAGTTTGCAAACAAGAGAGGCCATTATAAAAATGCGCTTGACTGTGTTACCCCACCTTCCATACAGCCCGGATCTGGCACCTTCAGACTTCCATTGTTTGGGCCAATGAAGGATGCTATTCGTGGAAGAAAGTTTCAGAGTGACGATGAGGTTGTTGAGGAGGTTAAGAGGTGGCTCCAGCGGAACCCAGCGGACTTTTACCAGCAAGGAGTAAAGGCCTTTGTTTCGAGGTGGAGGAGAGCCGTAGAAAAGGATGGAGACTATGTGGAAAATAAAAACTTGTAAAAAAGGTATGTAACTACTTGTGTACAAAATTTCTGGAACTTACAAGGAAACTTGGAAAGAAAGAAAAAAGGTGGGGCAAAATATATTGAGTGGCCCTCGTATATATTAAAATTAAGAATAAGCTGTCTTTATATTTTAATATTCCTCGTTACCGAAATATAAATCTGAAACTAATACGACAATACAGGGTGATCCAAAAGATGTGTTCCCAGAAATAATGCGCAATAAATTATTTTAGAACATGTTTTTTTGGGGGGTTCACTCTATATTATTCGTATCAAGACGTCTCTTAATATAATCTAAACTTGGTATACTGTATAAGTGTATACTTTTAAGTATGATACAAGTATTATTTTACATAATTTTACATTTAAGTAACATTTTCTATTTCATATACTTTATATCGCTCTATCTGTAACACGTAAGATAGATACACAGAAAACAAAGACTTCCCACAACCTTCTTTACATAGAAATATTATCTTCTATTGTCTCAAATCACTCAAAAAGAAGTTTTGAAGACCATTTCTTCTCTCTAAAGAAGTTATGTGTCATTAGAAGTTATTTTATCACCTGACAGAAAAGCTTTGATACCCAAAAGAAGGAAAAACTTTCCCAAGAATAAACCCTCAAAAAGTAGTTATGAGTTCTAAATTTAGGTTTTATTTTGAGTGTATAGAGGAAAAGGCCTTTCTTGAACGAGCCTTTTTAATGGCGGTTCTTAATGGCGTGATCGATGGGAGCAATTACCCTGAAGCTACGCGACCCGGGTTCGAGTGTCACTAGCTCCTAGTTTCCCATTTTATTGCCTTTTCTTTTCCTTTTTAAGTGCAGTTATTGCACTTAAAATGCACTTATATAAATAACTACTTTAGGTGTCAAGAGTACAATTAAACAAAAATAATACAGGGTGTTCATGAAGTCACGTAAGTTAGTATGGTGAAGTGCAAATGTATATTCACTTGCGTGACTTTATGAACACCCTGTATATGCTTTATTTAACCTAATCGTTAAGGTCAAAATTTAGTGTGTATATAAGTCAGAATGAATGATGAGACCTATTAAATATTTATACTTTGTTTCTAATGATCAAAATTCATATTGGGTTTAAAGTTTTGTTGTTTCACACATAAAATCGACGTTCACGATGCTACAGTGATTGACTTACGTAAGTGAAATGGACTTAATCCGGTTGGCATAACGTTTCTTACTTTTGTTGAAGTTAGAGGGATTCATTAGTATACATGTAAGCTTGTATTTTAGTACTTGCGTTTAAGGTTTTTTTTAATGTTTTTAATCTGGTAAAGAAGAAAGCACTCGTGATTTTAAGAGCCGTTGACTGAAATTGTCTGAGAAATTTTGTAGTTGGTAAAGATCGCGTGTTTAGTTTGCAGAGAGAGCCATCTCGCGTTTATCTTTTTATATTGACTTCCTCTTTAACCCCTGACAGCGACGTCTTCATCCGGCATCAGTCTTCATGAGGAAAATGATGGCAGGGTTTCTCTCTTGGTGGTGGAAAATGCTGGCAGAGACCACGCGTCTGTCTACACGTGCCAAGCAGCCAATGCTTACGGCGCTGGCAGCAAAACCTTTTTCGTCAGTGTTGTTGGTAGGCCTTAAGTGTGTTTTATTACACTTCTCCTTCTTCTTATTCCAGTTGTTAGCTGGGAAAATGTTGAGGATAACACTGAGAATTTTCCAAAAGAGAAAGTCCCCAACAGTGCGGTACGATAATTATATAAACTTAATAATAATAAAAACTTAACATTTTTGCACGGTACTGAAGTATCGTACAAAATTTAAACAATCGAAGTCGATTTCCGATTTATCAGACAAATGGTCAGTTGTTTCTTCTCATTTTAAACGTCTCCCCTCTTTCAGAAAACCCTGACCCTCCAGCCCACGTGCATGTACTGCGAGTTACGAGTAGGGAACTTTCCTTAGCGTGGGCGCCTCCTTTCGATGGGAATTCGCCCCTGACCCACTACATTCTCAGGCTATGGGTAGCTGAAAATGAACATAGAACTAAAATCTCAAATACCACAATTGACGCTGATGAAACCAAAGCTCTCATACGGGTAATGTATACAAAACAGTTGATCTTAAGGATAAAATTTTCTATATTTTAGAGATCTAGAAAATGGAAATCGTTGACATTTGTTTCATAAATCCCTCGTCTGCGGCTTCCATTTATGTTTTCCAGGAAGGAATTACTTCACTACAAATACGCAATTCTTTTCCCAAATCCAGCGCGAAATACTGTAAAATAAATAAATAAATAGAATTAAATAAAACACTAAAGCTTCTTAGCCAGCAAGAAATGGGACGTTTAGTAACCTCATAAAGGTCACTAAAACGTTTATGACGTTTAAGAAGCGTTCAGTCTTTTGCTGGACATTTTAAAATTATTATTTGGATCACTACACAAAGAAATATCATTTTAACATAGAAATGAGAAAATTATTTTAGTGCCACATAACTTCTCTTTAGAGTTTAAATCAAATCATAAAACGAGCTAAATTAACGAAGTACTACTATAAATGAGGGTTGGCAAAACCCCGGGTTTTATTTAAAAAAAAAAACCAAACCACCTGGGTTTTATAACTTTTTCGGGGGTTTATCGGGCTATTTAGGTTTTATCTGGCTTTTTCGAATTTATCGGGCTTTTTCATATTTTCAATGGCCAAAATAACAGAGCTTATTACAAAAAATAACTACCACGAGTTGTATTTTCATCGGGCAGTTGGGTATATGTTTTGTTTGAAAATAAAATGCTCAAATAATTATGTTTGTAATATCTCAGTCAACTTGTGTGAATGTGCACTCTTTTAGTGATCCATAATTCAGTATTTCAGTAATGAGTACTGATTGTGCAAGAATTAATTTATTACATTATTTTATCAGTGACTCATTTATTTATTTTGAAAAAAAAGAAGAAAAAACAATTGCATGGGTTTTATAAATGCTCACTAAGGTCGGGGTTCGACTCCCGATGGTACTGATAATAATACCGGGTGCTGCAAAAGTAACGCCCTTTTAATAATTGTATCTTTATAGTTTATAGTTATAGTTATAGTTTATCTTTATAGTTATTTTTTAGTTTTTACTGAGAAAGTACTTATTATTTTCCTTAAAATGCTGTATTTTTCTTAAAAAGCTTATTATTTCTCTTAAAATGCTGTAATTGATTTATTTCCTTCAATAAAAGAGAATAAACTAAAAAGGGCGTTATTTTTGCCGCACCCGTTACCTATAATAATCCAGGCGTTAGCGCATTGGATCGTAATAGTCTGGCCTGAGCGGAGTGCCAGTTTCTGGCCCTTCTGATTCATTATTATTAAGCGAATGTCGTGGCACCAAATAATATCTCTTTCATTGTCACTATAATTTTTTTTTCTATCAGGGACTGTCTCCAGGTACGCAGTACCATGTGCAGGTAGTGGCTATAAATGGCCTGGGATCTTCATCCCCTTCACCAACTCTAAGCATCACCACTCAGATGGAACCCCCTTCAGAACCTCCAACAGGTATCACGGCTACGCCTTCCAAACGAGGAATCCTCACTGTCTCTTGGCAGGTAGGATTTGTAGGATCAACTTAGAGTTTATTACACTTAATATTTTAGAAGATAATCAGTATCCGGAGCTCATGCGTAATACCGTTTCCTATAAATAAAGTTATATATATATTAGTGATGGATCGAGTGGTCGGTTTTTCACAACCGCGGTTGCGGTTGTGTTTGCGGTTGTCGAATTTTTTCCAACCGCGGTTGCGGTTGCGGTTATCATATACTAGGAAAAATGCGTAATTATTAACTGGATTTAGCCACTATAGTGCGATTTAGCCACACTTGGTACATAATATATACTAAATAGTATTTATTTAGTAAATACCTTATGTTGAACACAAGTTTTGCAATACACCGCTACCGCTATTTGTGTGTTGCAAAACTTGTGTTCAACATAAGGTATTTACTAAATAAATACTATTTAAATGAAGTATATTCTAAACTTATATAGCTATTATGAAAGAATAGGTCAAATTAATTAAAACCATATTTTGCACTAAGTGTGTTACCAGGATGAGGGACGAGGACCCATCGCACTGTTCATCCCACCTACCACTTTCCCCAGCCTCCACCCATTGGAAAGTTATGGATTATTATTCATTTGAAAAACTGATGTCAAACTTAATGACAGGCAGTGTGAATTTCAAGAATAATATTTTTGCTGCATTTTCACCTTACAACCGCAACCGCACTTATGGAACGGCGGTTGCGGTTACGGTTGCGGTTGTGAATTTTTGTGCGGTTGTAGTGCGGTTGCGGTTGCGGTTGCGGTTATTCGATCCATCACTAATATATATATATATATATATATATATATATATATATATATATAATGAAAATAACCACGAAGGCAAAAGGAAACGCAGAATGGTGCTCAAGCGCTTTCTCTAATGACATCCTCATTAGACGAAAGCGCTTGAGCACCATTCTGTGTTTCCTTTTTCCTTCGTGGTTATTTTCATCATAAGTATTATTCACGTGTTACTTTCGTGAAATAATATATATATATATATATATATATATATATATATATATATATATATATATATATGTTACAACAGAGAATGGTTCCTTGAGAAACTTTCATGTTACACACAAACCGTGCATGGAACAAGGAACTCTTCTGGGAAAATTAAATCCACCATAGTTCGAATAAGTAATGGCAAATGCCAACTCCTATAGTTTTTTTTTTCATGATGGAAGCCCAGCGTGGGCAACGGGTCACTAGTGACCCGTATATCCCGATAATATTGGTTAAGAATAACGCAGAAGTTAATGTTTTTTATTTTAGAAAGTAACATTAACATAATCTGTACTGAAGTTAAATATATGAAAATTCTGTTTTCACCAATTAAAAACAATTGCAGTTGCATACTGTTGATGTACGGGCGATTAAAAAAATCCTGTTATGAAACTCTATGCTTTTTGCCGATAAGTACTTGTAAGAAACATAGAGTTTCACGTACGACTCTTTAAACCGACTGTACGGTATGATGATTCAACGTATATGTATGAGTTTTTTTTCCTATACGTAACTAAAAGTCGAACATGGATCTAGATTTTAGTTCTTTCCTGTTTCTTTCGTTACGCCATGCAGCCTCCTTCAGGTGATTTCTCTTCCATGCGCATCAGTGGGTATCAAATCGGGCATCGCTTAGGCAGGTCCTCGGATGACTATACCTGGAGATCAGTGAGGGCATCAACATCTTCCACTGACATAAGAGGTCTCAAACATTTTACTACCTACGAAATAACCATCAGAGCCGTTAACGAAGTGGGGACCGGTCCCATGGCTTCCCCTATTAAAGTCACAACCAGCCAAGCGGGTAAGTTGTTAATGCATTCTATATATAACACATCGTTCATACCTCTCAATGTAAATTATGTACGGTGTATCCGAAAAGTCTGTACCCAATGGGTATTACTGTACATTAAAATTAATTAATTATAGTAAGGTGCTTTGAACTGAAAGGGGGAAAGTTTCGAACATCTAAGCTAATGGTTCCATAAATAAATGTATTCTTCATTCGATGGAGACTTTTCAGACACCCTGTAGAATAGGACCCTATATGTATTTGAATGTAGCTCTACAATATTTCTTATTAGAGAAAGTATTTCGTACAATTCTAGTCCCCAGAGACAGAGAAATAATGTTTTAAATTTTAAAAGTTACGCCATTTTTTTTTTTTTTTAATATATTCCAAAAGTTTTAAGATTTTGAGATTAGTTCCAAATTTGGACTTAATTTTATTGACAACTTATAAATGGAGTTTCTTGGTACTAAAAATGAAAAATTTAATTTGAAATAAATTTTAAGTTATACTCAATAACGAAGAAAGGAAAGAAAAATGTAATATTATATTTCAGTCCCTCGAAATCTGCTTGATTAATTCGATATTGTTAAAAGAAAGCCGTTGGCGGACATTTTGAAAAAGATATTCAGGTAATTTTGAACGAACGGATAAATTCTCGAAACATCGAGAATTATTTTCGATGTAAATTTTTGGACCTATCCCCCACCCCCCCCAAAGAAAAATTATCTATAACTTAACATAACCAGACCTAACCTAAGCTCTCGTAACTTAACGAAGGATAATCTAACTTACATGTTGACTTTACTCCACTATAGTTATACATGACGTTCATTCTCAATGGCAACTATATTATAAATCTCTCATGCAATATTCTATTATTGGGTTTGTCGTCCGAAGTGCAACTTAGGTCAGATTAGGTTAGGTTACGTTAAGTTAAATTAGGGTAATATTCCCAATGTGTTGTCTTCAGATCAGCTTTTCTCATCAAACTGTTGATCTGAGATAACTTTAATTGTAAATGATCTAAGCAGTAAAGTTAGAACACAGGGAAGGCGATCTAATAGTCTCGGAAAAAAGTTCGCATATAAACATAAAATTTCTAAGAGCATAAAAATGACTACAGTAATTAGTAATATTACGAATTAGTAATTTTTGTTTTATACAAATTTTAGGTTTCTAAGCGAACCTTTTACCGGAATTTTACATCACACGTTTGAGTGGTACACAAAACATTTATACGAATTGTTAGAGATTGCAGCGAAACGCCTGTGGGAGGGACAAGGGACAATACTTTGATATCAGTTCCTGAAGTAAAGAGGTTAATTAAAGAGTTAAAGACTGGTTCTGCGTCAGGGGTAGATGACCTATCGAATGAGCACTTAAAATATGCCAATGACGTACTATGTCTGCATATATCATTGCTCTTATCAGCCAGCAATAATTACAGGCCTATTGCTGTCGCTTCCTGCTTCTCGAAACTACTAGAAACACTCTTGTTACTCCGATTAAATGATTACCTATGGATATCTCCTAATCAGTTTGGTTTTAAAAGGTTCCACTCAACTGACCTGTGTATCTGTGTACTTAAAGAAACAATATCTAAATACATTGACTAATTCAACTATTTATAGCTGTTTCCTAGATATAAGTAAGGCATATGATAGAGTGAACCACAATATTTTATTTAAAAAACTAGAAGACAGGAAGGTTCCCATGGACATATTAAATTTATTGAAATTTTGGTATTCCCACCAATCTTTTACCGTTAGGTGAGGCAATGTACTATCCAAATGTTTTGGTTCCTCTTGCAGGGTGAGACAAGGCTCCTTGCTCTCTCCTATGCTGTTTAATGTGTATATTGACGGATTAATTGCTTCACTTAATGAGGCAACAGTGGGATGTTGTATAGATAAAACAAGGATAAATAACTTAGTTTATGCCGATGATATGGTGTTAATAAGTCGCTCTGTTAAAGGTCTGGATCGGCTACTGAAAGTCTGCGAAGTGTATTCGCAGAAACATGATATTCTTTTTAATGTTCAAAAACTAAGGTTATGCAGTTTCATCCTAAAAGCTGTAATCAGCCAGCTGATATTAGGTTTAAAATGAAAGGTGAAGTAATTGAGGAAGTACAAGAGTTTAAGCATTTGGGTCAAACTATTACCAGCTCCTTGAGTGATGACTCGGATATAAGAAAACAATCTCGAAGCCTTTGTGCTAAAGCGAATATGACTATAAGGAACTTTCGGTTCTGTACAAGTGAAGCTAAAGACACTCTCTTTCGTACTTTCTGCAGTAATATATACGAACAGCAACTCTAGGTGAACTATAAAAAAGGTTCTGGCAGAACCCTAAATTTGCTGTACAACAGGTCTTTTGGACTCTTACATAAATTACCCCCCCCCCCCCCGAGATGCTCAGCTTCGCAAATGTTTGCTACCCGCAATGTCCCGAGCTTCTCGGAGGTAACAAGACGTGCTCAATACAGTCTAATGCAAAGAATAAAAAAAATCACCTAACCCGATTATCCAAGCTATCCATGAGTCCTGCCGTTTATCCTCTAAGCTATGGCATTCTTGGTACGAAAACGTCTGTCTGTAGTTCCACTTAACTTCGACATTACTGTATTATTTCTACTCAACTGTATATATTTCTATCCTTAGTATGTGAACTGTCATTGTATTAATAATATTTGTCATATGGACTATATATAGTCTGCCAATAAACCATATATATATATATATATATATATATATATATATATATATATATATATATATATATATATATACACACAGGATGGTCCAAAAGTTCCTATCTATTTTGCTGAAATAATAGTATTTTAGGATAAAAATGTAATAACATAATTAGATGTATATTTATTTATCAAGCTTAGGTATAAGATTCGATGTGAACACGATCAGTGTCTGTAAATCTCAGATCTGTCCACTCCATTGCGAAACACATCCTCAAGCATCTCTGGGGTTATTTTAGCAACTGTCGCGACGATGCGGGTTCGCAGAGTCTGCAGGTTTGTAACTCTTGTTTTGTAAACCTCAGACTCTATAAAGCCCCCACGCAAAGAAGTCTAATTGTGTTAAATTCGGAGATCGTGCTACCCAGGGCCCGTTTCCACGATGTCCAATCCAGCGATTTGGTAAGAGCTCATCAAGGTACGCCCGAACGAGTTTGCATAGTGACATGGAGCTCCATCTTGTTGAAAGACAAAAGTGTCGAGAATGTCATCTGAATGAAGCTGGAGTTCAAGAAACTGCTGAGGCAGTCAAGATAAATTGACCCTGTTACTGTAGCTTCTGCAAAGAAAAAAGGTCCGTAAATCTTCGATCTTGTCATACCGAACCAGACATTAACTTTAGGAGAATCTCTCTCTCTCATTCGTAGAACTCGGTTGGTTTTTCACTAACCCAGATACAGCAATTATGTCGATTAACCTTTCCGTATGTGTGGAATGTCACCTCATCGCTGAACAGAATGTGGTTTAGTAAGTTTTCGATATGAATTTTTTCAATCAATTCCGTGCACATGGCGGCTCGTATTGGATAATCCTCTTCGTGTAACTCATGTAGCACTTGAATATGGTAACTTTTCTTTTTTAATGTTGATTTCAAAAAGCCTTAGAACAGTCGTTTTTTTGTATGTTCAGTCTACGTGATGCTGTGCGAGTTGACATTCTAGGATTCGTTTCAAAGGCATCTCTTACCAATTCGACATATTTTTGAGAGGTACCTGGACGTCCAGATCTTGCCTCATCATGAACAGATCCTGTTCTTTTAAATTTATTGACCAACTCGCAAATTGCTTTGTCTGTAGATCCTGGTTTGTGAAATCTTACAAATTTTTTTCGAATTTCTTCGCGCTTCTTCTCTTGGATATGTCCATCACGCGTTCTTGTACACCCATCATCATTTATGGCATGTAGAAAATAAAATAGCAATATCATTATTTCACAAAATAGATAGGGACTGTTGGATCACCCTTTATATCAGGGATGGGGAATCGATAAACCAACAAAATTGAAATTATTAAAAGAACTGAAATTGAAAAAGAAAAAAATCGAAATCGAAAGAAAAATATGAACAAAAATTGAAATCGAAAACTGAAACTGAAATAAGATGAAATGAAAAGCTGAAAACCATTTATAATCGAAAGAAATAAAAATACGTTTTTTACCTAAGTTTATTTACGCTCTACTAATTTTATTTACAAAAGCCACAACATATAAAATTGAACGGTGAGTTAGAGAATAATCAAAAAGATAAACAAAATATAATATTTTAGATTTTTTTTATATAATGCGAGATTTTTGAATAGACGTAATGTCAATTGACGGGAAATTCCTCCCTATACAAGTTTTTTAAGTAGCCAAATATAGCCAAACCTTACATTATGGTATTCGCGTGACATCTGGAGAGGAAGATATTCATAAGGCGTACTAAATATTTAAGCAGCCATAATAACGATATAAAACTGATATCGAAAAAGAGTGAAACTAAAAAAAAAAAAAATTGAATTAAAATCGAAATCGAAAATGATTTTTCATTTCGATAGAAATTAAAATCGAAAGTCGAAAATCGAACTGATAAAAATTTTTCAATTCACAGTCTCAGGTGTATATATATATATATATATATAATATATATAGAGAGAGAGAGAGAGAGAGAGAGAGAGAGAGTTCGTCTAAAAACAAAAAATTTTGAAAAGCATAAAATAATTAATGATCCGAATAATTGTTTCTGTTCTTGAAATTTTATTAGTGTTCCAAAAAGAATAAAATATTCAAAGAAAAGCAGAAGATTGCCAATTAGTAATTTTTTATCCGTTTTACAAATTTTATTTTTGTCGACAAACTTTTTTCCCGAAACTGTACGTAGTTTTTTTTTTCAAAATTCAGCGCATCACCTCACCTTATTTTGAAAAAGTATTTTTTTTTATTAAATTTTTCTTCAAAGTGATCATTAGCCAACAGAAATCTTTGGTTCTTGATGTGGATATGGTCTTTTCTCAAACCTTTTGGGCTGCGTATCCCTCAGATTGATTTACTATTCACGTACCCCTCCCTTATTTTACCACACCGATTTCATCCCTCACCAATAATTTTGTCACAATCCCATCTATAACTTAAATATTATAAATCTAATCAATATTATACATCGAGAACTAAATAAAATATTGTTAACATTTAATTTTGGTTTCTCAAGACTAAGCTGTTTGCGTGTACCTCGTGGGGAATGGACGCTTTGTTTCTCTCTCTGTATTAATATCCAAATAAGAAGGGGAATAACTTCTCGGCGGTTTATTCTGTTTACACCCTAAAGTGTATAAAGTATCAGTGAATTCGTGCGTATAAATTATAAAGTGAAATTCATTAAAGTTAAGAAAGTGCAATACAGTTTACGCAAATTATTTCCAGTTTAAAATTATATTTAAATCTAACTCGGTTGGCATTCGAGAAAAGTTTGAAACAAAGCAGGAAAAAGGTCATAAGACGCAAAGGTCATAAAACCCTAGTGACCGACACCCATCGAAAGAAAAAAAGTTGTGTGTGTATTTCCTTTGAGCGACGACGATAATTAATGAATAGCATGACCATGGGTCCAAATTCTCACCTAATTTGCAATTTGTGTAATTCGGAAACAACTGAAAATGCGGCAATCCGATGTGATTTCTGTCAAAAACTGCACGACTATGAATGAATATGTATATATAAATTGGGATGATAGAAAAATATCCCTTGTATCGAACGCCAAACAGATCGCGGGAATCAAATTTCTGTGTGACGCATGTACACAGACTTAAACTCTTTTGCGGTATTTAAAGAAATGGAGAAAGCGAATACGAATGTTACGGAAAAGGAGGGAATACTTGGGAAACAAGAGTACCGAAATGTCCCAATGCAAAACCGGGTGGATGAGAGAGGAACAAATAAAATATAACACGGAATGAAGACATAAAAGAACGAAAAGAGATATAAGTAAAATTTGTGATATAGTAAAACTGCTCAACGAAGAAAAATAATAAAAAGATAAAAACTAAAAGCGTAGAAAATAATCGGCTGACAAGAACTGGAAACGTAAGAAATGACAATGATAATAGTAAAAACAATGATAATAATGATAATAATGAACATAATGACAATATCAAAATTAAAAACCTAGAAAATGACCAGGCGACAAGAAAGAGATGCGTAGAAAATATTGTCTGTAAATACAATGCAAAAGGGCAATGCGGATATCGAGATGGGCAGTGCATCCATGCACAGCCCACATTATGTAACTTGCATTACACAAGTGGATATTGCAAGTTTGAAAACAAGTGCAAGTTCCATGCAAATACGGATAAAAATGCCGTTACCACCACCCTGAAAGGAACGCACCAGGTGAACAGGAAAAACGACAATCAAAGCCAACACAATTCAACTGCTAAATACTATCCAGCAAATACAAAGTCAGCTGACAAATATAGGAATCCGAGAGCCGGACAGAAAGCAAACACACAGACACTTTATGCGATATCGGAACAACAGGTATCGAAAAAGATAAAGAGAGGAAAATTCTCGGAGGATCACAAGGCAACGAAACCAGCACCACCATTGGAAAACGAATCGGAACTACATATATGTAAAAACAATAGCGAAAAAATAAAAATAATCCTAACCAACATCCAGGGACTTAAATCACACCATTCCCCGGACAAAGTCTTATACCTAAAAGGACTCATGCAAGAAACCGGAGCAGACTTTGCATACCTCACGGAAATCCATCTAAAGGACTGCCAGGCGAACTGTGAAAACTGTGAGTTTTGTGTCGACAAAAAGGAAATACAACTTGACTATAACATACTCCGCACCGACAGAACAATGAGGCGTAAAGGAGCATATGCTATTTACACACGCGAAAGACATATGACAGAAATGACTATAAGTACTTCAAACAGCTACGTAGAATGTGTAGCAGCAAAAGTTGAAAAATTAAATATGGTACTAATTGTAATGTACAGACACCCGAACACGCCAACTTCAAAATTCTCAGATTCCATTAGAGAGGTCAGAAATTGGGTAAAAAATCTACATTCTCTAACCCCAAATATTTTTCTCTGTGGAAAGGAAAGAACACGCACTATAGAAAGAAGCAAATTCGAAATTTTTAATTTTCACTCCAAAGCTATAAACTGGGAAGATGTTGCATCCAGCATGGAAGCAATAGATTGGAAAACCATCTTCAAGGCAAAGACAACGGAAGAAACCTGTGTTAAAAAAATAGATATAATTGAAAGGAATATTCTAGAATGTGCATTTATCCATTTTAAAAATAATTTCAATAACAGTGCGGGAATGTATAAAATTGACAATGTCCTGTTAAAATACCTTTTGCCTCTAATTAACTCTTGTTAATCATGTGCTAATCTTTTTATTTTTCTGTCCCGCTGTACATAGGTATATATTTTTGTCATCTCGCCTTCTCCCTTCATTCCCTGACGAGGTGTACTTCTGAATATATGAAAGGCCTTGGAATCATTTTTCTTTTTCCTTGTGGGTTTGCATCATTCATTCATTTCACGTGTTTAATTGTGAAATTCATCCCATATATACAGTATATATATATATATAATATATATATATATATATATATATATATATATATATATATATATCGTTCAACTTCCACCCAGGCAACGTCGGGTCGTTCCGCTAGTTACTGGAAAAAACTAGTAAACTACATGAAGTTCAACGTTGTTCACGATCATATTAATTGTTTATCTTTATGAACACAGACATTACATTATAATTACCTGTATGTCAATGACTGCACATTCAAATTTCAATTGTCCTTTAGATATACTGTATATGTCTGTGCTATATGTTGTTGGACTAGGTTGTCCCCGTTACCTTGACTATCACTGCAGCGTACGGAGTCGCCTGTGAGGCGAGGAACATTACATATGCGGGCAACTGTACATACAGTCGAGTAGGTGAAAAGATAATTGACATCCAATAAGACTGTAAATCCATTTAATTTAATCCATTTAATTTAAATTTAATTTAATTCAATGGCATAACATAAACTATATAATGTAAAAATTAAATATCTTCTATAATATTTTTCAATGCTTCATTTTCAATAATAATAATAATTTCTTTTGTATCCTTCGTCTTACTGTATTTCGAGTTTGCAACGTTTCGATCATATCCGCAGAACATCTTCTGTGATTAATTCGCCTAAGAGCGTCTCAACAGTACAAACATATACTTCTCTTTCTCGACATTTATTCAAATTCAGGAGAAGTCTTAAAGAGTTTAAGCCACCAAATTCTTCTGTTGTAAATAAAATTTAATAATATTAAAGTCTACGGAATTTACTCAGATCATTTTACATTTCAGGCATTTTCATGTTACCTAAGGCTTCGTAAAATTTTTAAATTTGAAGTGTGGCTTTTAGGGGTGGCTTTTAGGGGTGGCTTTTAGGGGTGGCTTTTAGGGGTGCCCCGATATTTGAAGAAAATGACAAAAAATAAATAAATGCACATTCCAAATTTACTGAACATTTTAGATGAAACAAAATATTCGCGATTCACTATACGTCTGTAGGGAAATAGTATTGTTTGAAGTTAGGTAGTGATAGGAGTGGAAGGCGGGAAGGAAACTGGATGTTGAACAGCGGCAGATGAAAATCCTCCGGGGTGCCGCGAAAGAAGAACAGGTGGCAGTGAGGTACCTTGAATCAGAAAAGGCTTGGAACCACCGCTCTAACTAATAATACATATAAGTTACATTTCTCTTTATGCAGGAGGGAGAGGTCAGGACAAATACCCGCAACAATGCTCCCTCCCCTTCCCTGTAGAAGGAAAAGAAGAGAGTTGAAATTAAGGTCTCCGAGGCTGTTAAAAACTATACCTTTTTTTTAATTTTGAAAGGAATGTGCAGTGTGTAAGATGCATGTATGTGTAGTGAGGAATAGAGGTAGAAGCGTGTGTTTGACAGCATGCTGGACTGCTCACAAGGGAGATGAGACATGTTAAAAGATCAGCTAAGGAGGACAGTGACACGAGAAACAGGAGTTCCAATACTCCCTCTCTCCTGCCTAATGTCCGCCAACCCGGGAGTACTTCCCTGGTCGATTGGTGATGACAGTCTCCTCTTAAATATTGATTTTAATGGAAAATTTAGAGTTGAATTGCAATTAGACTATTATACAGTATATACTAGCAGAGAACCCGCCCTTCGTGTGGGTAGCACAAATATCTCAGCCTTCGGGCGGGATATTTTTGGTAGTTCCTGCGGAAGGCTGTTATTACCCTTCGGGTAATACATAGCTACTGTACAGTAAAAAATAATATACAGTATTATATTTTTTGGAGCAATCCAAGAATAAGCACCCCAAAGTCCCCAATCCAATAAAAAGCACCCCAGTTAGACCCCAATCCAAGAAACAGCACCCCAGTTCGACTTCAATCCAAATTAAAGGATTTTAACAGCAACATTCCTCTAAAACTTTGTCCAGGTCATTGCTTGATCGCACTTAGCACACAGCATCACATTTTTAATAAGATTTTTTCCCTTACACCAATTTATTACTGGCAATGGATCTTCACCCAATAATAGTAACACTTCAGTTTGAAGTGCTACCATTATTATGGGGTGCTTATTCTTGGATTGCTCCTAAATATATACACAGTATATCGAAACCTACGGTAAAATTATTGAATGCCAGGTTAGGTCATTTGAATGCTCTGTTAGGTCAACTGTACGCCCTTGACGATTGGTTAGGTTAAGTCATGATATTTTCGTTAGTTTTAAGAAAATATCACGACTTAACCTAACCAATCGTCAAGGGCGTACAGTTGACCTAACCGGGCATTCACTAATTTTCCCGTAGGTTTCGATTAATTTTAAGCAACTTTTACCGAATACTTTTTTCTCTCGAGAAGCCGTTTCCATGTTTTAGGATAGGACAGACAGACAGATAGACATATAGAAAGACAGCATATATATATAGAGATTTTTAAAAAATTCAAATTTTTGTCTAATTAAAAACATAATTTTGTTTGCTGAATCGTAAATGCATAATGTAGAGTGAAAAGCACGCACTAGAGCTCAACCCATTTTATGACGTGTCTACGATGTCACTATCTTTCAACCAATCCGGAATACAGAGTGACGGACGGACAGTACTCCCTTTTTATAGTATATATATATATATATATTGCAAATAAAAAAAAATGCTTCTACACCAACAATGCTACACCAATAATGGAAACCAAATGTGAATCCTTAAAGTAAAGTAAAATTACTAAAAAACATTTGGTTAAAATGATTCACCATCTCCCCCCCCCCCCCCCCCGACCCTACGGCCCCACAAAACGAAATCTATCCTTTATTACTTATTTTAAATATTAAAATTTCCCACGAGAAAATGGAAAAAAGAATTTCCTAAATGTTTGAGGGCGTGAGAAAGAAATTTTATTCGCAATTTTTATATTTTTAAATAAGTTATTTGAAAGTATATCGTCGTTAAACTTTTACTTTTACGCACCTTTTTTTTGGGGGGGGGGGGGGGAAGAGGGTAGGGCGGAAGAGGGGTTACGATATTCAAATATTTTATGGCTTAAAGTTTTTCTTTATATATATAATATAATATATATTGTATAAGTTTTGTATATACTGTAAATGTACGGTTTTGGACGGGTTTTTCTAGCATCACGATAATCCTGGATTCAATTCCACTACGATTATAATCGACTTCATTGAAAAGAAAACTTTTTTTTTTTTTTTAACCAAGGTTTAGTGAATAAATTTTCATAGTTTTTCTTCAGATACCTTATATCCTACAATCGTTAATGCATTTGTTCTCTCTCTCTCTCTCTCTCTCTCTTTGTTTGGGGCTACGTCGTAGTCAATGTCGTAACACCGCTTCCATTGATCAGCGAAGTTAAGCGACATTGGGTCGGATAATAGTTGGATGGAGACCGTCCGCTGCGTTCAGACTATGTAGCGACCCGTGGTTGGATCCCACGTAAAGCTGTAGGTCCCCTCCGTCATATGACCTTAGATGTTGCGAAGGAGGTTAACAAAACCAATAATTATTATCTCTCTCTCTCTCTGTATATATGGAGCAAGTGTAGTTTACGTCCCCCTGTGGTGCCAAGTGTAGTTTACGTTCTCCTACATTATCCTAGTGTAGGATAATGGTATACTTTGTCCGCGTATACCTAATCAAATAAAACTAAAATTAACGAAAATATCATGACTTAACCTAACCAATCGTCAATTATATATATATATATATATAAATAAATTGACGATTGATTAGGTTAAGTCGTAATATTTTCGTTAGTTTTAACGTTTATTTGATGGATTCATTTAAAAAATGTCTCCTAAAGATCCTAGTGTAGTTTACGTTCCCTAACTTTGACCTAGTGTAGTTTGAGTCCCCTTTTGCGTCAGGGGGACGTAAGCTACACTTGCTCCGTGTGTATATATATATATATATATATATATATATATAAGTAATGACACTACCCTTTATGTTTCAGAACCCTCCAGTTCTCCGAAGAACACGGAATGTACTCCTCTGTCTTCGCAGTCCCTGAGAGTGAGGTGGAATTCGATTCCTGTGAATGAGTCACATGGGACAATCCAAGGCTACAAAGTTTTCTTCAAGATGTTGTCCAATTTGGAAGGTAAGGAATTGTCATCGGGTCTGTGGAGGAAAACATTTCGTTTGGGGAAATTACGTTACTGGAAAAAAAGTTTTAAATTTAAAAAAAAAATAAGTTCCAATAGAAAGAATTACGTATATTTGTAAAGAAAATAGAGTTAAAAATCATTTTATTCTCAGAAACTTATAATGGATTTGTGTTTGCTCACAGTAATAATAGTATGTGGGGTTGTTTATGGCATTTATCTCCTGCTAATAAAGTTTATCATTATCATTACCTTCCTTTGTAATGGCAAAGATTATATGATGAAGGGGACATATAAAGTTAGCTTTACGTGAAATTAGAACCATCTAATAAAAATCGTTACTACATCATATGAACGCAAATAATGATAGTTGCTCAATATAATGCTCACCCAAGTACTGGGCAGACTCAACGTCGCTTAGCCTCGCTGACTTAACTGGAAGCAGTGTTGCGACGTGGTCACGACTTGGCCTTTACATTTAGAAAGATTCGTAAAGTACTACAATAAAAAGATGGGGATAAGTTTAACTTCTGGATGATTTGAATTATATTTGGGGAATTTCGCTTTTGCAGTCCTGTTAATAATGGGAAAAAATTATTTCTAAATAAATAAAATAGTTATAGCTTTTTTCCCGAAAAGAAAATGGCTGAAGTATATCATCATTTTAAGTAAATATCAAACAGCTCGTTAATTATTTTGTAAATGTATTAACGGAAAAGAGTTCACACGAGGAAAATTTCACACGCAGAGTATTTTAAAAACCTTGTACCCAAAGCCTTCAGCAAAAACATTTATATATACAAAATTTTTACTTTAACAAAAGTATTTTAATTCTAGAATGGTCGCGAGAGAAAGTGTATCCCTTCTAGAAAGGTCCAAATAGAAAGTAGTTCCTTTCTAGAAAGGTTCAAATAAAAATCATGCACTTTGCTGCTAATATTTTACCTTTTTCCAGAAATTTTCTAGAAGAATTTTATTTCTAGAAAATACCTCGTTAACAACCCTTTCCTCTAGAAATATCCTTATAAAATTAAAAAAAAATTGATTCTAGAAAGATTCCATTTACAAATATTTTACTTCTAATCCTAAACGAAAGTACAGACTTGTAGAACGATTTTAGTACGAGAGAATCATTTACAGAAATTCTAACAAGCGTACATCGGTTATATATTATATATATAGTACTAGATTCTACTAGAATCACCTCATTTTTTTAAAAATGGTGAAACAAATGTTACAATTAATGATAAATAAACAGTAATAGTTTTTCTTAGTTAATTGTTATTACATAATCAAATAGTTTCCTTAATTTTTTTCCTTTTCGTTACATCTTTACATTCAAATTAACCAAGGTCCATAGTTCAGTGGGTAACACCGTTTCCCTATAAGCGAAGTGAAAACACTGAGTTCGGGGTTCGGCTCCCGATAGTGCTCGTAATAATAATCCAAGAGTTAGCAAATTGGGCCGTACTCGTTTTGCCGAGTTGGTGCTAATAATAATAGTGCACGAGGGAGGAGTTAGCCCAGCACCCGGCCGCATTAGTCTGGCATTAGTGCCATGCCAATTTCTGGCCCTTCTCACTGATTATTATTGCGTATAAGTTAAATAATAGAAAAATATAGCAATGAATTAAACATCTAATAAAAACGTATTTTCAGAGAACATATTTCAAGCATTGAATTTATATTTGTTTTTCCAAACCATTCAAATTCTTACCTAAAATTTAATGTGAATGCATAGAAAATTAAGATTTCTTTTAATCTCTAATCGTTAACAAATGATATATGTTTAGGTTCGAACCGCGCCAAGGTTAAACGAACGACAAATCTGGAAACTAATCTTCAGGGATTGCAGCAGTATACAAACTACAGCGTCAGAGTTCTTGCGTTTAATGCCGCTGGTGATGGCAAACTCTCCTCATCCACCCTATGCACCACGCTGCAAGATAGTAAGAAAAACAGCTCGAAAATTCTAACTGTACATGTGTAGAGATATGTATTATTAAGTCTTCTTGGTACTGAAACTTTGGTTCAGTTATCTATTAGTTAAAATTTTTCTCCCATCACTTCATTAGAACCTGGACCACCTGCCTCCGTTAAGGCGATGACGAGCGGAGAAAGGGCGGTGTTAATATCTTGGCTCCGCCCACTTCGCATGAATGGCGAGATTATTCATTACACCCTTTATTACCGTCCTCTTAATGCTCACCAAGTAAGTGGCCCATTCACTATATTTAAAAATCATCTGCCATACTTCATCTATTATGTATAGGGTATAGGGACGAGTGTACTCTAGGAAAAAATAAAAATAAAAAGTACTCGACTGCACATTTCATTCATTCATCGTCCTTGAGATTAACTAGTAAACTTGTTCCCAGCCTGTTTTGCACTTTGCGTTCATCGATAAAACTTTAAATAAAACGATACAGACTGGTGCTTATAATAAGTGTAACTTTTACATGAAACAACGTATAAATAAAAGTGTTATATATATATATATATATATATATATATATATATATATATATATATAATATATATATATATATATATATATATATATATATATATATAGTGTGTGTGTGTGTGTATATATATATATATATAGTTTTTCAGAGACTAAATTATATTAAAATACTTAAAATACATACATACATAAAATACATACATACATACATGAAAATAACCTTATTTAAGTTTCATGCATCTGGCTCTCCTCACTAATTATTATCCCTATGGAATAGTAAGGGATTGAAGTCTGAAAAGGTTTCACTTTTACAGAAGTCTCCGCCTACGAAGGCGGGGGCCTGTACAGTCTCTCACCAATATGTATTCAGAACGCTTAGTTAGAGATTATAAACTGTTCAATTAGGGACCACGTTTCATTTCTTCCAAAGGCTGACCAATCAGAGGAAGGAAAATATTTTTACATCCGAAATCCGATACTATGTAGTTCGTTAGAATATATACACAAGGACAATAGTTTCATATTATATTCGTAGAAGACATTTGTAATTTATATAGTAGTAGTTATCTATAATGATTCTAAATGCTCCTGAGAAAAAAATTAATTGTGTTTCCAAATTTGCAGGGAACTTCATCCATAATCATAGAAGGACATGTGTATCATCCCTGGGAAGAGATTAGCAGAGTAGTCAAAGGACTTGACTCACATTCGCATTACGAATTTTGGGTGAAGGCTTCAACCAGGGTTGGAGAAGGTGCTGCATCGGTCGTTGTGGCCGAAAGTCCAGGAAAGAAAGGTGGGATCTTAACAAATATTATTACAGCTCATGCTTTAGGGGTCAGACTATAACGTCATTCTCTCGACATAACATTTAATCGACAAGTAATTTTGGGTTAGATTAAGTTAGAATAGGCTCAATTTGGTTGTTAGTCTTTTATAGTGTCGATAGGCTGCTTCATCGACCAAATGGGTATAGGTCCTTTGGGGTATGGAGAGTGACTATGAACTGTGTAACCTTCCATACGACCATAAGAAGCATCCCAGATTAATGAGTACTGTAAACTACAGTAAAAATATATAAAAGGCAATATTTTGCATGGAAATTATTTATATCTATTAATCAAGTCCTTTTTTCTTATTTGATTTCAGTGGAAGCAAGAATTAAATCATTTGGACAAACAGTGGAAGGAATCTCCGGTCAGTCTCTGACCCTCCCTTGCAACGTCATGGGTCAACCGCCTCCGTCAGTTGTCTGGAACCCTCCCGTGCAGGTATAGGCGCGGTAGAAGAAACTTATTTTACACTCATTACAATTACTACCGTACAAGAGTTCCGTGTGGTGATTTCTTACGGAGGTCAAGCTCGTTGCTCATCCTATTGACCATACGTAATCGTAAATAATGCCTCTATATATATATATATATATATATATATATATATATATTATATATATATATATATAAGCAAACAACCACAGGGAAAAGGAAACACAAAGTCCGAGCGCTTTCGTGATATATTCACATTATCAAGGAGGAACAGAAAATAGACAGAGATTACAAAGTAAATGAGTTAAATAGACAAGCAAAAAATTCACAATCGGCACCTCAAATTATATATATATATATATATATATATATATATATATATATATATTATATATATATATATATATATATATATATTATATACAGTGATGGGCATCGATACATGAAAATCGCTAAAGCGATACCGATACATCGATACATGAAGAACGTCTTAGGCGATACCGATACGCCGATACTTTCTATACTTTCTAGATGTCTTAAGCGATACCGATACATGCATCGCCGATACATGTATCGCCGGTACATTTTTATAATTATTCATTTAATATGTAGGTATTAGATATTATTGTTTATACTAGTAATTTGTAGGCACTGTAAGTAAAATCAACGACATTTTAATGGGTTTTATAGATGTAAATAAAAACAATTGCTTTATTTAATGAAAGTATGTTTTAATTTTGTAGGATACATGAATGACTGAAAATATTACACTAACAATTAAAAGTAATTACTATTACCCTTCAAAAATACCAGCTGGTTAAACATCTGGTCAGACAGTCTATTCCTTTTTGGAGCGTGAATGTGACCAGCCAAACTAAACAACCATTCTACAGGAGCAGAGGATGGTAGTGGTGTTATACTTCAGGAAGACCCGTAGAATTCCTGGGTACTGCCTCAGAGATTGGAGAGAATGACTTCCGTCACCCAGATACTGTAAAACTTCCATCTCAGTGGAATCTTGGGTTGCAGAGACATTAGTGGAAGCAGACTCATAACAGAAGAAATCATCATATTTAATAATTTATTATTCATGTATATTCATAAATATAACTCAGTAGTGTCATATTATAACATCTATTTAAATATTTAAAAATTCTTATTAATGTATCGATGTATGGAAGTATCGATTTTTTTCGATACATTTAAGAAAATTGACCTTAGCGATACCGATAAATCGATACTTTTGTCAAGTAGCTAAAGTGATACCAATACCGATACAAAAGTATCGATCGATACGTATCGGCGATACATGTATCTAGATACTGCCCATCACTGTATAATATATATATATATATATATTATAAACCGCTTAGTTTCCACTCGCTGTTATTCTCATTCCCATCCGCGGTCCGCAAATGAAAATGTACAAGATGAAGCAGTCACATTTGATAAAAAAAAAGGCTCTTCATTTGAGAAACATTGTCACTCCATTCTCATTCGCGGTATAAGGCACCAAATGAGAATGGCTAGTATATCCTAACCTAACTTAATTTAATCTACCTACTTAGGTTAGGTAGGTTAAGAGTTAACCTAACTTAACCTACGTAACTTAAACTAAGTTAACCTAACCCTGACCAGAATTGGAAAGCTGTGGATGAGAATGAGAATGGCATGAATTAGGAATAGACCGATTTGAAGATGTCTCCTTTGAAATTCTCACTCTCGCGGTTTTCCTAGTTTTGGGCACGGAATGAAATGGGAGTGACATTGAGTGGGATGATACCAAATAAATATCGAGACAGCATCCGTCGACATCGATAATGCGTATCTTCCGTTTGATGTTGAGAATAAAAATCTTATTAATAATATAGTTAATTCATTATTAAGAAAAAATACTTTTCGTACTCATTAATTACAATATGAAAATACTCCTGTATCTCGAAACAGACATTACCCGACTTTTCACTCCGCTTCGCAACCCTCTACCCTCATCAAGCTGGAAACTACACGTGCAAAGTCCGGAATGTTCATGGGCGTGATGAAGAAACGTGGATGGTGAAGGTTGTATCTCCTCCTCCCTCACCCACAGCCCACATAAAACACACAACCGAAAACTCCATCCATCTTTCATGGACGCTAAGAGGAAATGGAGGAACACCAATCACAGGTAAGTAGAAAACCCGTTTGCTTATATATGGCTGGAAAACTAATCTAGTTAAGAGAAAAAGCAGCTGGTTTATTATTATTATTATTATTACAACCTGTTGTGACCTATTGCTGAATTTTAAAATATTTAGTATTTTTTCCGTAGATTTTAAGAAGTCTCTGACAAGACCAAAAACAAAATTATAAATTTTTTGCCATTCAAAGGATACGTCGTTCGCTATAAGGAAACCAGCAAGGACCAAATGAGCTCCGAAAGCAGAGGATGGAGTGAAGAGGAAGTGGAACCGAACGAAGCGCGACACGTCTTACAGGACATGAAGTGTGGCACTACTTATCATCTACAGATCCTGGCCTTGAACCCCATTGGAAGGGGGCAACCCTCACCAATTGTTACGACTAGGACGCGAGGATCAGGTATAGAAAGTGATGTTAATCCATTTACTAAATCTTTTGCTCACAATTAAGATTTAATGGCTAATAATATCATTAATACTTCACACCCATGTTTTACCTTTATCCAGTGCCTTACCTGCTAGGATAGACTAGTGGTAGAGTACTGGGCTGTTAATTTGAAGGTCTTGGGCCCGGACTTCAGATTTCAGCTATTAAGGCGGTTCTCTGGGTGATACTCTGTGGGACAGTGTTTCGGATCCCACAAAAAGCTTCTGTACGTCCCCCTCTTTCAACCTAAAACATTATTATTATTATTATTATTATCCAGCTCCCCGTTCACCTCGATCTCAAGACCTTATCAGCATCAACTCTACTGCGGTCACTCTCCACCTGTACACTTGGCCATCAGGAGGTTGTTCCATCCTTTACTTCCTCGTCACCCACCGGAAAAAGTCGACAAGCGGGTTCGCCACCCCAACCAGACTCCCGGGAACCGCTGACTCTTACACTTTAAGAGATCTTTCTCCCTTTACGTGGTATGATGTCAAGGTCATTGCATACAACACAGCGGGTTCTACCACCGTCTCGTACGAGATTGCTACTCCCTCTCCTACTGGAGGTGAGGGAACTTAATTATTGTAAACGAATAGTGCCTCAAACATTTAATTTAATTTCACTTTATTCGTGTCACTTTTGTGTGTGTGTGTGTATATATATATATATCAGTGGCGACTGGCGTATAGGAGCGATGGAGCGGTCGCTCCCCCTTGCTTGAAACGATAAATATTAATTTAACAGATAAAAAATATATTCATTTTAAGATATTCAACAATTATTTTATATTTTATTAAAATATTTTTTTAATACAAATTTATGGCTTCTTTTGACATATAAGTACCGTACGGAAGCACCATGTGATTGTTTATGTACTACAATTCGAAAAATTATAAATTTTATGAAATCGCACCCACACATTTATACCACGAGTCGCTACTGATATATATATATATATATATATATATATATATATATATATATATATATATATATATATATATATATATATATATATATATATATATATATCTTATTTAAGTTTCATGCATCTTACGTACGACATTTCGCAACTTCAAGAATAATGATGATGTGTGTTTCAGTTACACTGGCACCCGAGTTGATCGTTGAAGTGCAACAAGTTGGAATGAAAGTGCCAGCGTATCTTGACCCTCACGTTTTGGCTCCAATTGTGTCAGGCATTGCTTGCACGTTGGCTCTACTTCTATGTGTGGCGATCGGTATATCTCGAGGGTAAGTGAGAGATTACACTTAAGGGGAATTCTAAAGCTAAATGTTTTCAAGGGTTAAACTACAAGGGGTAATAAGAGAATATAATTTCCTATTTAACTCGTGTGTGTATATATATATATATATATATATATATATATATAGTCTTGTCGCAACACTATTTGCTGCGGCAAGACTTGACGTCGAATGTGTCTTTATATATATATATATATATATATACATTTTAACTGCAAACAACACACAGTATAATTAATGTAAAGAACGACGCTTGTATAGAAGAACGTTCCGCACAAGATGAGGATGGAGAACGAACAAATGAAAAATGAGGTAACCACCCGGGAATCGAACCCGGGATCTTCCGATTGCCGGTCAGATATGCTATCCACTACACCATTTTTCATTTGTTCGTTCTCCCTCCTCATCTTGTGCGGAACGTTCTTCTATCAAGCGTTGTTCTTTACATTAATTATACTGTGTGTTGTTTGCAGTTAAAATGTATATATGTGCGGCATGCGGGAGGTGCCCCCTCAGGGCATTGGTTTCTGCTCATATGTAGGAGAATTACGACTTCTGATTAATCGAGGCCAATGGTGTAGTGGATAGCATATCTGACCGGCAGTCGGAAGATCCAGGGTTCGATTCCCGGGTGGTTACCTCATTTTTCATTTCGTTCTCCCTCCTCATCTTGTGCGGAACGTTCTTCTATACAAGCGTCGTTCTTTACACATATATATATATATATTTCTTGAATCAGAAGTGAATTACCGTTTTTATACAACTTTTCGTATCGCAAAATACTTTTGTAGGTCTTGCTGCCTGTGAAATACAAGAACCAAAGAGTCATTTATGAAGTTCTCCACTTTTACACACTTTTCTGTTTGCTTTCAAGGTCATGTTTCGGAAAACACAAGAACTCAAAAGGTTCTGTAAGTACATCTGAAAGCAAAAGTTCTTTATTTTTTAAGAGAAGCCATCACGAAAGGCGGGATAGCAACGAAGATTTGTCTCCCGCAGCGAGAGCCAAACAAGACGAGGCTTATGGAGGTAGTAAAAAACAAACTCGTCATTTTCTCTGCT
Source organism: Bathynomus jamesi (assembly GCA_023014485.1). Lineage (NCBI taxonomy): Eukaryota > Metazoa > Arthropoda > Malacostraca > Isopoda > Cirolanidae > Bathynomus > Bathynomus jamesi. The sequence continues at coordinate 679,468 of JAJOZX010000314.1, read as the reverse complement.
TGGAGGAAGTGATTTGCTTTCGGAATTTTTTCAGGGTTCATTGAAAAATGACCGGAAGTGAAACCTTTCTTAAAGCTGGAACACATTTTTTTTTTTTTGCACCATGACGTTTGGTGAATGTATTGCTAAGAGTGTTACTTACCTTTATTTGAATGTATTTTTATTATCCTTTTCCCTAGCGAGAAATCAAGGAAAAGCAAGGAGTGAAGATGCCAGAAATTATGTACATTTACACTTAGGGAATTATCCGTTCTGAACCCATCTTCAGTTTTTAAAGGACTATCCTTTATTTAGTTAACTCCCATAGTTTTTTTTTTAATATTATTCATTAATTTAACTTAGACGAAGTTTTAGATAGTTTGAAATTATTTTTTATAATATTAAAATAGTATGGGATAATTAGTGCATGAAGTTTATTTCGAAATTATTGAAGAATTTGGCATAGGCGACTAAATTTTAAAAAAAAATCTTTATTTTTTTCTTTTTTTTTACTTTTAAACTACAAAATATACTTTTTAAACCTTTAACTAATTCATATTACTGAGATATGGGATGCTTAAGAACTTAGTAATTCGGAGACTGTCTGAATAAGGAGACTAAAGCCACGATAAAGAATGGGTCTATTAGAAGGTGCACAATCTTTCGGCCTATATAACGTACTGTACTGTATGAAGAAATTAGCCGAAGGAGTTAATTAATGTCATTCCCAAGCTTAGGCCTAATATCATTCCTACTTCATTCCGCGCCCATGGGTGAGGAATCCACGAATGAGGATATCAAAGGAAGCAATTCTCAAATGGATCCATTTTCAATTCATGACATTCTCATTCTCATCCACGACTTTTCCACTTTGATCCAGGTTAGGTTAGGTTGAACTAATGTTAAGTTACGTTATGCTAATGTTAGATTAAGTTAGGTTAAGTTCTGTTATGTTAAGAAATATTATCCATTCTCATTTGGCGCCTTTACAGCAAATATGAATGAGAGTAACACGTTTTCTCAAATGTGGATTTCTCACTTTACGTATTTTCATTTGCCGATTGAGATGGAATGGGAATGGGAATGGGAATAGGAATGGGAATGGGAATGACAGTGAGTGGGAAATAATAATCAAAGAGATTAACTTGCTTGCCAACTTCTTCTTTATTACATAATGAAGCACGATAAATGAGATAGTATGTAGCTTAATTATTTATTTTAAAAGTTATATTTTCGTGTATCCTTCATTAAATGTTCCTCAATTTAGAGAGAGAGAGAGAGAGAGTGTTTAATTAAAGTTTTTATAGTATATAGTTATGTACCCTTGATAACCGTTTTCTAAATACCCTTTGCAGTTGCTTTAACCTCACAATGAATGTTTGTACCCCCCCCAAAATATCTTTGCCTTGTAGTTCCGTTTTATAAAGAGGTTGCTGGAATAGTTCTCAGAATTTATTAGGATTATAGAGAGAAAAAAAATTATAAGCAATTTTTTTTTCAGTTCCCGTAAAATAAATACAGTAAATAGTATATTTACATTTATAAATTATTAGTTTTTCCCCCATTAAATTCTTTCCAAGGACATTATTTTAACTTAGTTGTCACTCATTGTCTCTCGCATTAAGAATTTATTTTGAATTAAATTAATCGTAATTCTAAAAATGAAATATCACAAAAAAAAAATTTTAAACTCCGTTTGCAGCTACATGAATTATTGGCTATGTGGTTAACCCAAATCGAAAGTGTGACGCTTCTTAAGCTACGTTAAACTGCAATACTTCAGAATGTGTATTAACCATTTTAATCTACTGAACAATTCGAATTCTTTTACTAGATGAGATTAAGTAAACAAAATTCCAGCAACCTTATTCAGCTTTTACCCTGCTTTTCTCCCAAGCAGTGGAAGAGACAACCTACGAGATTTGTCCCTATGCCACCTTCAACCTCCCCCTAATGGGAAACCCCTTTCCTGGAACACCTTCCGCAAACCCTGATGAAGGGGACGTCCTGGACTACAGCCTTCAGTTTCAGACATTCGGACATCAAGAGTGCCTGGAGGGCCAGCAGCCAAGTACAGTGTCTCCTGGTGGGGCTCATTCTTCTTCTTCTTCTTCCTCGGGATGGCTGTTCCTTAGGGGAAGGGGCAAGGGAGGGAATGGCAATCCCAAAAGAGCTAAGAAACTGTCGGGAGGTAAAAGGAGGGAGTTGTCTAAGCTTAAAGTAGTTTCTTGCTTGCGTAGAAGTCAGTAGATGATCCTCAGAGTCAGTCCTCGAAGGGTCAGATTTGTGCTTCCCTCCGAACAAAGATAGAGCAAAGTGTTTATGAGACATTCTCCTTACAAATTTTTAAGTTTATACTTGTTGCATAACTCATATTTATTTATTACACGTATTGTTTAGAACAGTACGGCTCTTTTTAATAGAAGAAACGTGATTTACTCGTAGTATAATGTAAGCTACGGGTTTTCTTGTATCAGTATCCTTCCATAACATTCGAATATTGCAAACTGGCAAGCTGACATTTCCACCCAAAATATAGGTACCAAATTTAAGTTGCCTGAAAATGATATTCCTTTGGCTTTGAATTTTTCTCGTGTTTCGGCATATGTTGCATGGAACTATCGTTGATGAAAAGTAATCGCTAGGTTAATAGCAGTGTGTTAAGTTGCGTTTGTACTTTGATAACAACGTGATAAACTTGCATGATTGTCTTGAATGTTTTTTCAATGCGGTTCATTTTGGCATAACTTTCAATGGGAGAAGTTACAGATGTCCCTTGATAGAGGTGAAAAATTTGTTTTTATCTGCAGTGAATAAGAGACTGAGAAAATTATATTTACAAAGTTCATTCAGGTATATTGTATATTCAATTTTATTTTGGTCCCAATTTCAAGCCTTTATTTTTTCTTTTTTCTTTTCAAAAAACGTTTATTTACAATTTTTTTTAATATACTGATAAATTGAATAATTGAATACTACTACTACTACTAATAATAATAATACTAATAATACTAATAATAACGAGTTTGTTTCAAACTTAAATTTAAATGGAATTAATGTTGTAAATGTAAAGATAGTCCTTCAAATTACACGACTATAACTATGCATAATGGTGAAGTAATAGTCGAAACTGAAGTAGTTTTTCTACCTTCACTGCGTTACTATATTTACAAGATCTGTCAACAAAAGGTATGAAGATAACTGCAGTTCTTTTAGATGCACAAAGGGGCATTATCTATGTTATTATAGAGTTATAAATTTAATATATGCTTTTCATACTGTAATTTAGTTGGATGTTTAGCAAGAAAAACTAAAACTTCTGGTTCTAGATGCTGTACGTGATACAAAATTCACCCATGTTTATCATAACACCCGGTATGAATTCTCTCACTCAGAAATCCGATGCATTTCGAATGACCAGACGTTACCAGTAGGCTCCGCTTTACCCGAATAGCCAAACAAGATCGAAAGAAGACAGAGGACGAGACTAATTGTTCCGATAGTGACCAGGATGACACCAGTGAAAGCGCTCAACCCTATTCAAGAGGTTCCGAAGCCTACAGAATGCCAATAAAACTGAAAAGAGGTAGGTGAGCTTATCATAGTGAAGATATGTTATAAATAGTTTTATAAAGAGAGTGACTGGATTCACAATGCCGTGATAGCTGTCCGAAAGTAATAGTTCTTATTAGGAAATCAGAGAAGCGTAACTAATCATTTTCGCTAATGTAAAAAATTTTTTTAAACTTTTTCTGATTTAATTTAGAATGGGAAAGTGGCGACATTCTTTTCTTCCAAGTGAATTAAATGCTTTTGTTCCGATCAGGGGCTGACTTCAGTTTTCATCCTCCTGATTCGAGCACCGAAAGTAATGATGAGAGGTCCCCCCAACCCCCTCGAAGACCCCCTCACCTACAGCACCATTCTTTCACACAACAGAAGCAAGAAGCCGCTAAGCAACACAGAGCAAATCACCAACCACCACGCCGTCAGCAGTCCCAGCAATATCCACCAGCACCCGTCAATCACCCGAGGAGGTATATTTTCTCTATTTACTCACGGAAAAATACCCTACAAATTTTCAGATTTTATGATTGTTTCGATGTGGTGTAAAGCAAGGTTTAAGAATGCATATTTTAAGCTTAAATTTGCTACCAACCTTGAGAAAGACCAGCGCCCGCAACTCAGTGGGTAACACTGTTTCCCTATAAACGAAGTGAAGACACTGAGGTCGTGGGTTCGATTCCCGTTAGTGCTAGTTAATAATAATCTAGGAGTTAGCGTAGTGGGCTGCATTCGTTTCGCCTGAGCGCTGTGCTATTTCCTAGCCTTCCTCACTGATTTTTACCCTTGAGAAAGTATGAATTAATTGATTGGCAAGACGTTGTGCTAAACGATGAAACTGAATATGAGAATGGAAAGATAACCTGAAAATAATAATGCTTGATTTCATTAGTCATAATAAATGGTTGGTTGGTTGTTCCGTTTTACGTCCTTCTTACAGCAGTGTAAGATTTATTTTTATGCGAAAAAATTTAAACGGTGGTGAAAATACGATAGTTTTAAATAAGATTGTACAACATCTGTTTTTACCAAATATTTTACCATGTGCAGGGTGTCCCATAAGTCTGGAACCATAGGGTAAAATAAGTAATTCATGTTTTTTCCGTTTATGCGAGTGCCCATGATGTCTTTGAGTAAGGAAGAACGCATCCAGGTAATTCTGCTCGTAGGAAATCGGAGTCAGAGGGAGGTCGCTGAAGAATTTAACAGATTCCATCCTGACCGCGCGCCAATAACACACAGCTGTGTCGGCAAACTTGTAGCAAAGTTCAGGGAAACGGGATCCATAGGAGATAAACCACGCGGTGGACCTCTGAGGACATCCACCGACGATGACACAGCTGCTACCATCCTTGTTCATTTCACAAACAGTCCCCAAAAGTCTCTTCGGCGTTTTTATTGCCGTTTTTATCATTTTGCCCTATGGTTCCAGACTTACGGGACACCCGTACGTAGTATGTGGAAACAGCCAACGGAATTATTACTTCACTCCAATACTCTTTCAGATCCAACACGTTCGACAGCGTTTACTCCGTGGATGGCGCCCTTTGCAACACCTCCGTCAAGGACTCTTCAGCAGGGACGCCCCTAAGACCTCCTTCAGGATTTCTAGACCACAGAGAGTTTTCTGAAGCGGAATGCGACAGGGAACAGACGCAGAACCGAAAAGGGGGAAACAACAAAGGAAGAAACTCCAGAATTAGGTGGGTTGTGCGTTCCTTGCAGTGTTGATTTGATCATTCATATCAGAACGGACGAGCTAGACAAAATTCAATTTCCTTATGCAGTTCTGTCAAAGAGAGAAAGGAGACTAGGAACAGAAGTGAAAAAACTTTAAGGACAAATGTGGACTGCATGATTAAATTTAATAATTTCAAATGTTTCACTTTGAAAGCTTGATAGTAAGCAGTGAAAGGTGTTAACGTGTACTTTATGGGATACGAGTCGTATCCCATAAAGTACCACCAACCAACCATGAAGAACAACTCTGATAGAACCCACGGTATTGAATGTACACTGAAGGTACTTAAACAGTCAGATTAGTATTATTTTTTAAAAGATGTTGAACCACCCTGTAGCAACTTAAATAATAAAATACCGTTGGAGTCCCTACTCATACTACAGCTGGATCAGTCTTACAGACAATATTCTTACCCCTTAATCAGTTGAGTAGATTTGGCAGATCACTTAAAATCACTCCGCTGCGGGTCTGTCAGACCCTCCTACCCAACTAATGAAGGATTAAGCAGTTTATCGAATTCAACTTTGATGTAGACAAAAGGATAGTAAATGACCTATAAAATTAATGAGATGACATTTGTTTTCCAGACACGCGTTCTCACCACCTGCGGCACAAAATGGAAATGATTACAGCATCCACGTTTGAAATGTAATTTACTAATGTAAATCGATATTCTTGTTTTTTTATTCTTAATTATATAAACATATCATTTTACTCGAGTTTCATTACATCATCACTTTTTTTCGATGATGTAAATTCCTTTTTACACATGTCATTTTGAATATTTCGTACGATGCCAAAGCATTCACTCGTCATCTGTCCCGTATCACTGATGAAGTAGTCCTACGACAGGCGTTTATTCAGCAAGACCGTTGATCCACCGTCATTTCGACCATATTCCCAGTTTTGAACTGTAGACGCAATTCCTTTTCGACGAAATGGGTATAGGACTATAGGTCCGATACGCCGGCTGTACCGGGATTCGAACCCAGAGCTAGTGGATTCGTAGCTAGTGACACAAACCACTACACCATGGAGACAGTATACCTTTGGTCATCCTTTGGCTAGCTTCCGCCCGAATTGTTCATTCTGACGAAGGTCAAGCTTTTCACTCCACCTTAAACCTACAGTTTAACGTGGAATCCGCACCACGCCCCACCAGCAGCCCAGCGTCTTAACCACTAGGCAACCCAGGGTACCCATTTATCTACCAACCACTTTCTTTATTGTGTGGAAGGATGAACAGCTGGGTTTTTGCTGCGCGCCGGCTGCCGTCACCGGGTCTCGAACCCAGGGCGATGGATTCGTAGTCAGCGACGCTAACCACTACACCACCGAGGCGCATAACTGCGTATATGCATATATATAAATTCGAATATATTCTCTATACAGGGTGTTTCAGGAGGAAAGGTCAATACTTCGGGAGGTGATAGTATCGGTCATTGTGAGAAAAAAATTTCATAGGAACATGTGTCTAATTCTGAATGGTTACGGAGATAAAGCTGTTTGAATCTGATGCGCGCGCAGCTCTTCCTCCCCCTTCCCTCCCCTATAACCTTGAACCATGTAAGCTGTAACGTAAGCATGTAACATAATCCAATCGACAGCTGACTGTTGTGAGTGACATTGTTTTGTGTTTGAAGCAGTGTTAAGAATGCCACACACCTTCACACATGCCGAATATGCAGATATGGTGTATGTCTACGGTTTTTGCGATGGAAGTGCAAGAGCTGCTGTTGCAGAATACCGTTGACGGTTTCCGAACCGCAGAATTCCGGATCGAAGAGTGTTTACCAGGGTTTTCAACACATTGCGTGAGATTGGTATACTTCCCCGCGCTCATGTTTCATCTGAACGTGAAGGTCAACAAGATGTGGATGAAGTGAAAAACATTCTTCAGTTGGTAGAGCGTAGTCCTACTACTAGCTCACGAAGAATTTCTACACGTCTCGGTGTACCACACACAAGAGTATGGCGAACATTACGTGAGGAAGGCTTGCATCCATATCATGTACAGCGTGTACAACACCTTCAACCAGGAGACGCTGCCATGCGACTGGAATTTTGTCATTGGGCAAATCCTAATCGCCGATTGCTTCGATTAATACTGTTCACCGATGAAGCTACTTTCACCCGTGACGGTATCAACAACACTCGTAACTCTCTTCGGTGGTCAGACGAAAATCCAAATGCCACTGTGGAAACAAATTTTCAACATCGCTTCACTGCCAATGTGTGGTGCGGTATCATCGATGATCAGCTGATTGGCCCTGTTACTTTAGAGAATCGTCTTACAGGACAAAGTTACCTAGAATTTCTGCAAAATGAATTGCCAGGACTATTGGAGGATGTTCCTTTGGCTACACGCGCTGGTATGTACTTTCAGCATGACGGAGCTCCTCCACATTCTACCCGTCTGGTGATGCAATACCTAACTCAAACTTTCCCTGGTCGATGGATCGGCCGCAGTGGTCCCATTCAATGGCTACCAAGGTCTCCAGACCTCTCCGTTAGATTATTGTTTGTGGGGGTGGATGAAAAGTCAAGTTTACAAAAGAAAGGTGGATACAAGAGACGAATTGCTCGCGCGCATTTTGGATGCTGCTGCCCGCATAAAGGAACGTCAAGATCAACTCAGACGAACAACACGCGATCTTCACACACGAGTTGCAAAGTGCATTGAGGTTGACGGTGGGATTTTCGAAAACGTATTGTAAACTGTAACAAATTTGTCATTTCTGTATCTGATACCATTCAAAATGCCAATGTTTAAACATTAAATGTTAGAAACAGTAATTGGTTTCTCTTCTTGATTACCATTAACAATGATTTTGCATTTGTAGATTCAAACAGCTCTATCTCCGTAACCATTCAGAATTAGACACATGTTCATATGAACTTTTTTTCTCACAATGACCGATACTATCACCTCCCGAAGTATTGACCTTTCCTCCTGAAACACCCTGTATATCTATCTATTTATCTATCTACCTATACAGGGTGAATCACGACGAAATGTCATAACTTCAGGAGCTTATAGCTGAGGTCATTCCCAGTCAAAAATTTCATATGAACATAGATCCGATTCTTAACGGTTATGGAGTTATGGATGTTTGAATGTTTAAAAAATAAGAATACGCGAACAAATAGCTGCTAAAGTTTTTATCCATGAATTTACAATAACTGTTCAAAATGACTACCCTCGGCCTCAGTACACATCGCTGCTCGTCTGCGAATCGCGCGTGTAGCTCGCATTAGTTCATTACGATTGTTCTTTATGAGGGCTGCAGCATCCAAAATGCGGCGGAGCAATGCCTCTCGTGTTTCCACATGTCTCTGTTACACTAGCTCTCTCATGCGCCCCCACAGATAAAAATCTAGAGGGGGTAGGTCCGGAGACCTGGGTGGCCAATTTTGTGCACCACCACGACCGATCCATCGACCAGGGAAACGATCATCGAGATGCGTTCTCACTGCACGGCTAAAATGGGGAGGAGCTCCGTCCTGTTGGAAGTACATACGCAATCGTGTTACCAAAGGTACATTTTCTAATAGTGGCGGCAGTTCGTCTTGCAGAAATCGTAGATAAATATCACCTGTAAGATCACCTTCGAAGATAAACGGACCAATTAGCTGACCGTAGAGAATACCACACCACACATTGACACTGAACCGATGTTGAAAATTACTTTCCACAATGGCATGAGGATTCATTTTTGACCACACATGTGAATTGCGAGTGTTGTTGACAGCCTCATCACAGAACAAGACGTATCGATGCAATTGTCGATCGATCGGCATTGAGCCAATTATACAATTCCAGCCGTTGGGCACGATCCCCAGGTTGGAGGTGCTGAACGCGCTGCACGTAGTATGGATACATGCCTTCTTCGTGTAACGTTCTACATACTCTCGTTTGAGGAACTCTAAGACGTGTGGAAATCCTTCGCGTACTAACATGAGGACTCCGCTGTGTTATCTGAATAATGTTTTCTTGTTCAACCACAGCTTGTTGTGCCGGACGCTCAGATAAAACAGTAACGCTAGGAAATGAACTGCTCTCTCGCAATCTCCGGAAAACATTGCTAAACACTCGTCGATCCGGAATTCTTCGGTTTGGAAAACGTTACTGGTATTCAGCGACAGCAGCAGTAGTATTTCCATCGTAAAATCCGTAAACATACACCATATCGGCATATTCGGCATTTGAAAAGTAAAAGACATACTGAACGCACAAAACATCAACTGCACGCTGTGAAACACAACACTCTACTGCGTAGTTAGTTCGGTTCGGTAAGTAACTGTTAATTCAGTTCAAGGTCACGCATGCGCATGCTTGAAATTCAAACATCATAGCTCCATAACTGTTAAGAATCGGACCTATGTTCATATGAAGTTTTTGACTAGGAATGACCTCAGGTTTAAGCTCCCAAAGTTATGACATTTCGTCGTGACTCACCCTGTATATAAGCAGAGCTGCCACAAAGCTTTTATTTCTAAGAGGGATAGCTAGGCGGGAAATACTTGTGGTCATCTACAACCAGAATCACGACAAGTGAATTCAAATAATTTTTTTATTAAAATAATATTTAAAAAACACTAAAATAAATATAAAATTTTAGGTCTTCATTGGTCTCACTTCTTTGCATAGTCGAACTAAAATATTAGTTTTTAAATATATTTAAAAACGTAACATAATGTTCTGAAAATGCTCGAAATGGGTGTCTGGCGGGAGATTTTCCCTGTCAGTTTGTCAGTTGGGAGAGCGGGAGTATTTGCCAAAATAGGTGTAAATTGGGAGTTCTCCCGCCCAGGCGGGAGTTATGGCAGTTCTGTGTGTGTGTGTGTGTGTGTATGTATATATATATATATATATATATATATATATAGTATATTAGGGTTACTATATTTGAACTTTCAAAAAAGAGGACACTCCGAAGAGGGGGTGTATCAGTATCAGTATCTACCAACTCACGTGTACTACATGTCGTCTACATTGAGTATCTATAAATAAGAACAAGTGTTATGGCCTTAAAAATCAATGTTATAATTATTAAAATTTCCCGGCCATGTCCGGGAAAAACCGGACATATGGTAACCCTAATATATATATATATATATGTGCGTGTCTGTGTGTGTATGTTTATGTTTTCAATAGTTCATTTGATTGATTTTAACCTTTCAGAAATGTAAAACAGTGAATGGATTATGAAAAGTGTATAGCAAAATCATAAAATGATTAACACCGTCGCAGTCAAGAATATAACGCTCCTTATACTTGAAAAATTGCAGGAATCAGAGTCAGAGGAACCTGGCATGTGATTGTGTACCGGGTCCAAGAAAGTGATGCTTGGACAATACGTGAAAAAATTATTAGCTTATGGGAAGTTGGCAGAGGAATATAGGAATTGCAGATCATCTCAGTATACATCGTGAGACTATTCCTCCTAAATGGATAAGAATATGGGAAGACGAAGGAAGTCTCGAGGACAAACCTAGATCTGGTGCTCCACAGAAAACAACCCACGAACAAGACGAACAAATTGTTACGGCTGTTACAGGAAATCCATTTATCAAAGCTTCGGTTATTAATTGTGAACCACAACTCCAAATAGCAAATCGAATCGTGAAGGAACACCTACACAGACTTGGAATCCATCACAGAGTTCCAAGTTTAAAAAAGAAGCTTACGGAGAGACATCGCGCAGGTTAGAGAGAATATGTCATCCGCAACATGGACTTTTGGGACTTTTGTCATTTTCATAGATGAGAAGACATTTTCTTCGACCAGTCATGTAAGACTTCATTCCTGAAGAAGGAACGACACGCGATACTTAAGAGAGAACATCTTCGAAGAGCTGCGAAGCGGCCACGCGACGTATAATGTTCAGAGTTGAATTAATCTTCACACTCTCAGCGAAATTACTCCCTTCTTCGGTCCCTTTAATTCAGAACAATATATTAAAATTCTTGAGGAAATCTTTTTGCCTTTGGTAAGAGCATACGCATTTCCATATCCCGAAAGGATAATATTTATGCAGGACAACAGTCCCATACATACGTTAGGAATGGTCTGACGATAGTTTGAGGAAGGTAGAGACATCGAATTGTTAAATTGGCTAAACAAAGACTGTGATATGAACCCGATAGAAAATGTATGGGCCAATATCGTAAACTGTTGGAACTCATAAGAAGAACGGATACGAGAACCATTACTGCAGCATACCTTCAGAGCATGGGAACCTCTTCGTAGGATGCACCACATCACAGAGATGCATCGGGTCAATGCCTCAACGTTATAGAAAAGAACGGTGCACATTACTGAGATTTTCCGAAAATGTGGCCAAAATTATTTTGTGTTTTTGATGATATTTATTTCCAAAAAACCTAATTTTTTTGTAAAAAAAAAAAAACCTTTTCATTTCAATGAATGTGCATGAAAATAGTCCTTAAAAAGACTATTTGTAATTAGAAATTTATGAATTATTACAAATATATATATTATATATATATATACAGGGTTGGCCGAAAGTCTGGATCCATAGGAAAATATTTATTTTAATACATAAATTACAACAAATGGTAAATACTTAAAATGAATATCAACTTTAACTCGTAAATGCGTATCCGTGATACTGTACAGTGGTTCGTACTCCAGTATAAACAACAAATTATAACAAATGCTTAAATTGGCGGCCTCTGACATCGAGACAGGGATGGAATTTATGATTTTTAATAATTCTTCGAATTGACGTTCTCGAGATGCGTGTTTCATTTGATAATCTTCTTGTTGACTTTACTGGACTATTCGTTAAAGTTTCACATACCATTGCAGAGGTATTTCATCAGTTGCAGTTTTTGGACGACCAGAACGCCGTCGATCATGTACACTTCCTGTTTCTTTGAAACGTTTAAACAACTTGCCAACAGTCGCATGTGTTACTGGATGCTTATCAGGATGATTTCTATTGAATTCGATAGCAACTTCTCTGTGTGTAGCGCCCTGTCTTGCGTACATGAGCACAAGTTCTACCCGGTCTTCTGTTGTTAGATTCGAAGCCATTTCTGGGCTGAAAAAAAAAGTATTTGAGTATTTATACTGGAGTACGAACTACTGTACAGTATCACGGATACGCATTTACGAGTTAAAGTTGATATTCATTTTAAGTATTTACCATTTGTTGTAATTTATGTATTAAAATAAATATTTTCCTATGGATCCAGACTTTCGGCCCACCCTGTATATATATATATATATATATATATATATATATATATATATATATATATATATATATATATATAAAATAAAATACAAATAATTAATTATTTTACAAATTTAGAAATTAAATCTAGCAAAAATTCATATATTATATCCCATCATCCTAATTTAGAAGTCTTTCGCTTTTTATAAGCCAATTAATTAACATATGTCAAGTTCCGTGTCAGAAACTGAGCAATGATGAAAATGCAAAAGGAAGTGATGTGTGTGATTTTTATGAATTTTTTACTTATGGGCATTTTTGGGCAAACAAAAACTGAAATTCAGATATTTACCTTTAATGTGTATAAAGTTATAGATTTGAAATACTTGGAGAAATTTGGTGTCATTTGTTTTTAAAATTATATGTTATCACAAAAAATACAATTTTTAAAGTAAAATATTAGCCAAAAAAAAATATGCAAAATATAAACAATAAAAAATAAAGAATATTTGGTTCACCTAAAGGTCAGGGTCCCCAGCCTTCTTTAGTTAACCTTATAAGACAAAGTAACGAAAATATCACGACTTAACCTAACCAATCATCAAGGGCGTAGAGTTGACCTAACGATTGGTTAGGTTAAGTCGTGATATTTTCGTTAGTTAGCCTTATAAGGCTAACTAACGAAGCCTGGAGGTCCTCATCTTCAGGTGATCCGAATATTTTTGTAGAAGTTTAACCTAATTTCATTTGTAATCAGAATTTAAAAAAAATAAAAAGATTAAATCATCGTAAAAATCAATAGAATAAAATTTCGAAAGATAAATGAGAAATTTGTACAAAATACAGGGTACTTGTGGGTTATCTGTCGCCACTTTTTAATATTTTTTTATTTATTTATTTTTATATATTAAGAGAAGAGGATTCTTTATACTGTACGGCATTGACGATTGGTTAGGTTAAGTCGTGCTAGTTTGGTTAAATAAAAAACTTTTTAATATTTTTTTTATTTAGTTATTTTTATATATTAAGAGAAGAGGATTCTTTATACAGTTAGAGAAATAAACATTTTTTTTTTTTCATAAAAATGTCAGCCAAGGAAAAAAAATTAAAGATTAGATATTTTATTCAATATAGATTAAACATTTCCAAAATTCTTAACCACAAGCGCAGATTTATAAAATTGGTATTTTGGCTACATTTTATGGAAATCTCAACAGTGTGCGGTGGGTTTTTTTATGCAGGAAGGAGGGGCCAAGGGCAAAAGTGTCCCTCCCATAGAAGAAGAAGAAGAGAGCCAAAATCAAGGTCCGGGGTTTTCGAGATGCGTAGACACTCTGCGTTTGAAAGATGGGAGGTCATAGACAGGAGGAAAGATGGATTAAGGAAGATTGTTCCAAAGTTGACCGTGTTGAGTAGAGGCAAGACTGAAAATACCGATTAACCCTTGCATTAGAGAGGTGAACAGATGAGGATGGAAAAGGGTGGATGAAGTACTGAATATTTACGTAGATGTAAGCACGATCATCTGTACACACACACACACATATATATATATATATATATATTATATATATATGAAAATTATTTCACGAAAGTAACACGTGAATAATATTTATGATGAAAATAACTACGCACAAAAATGAAAACGCAGAATGGTGCCCAAGCGCTTTCGTCTAATGACATCCTCAGGAACACTGAAATAAATAACAAGTTCGATATATAATATATATAGGTCACAAAGAAAAAATTAAAAAAAAAATTGTAGGAGAAGCATACAAATTTATAAGGAAAAGCTACCAGAGTTTTAGCACTTTGCCCTTCTTGTCTAAATCCGTTCTGAACGAATTCAAAACAACAGGATCAAGCGAAAAAAGGCCCTGCTAATGTTCAAATTATTTGTAAGTTGAATAATGGCAGACTCAAGATTATTTCTATTAACAATGTTGCTTGAGTGAAACAAAATTGAAGCATTATTCCAATGAATACAGTGGGATAACTCTGACAAATGGACGAAAAGGGCACTGGACGATGGACGACTGTTCTAATGGAATATTGATGCTGTTTTACACGCGTGTGTAAATCCTTTCCCGTCTGTCCAATGTAAAAAGAATCACATTGTTTACAACCAATTTTATAGATAATGCCTGAATTATTGGTAGGACTATTCGTTACTATGATATTTTTCACAGTATTGTCATATGAAAATATTACATTAATATTCAACAATTTTAGTACATTAGCAATGCCTAAAAAGCCTGGGAAAAATGGAAGTACCAAAATATTCTTCTACAAAGTGCGAGTGTTATTATTCACACGATAGAAAATTCTACGTGTGAATAATAACCCTCACACTTACGAGTAAAGTTGCTCTCAGACGTATTATTACTTACGACCTTCTCGAAGAAATTAGAAACGACGCACTAACTGCTTCTAGTTTAAAATACCACATTAGTTTAAAGTACCACGCTAGTTTAAAATAACACGAGCTAACTACCTCTCAAGTCTCTCCCAAACTGGAAACTAGCTTTGCAACGCAATTTCTGGAAATCTTAATGTATCTAGTAAAGACTGTAAAATAAAGGGATCACCTGAAGATCAGGGCCCCCAGCCTTCTTTAGTTAGCCATAAGGCTAACTAACGAAGGCTGGGGGCCCTGATCTTCAGGTGATCCAAATAAAGTACCACAGACATTATATTAATGTAGTATAAAGATGAAGAAATTCTTTATAGAGAATATTTGGTGCTGGTTAAGTGTGCGGTCTACCTACGATTGGTTAGGTTTAATCATGATATTTTCGTTAAAACTAACGAAAATATCATGACTAAACCTAACCAATCGTCAAGGCGATTGACAATGGGATGTAAACAAACAATTAGTAAACAAGATAAGAAGCTATAATTAAAAGGTAGACCGCACACTTAACCAGCACCGAATATTTCATCCAATACTTCACAGAAAGAACAGAACTACCGATATAAACTCGATCAAATCATAAAGAAGTTGCTTCAAACTATGTAAGAACTTTTAAAATGTTCATAAATGCTTACAGCCTTACACCACTCCATTTTCCATTTACACACACAAAAGAGAGAGAGAGAGAGAATATAACGCAAAGCTCATATATAATACGGTTTTCATAAATCTTTGTGATATATATATATATTATATATATATATATATATATATATATATATATATATATATATTAGGGTGTCACTTATTTTTCAACTTTTAAGTTTCCGTGCTCTGACCCCATCAAAGTATGACGTATGATGTAAAAACACTGTGTACAAAGTTTTATTGAGATATTTTAATATTTAGAGGTCGCTCAACGGCTTCAAAGTATTGGATTCGAGATTCTTAGAAAGTGTGAATATAAACAATTTCCAAATGTATCAGGTTGTAACATAAATTCTGCTCGATTGAAAATGGACGATAGGTAATAGAATAACCTCAAGATAATGTGAAATAGTTTTAGAAATGTTGCAAAATACACGCGGCGACAGGTTCGCACATGTTTTATCACGATACAGAATGAATTGCTTAGGCTAGTGAAGTATTAGGCTAATGAGTATTTTCTCCGCATGATTTGTCACAAGCGAATCTTCAACATCGAATCGATATTTGCACATCGCTGCATTCTCGGCAACTGCAGGCACCGTTTTTGAATCGGATCGTCACTGGAAATGAAAAATGGGTCCTTTATAACAATATTAAGCGTCGACATCAGTGGTTTAGCCGTAAAACAAAGCCTGAACCTCAACCAAGGAATGGACCCTATTCAAAGAAAATTTTGCTCTGCGTTTGGTGGGATATGCGAGGAATTATTCATTTTGGGCTTCTGCCAGATAACCAAACAATCACAGCTGAAGTCTACTGCCAACATCTTCAACGATTGAAGATGGCATTACAAGAAAAACGTCCTGCATTAATTAATCGCAGAGGTGTTTTATTCCACCAGGATAACGCGCGCCCTCACACTGCTCGAATCACCACTGCCCAATTGGAGGCCTTTGTTTGGGAAAAAATGCCTCATCCACCTTATTCTCTGGATATCGCACCTTCAGACTACCATTTATTCAGAAGTCTGCAACACCACCTAGATGGACAAAAGTTGCAATCCAGGGAAGCTATCGAAAACGAAGTGATCGTTTTTTTTAACTCGAAACCAAGGGATTTCTTCGAACGTGGCATAAAAAAACTTTTCTACAGGTGGGAGGAGATTATAGAAAAAGAAGGGAATTATATTGATGATTAATTTGTCATTATGTCACTTAATTTTTGTTGTGAATAAACTAAAAATTCGAACAAATTTGTCCTTATAAGTCATTTAATTTTTGTTCTGAATGAACTAAAAAATAGAGCAGAATATATGTTACAACCTTATATTTAAACAACTTATTATGTTCCTACATTAGCAGGAAGTGCACAAGACTATCATAATATTAAGATGAAGTACATTAACATCAGAGAGTAGCGTAATTATTATGATTAATCATTATTTCCACTCAAGGTATGCTTTTGTCCCCATGTCTAATGCTTGCGATGGTCTTCAACAACCTGAAGAAGAAACTGGAGTTGTTCTTCATCTTTGGTTAGGTATCCAGAAAAATCTTGGATGAGAGCAACTCCACGTTCAGCGAAGTCATTTGTTACAGTTAGAGTTTTTACAGTCTCTTTCGCAGTCTGGTAATGGGTATCCTTTTCCCATTGCTCAGCAGTTTTCTCCAAGAATTCATCTGGGAGGTTGAGCTTCGTGAACAATGATTTTGTGTTTTGTGTTACAAAGTTTTCCAAGCTTTTTCCTTCCACAGTATCCAGGTCAACAACCACACGCTTTGGAGGATTCTCTTGTCCATCAACACTAGTCATAGATATGACCATGCGATTTTTTATATCAGGGAGGACTAAAAGACTAAAATAACACACACTAATGCAAACACATCCTACCATTAAGGCGACTGAAATGATACTTGGGTGAGGCATAGAAAGGAAGCGCATTTCAATTTAGGACAAGTAACGACGCGTTATCAAAATTTTAATGGCCTTGAGCGACCACTAAATATTAATATTTTCTCATGAAACTTCATAAGCAGCGTTTTTACAGGCAATGTCACATTTCTAGAGGGTCAGACCGAAACTTCTTGATGGTTCAGTTCTTACCGTACAAATAAGTGGCACCCCAATATATATATATATATATTCAGATATGTCTTTTCCATACTCAGTAAAATAATTATTACGTGAACACTACCATTTCCATATTTATTATTTCGCATATACTGTAATACGTAAACATGAATAGGTTTGGCTTAGTTAAAAAGCGCATTAATTTCATCCAATCACATAGCTTTAAATCTTCCACCAATCAGTATCCAAAACTTCACCAATGAGCTTTCGACATATGCATGCACATTGCACATATCCTACGCAGCCATATAAGGACGCCGACGAAGTTTCCTCCGCAACAGTACATTCGAGTAATTAAAGGCAGTGTCTGTGAAAATTCCAAGTAAGTTGATAAAAAATAATGGCATACATTGAGTATCTTAGGCTGCTATCATGTTTAATATTGACAGTATATTGAGTGCCTTAGCCTGCTACGTATCATGTTTAAAATGTTACTTTCTTACTAAAGATTATGTAAAAAATAAGATGCATGTTCTGAAGAGCAATATTTTTTAATGAATATGTATATACACCAAACTTCAGATTTTTACTTTCATTATGGTATGACTTTTTCCTGTTTCCATGACAACTAAAAATTAATAAAAAAATAAATAAACTATCACTCCGATTTCATTGCAATGTTGTTGTACGTGAGATTCATTCAAATTGGTTAATAAAAAAGTAAAAATAATCACTAACGTCACTCTTTAATATGCTTCTTTGAGTCTTGAACAGATGTTTCTGTTTCTGTTGGATACATATTATGACGCTTATTTCACGAAGATGTTTTAAATAAATTATCTCGCATCAATGATAAAGCAAATGAGAGAATATTTTTTTTTAGTCTTTCTACTTTTTCAAATAAATAATTAATACAATGTTTGAAAATAAATATGAGTCATGGAATGACGAAAATATGTATTATATATATATATATATGATGAATAAAACCACGAAGGAAAGGAAACACAAAATGGTGCTCAAGCGCTTTCGTCTAATGACATCCTCAGGAACACTGAAGTACATAAAAAGGGTTAAGCCTATATATAGGTTACAGAAAGAAAAAATAAATAACATACATACACACACACACACATACATATATATATATACATACATATCTATATATACAAATACATACATACATACATACATACATATATATATACAATAAACAGAGAGGTAAAAATAATAAAAAATTAAAAATTAAAAATTAAAACCTTAAAGGATTACCAGTGAGGCGTACAGATTTGTAGGGAAAAATATCGATTTTTAGCACAAGATCAAATGGATTATAAAAATACAAATTTATACTGAAACTCTGCCGGGTTTTAACACAATGCTGCCTATGGTCAGGTTTCGATATATATAAAAAAATAAAATGCAAATTAAAAGTTAATCGATTTTTAGCACAAGATCAAATGGATTATAAAAATACAAATTTATACTGGAACTCTGTCCGGGTTTTAACACACTGCTGCCTATGGTCAGGTTTCGATATATATAAAAATAAAATGCAAATTAACAGTTAATAAAGTAGAAGACAAGTTTACCAAAGATTTAATGTTTTACCCTTCTTATCTAAATCTTTTTTAAAGGAATTCAACATAACAGGATCGAGTTGAAAAAGACCTTTGCTTATGTTGAAGTTATTTGAAAGTTGGATAATGGCAGACTCAAGAATATTTCTATTAACAATGTTGCTTGAATGGAATAAAACTGAAGCATTATTCCAATCAATACAGTGGGCTAACTCTGACAAATGGACAAAAGGGCACTGGACAACTGTCCTGTTCTAACGGAATATTGATGCTGTTTTATACGTGTGTGCAAATCCTTTCCCGTCTGACCTATGTAAAAGGAATCACATTGTTTACAACCAATTTTATAGATAATGCCTGAATTATTGGTAGGGCTATTTTTACTATGATATTTTTCACAATATTGTTATATGAAAATACTACATTAATATCCAGAAGTTTAAGTACATTAGCAATGCCTAAAAAGCCCGGGAAAAATGGAAGTACTAAAATATTTTTTGACAAAGTACGAGTGTAAATATTGACACGATAGAAAGTTCGTTTTGCCTTGTTGAGACAAGATTCCATAAACGCAGATGGATAACACAAATCACTTCCAATACCGTTGATTTTTTCCAATTCGGCATCGATGTATTCCGGACTGGCGATCCTAAGGGCGCGGAGAAACATTGATGAAAATATGGCCTTCTTAGTGGGGGTATCATGTCCCGAGTAAAAGTGTACGTAGGACAAATTGTTTGTCGTTTTCCGATAGATACTAAACTTAAAACCTGGGCTTTCCCTATGTACACATGTATTCCGAGAATCCTGGGGGTTGGCATCCCTTGGTTGCGGTACGTCGACGATATTTTGTGTATCTGGCCCATGAATCGTGACCTGGATAGCTTCCTCCTTCAGTTAAATGATCAAGTCCCCTCCATTAAGTTTACTTTAGAAGTTGAGCAAGACAATTCAATCCCATTTTTGGATGTGCGTGTACATAGGGAAAGCCCAGGTTTTAAGTTTAGTATCTATCGGAAAACGACAAACAATTTGTCCTACGTACACTTTTACTCGGGACATGATACCCCCACTAAGAAGGCCATATTTTCATCAATGTTTCTCCGCGCCCTTAGGATCGCCAGTCCGGAATACATCGATGCCGAATTGGAAAAAATCAACGGTATTGGAAGTGATTTGTGTTATCCATCTGCGTTTATGGAATCTTGTCTCAACAAGGCAAAACGAACTTTCTATCGTGTCAATATTTACACTCGTACTTTGTCAAAAAATATTTTAGTACTTCCATTTTTCCCGGGCTTTTTAGGCATTGCTAATGTACTTAAACTTTTGGATATTAATGTAGTATTTTCATATAACAATATTGTGAAAAATATCATAGTAAAAAATAGCCCTACCAATAATTCAGGCATTATCTATAAAATTGGTTGTAAACAATGTGATTCCTTTTACATAGGTCAGACGGGAAAGGATTTGCACACACGTATAAAACAGCATCAATATTCCGTTAGAACAGGACAGTTGTCCAGTGCCCTTTTTGTCCATTTGTCAGAGTTAGCCCACTGTATTGATTGGAATAATGCTTCAGTTTTATTCCATTCAAGCAACATTGTTAATAGAAATATTCTTGAGTCTGCCATTATCCAACTTTCAAATAACTTCAACATAAGCAAAGGTCTTTTTCAACTCGATCCTGTTATGTTGAATTCCTTTAAAAAAGATTTAGATAAGAAGGGTAAAACATTAAATCTTTGGTAAACTTGTCTTCTACTTTATTAACTGTTAATTTGCATTTTATTTTTTTATATATATCGAAATCTGACCATAGGCAGCAGTGTGTTAAAACCCGGACAGAGTTCCAGTATAAATTTGTATTTTTATAATCCATTTGATCTTGTGCTAAAAATCGATTAACTTTTAATTTGCATTTTATTTTTTTATATATATCGAAACCTGACCATAGGCAGCATTGTGTTAAAACCCGGCAGAGTTTCAGTAAAATTTGTATTTTTATAATCCATTTGATCTTGTGCTAAAAATCGATATTTTTCCCTACAAATCTGTACGCCTCACTGGTAATCCTTTAAGGTTTTAATTTTTAATTTTTAATTTTTTATTATTTTTACCTCTGTTTATTGTATATATATGTATGTATGTATGTATGTATGTATGTATTTGTATATATAGATATGTATGTATATATATATATATGTATGTGTGTGTGTGTGTATGTATGTTATTTATTTTTTCTTTTTTTCTTTCTGTAACCTATATATAGGCTTAACCCTTTTTATGTACTTCAGTGTTCCTGAGGATGTCATTAGACGAAAGCGCTTGAGCACCATTTTGTGTTTCCTTTCCTTCGTGGTTTTATTCATCATAAATATTTTTCACGTGTTACCTTCGTGAAATAATTTTCATATATATATATATATTGTGCATCCTTTTCTTATTGAAGATTGAGGTTCGGTATAAGAATATTGAGGTTCGGTATAAGAATAAATAAGATGGTGACACATTTGTCTTTTTCAAGATATGACTTCTCACAGGCCGTATACACCAACTGATAATGAAAAGTACCGTTTTCTATAAAATCCCGAGTGACTTGTCTTCAATCAGCATTCTTAAAAGCTTTTACAATGGAGAAAGGTAATATACAACTCGTTCTAATTTGGCTCTTCACAACTTTGACGGTTGTTAAAGGTGAGTCTATATTTTATTTGCTTGTTTTGTAAAATACTGTACTATAAAGGAATACACTATATTTCTTTATATATGGATTAAAACAGATTTTTATTAACACTTCATATTTTCTTATCTCTTTACTTTGTGATTATGAAATTTCTTCATAGTATTTTCGTTAATAAGTGAAAAATAAGGGAGAACTCTCTAGAGACAATGTGTTTCTGCCAGGGGTTCTAATGCAGCAATACCGTAGAGTGGGTTGAATTGATGTGGTGGGGTGAGTTCATACGAAATCGCAATATTTTCTGCAGAGAGCAAGCTTTTTTTTTGTATGCTTCCTTATTTGCTTTAAAGCCTCTCAAAGTATTTCACCTCAACTTCAAAACAAATAAATACAAAAAAAATTTGCTGCCTATAGAAAATACTGCGATTTCGTATCAACTCACCCCATCATATCAACTCACCCCAGTCTACGTTTCTAATTACCAAATTATACCATCCTGAGTTAGTCCTGATAAATTTTAAAATAAATAATAACTAAAAGACCTAATCACATATGTACAATTGTACATATATTTGTACGTTATGTTTTCTGCTAATATATAAATATAGAAATTTCTCCGCCGCTAAATCAATCAATCTCTCTCTCTCTCTCTCTCTCTCTCTCTCTCTCTCTCTCTCTCTCTCTCTCTCTCAGCCCTCCTCGGGTTCCTGAGGTGCAAGTCGCATCGCTTCCATGGTTGTTCAAAAGTGAAGTACCACACCAGTGATATAAATAAATAAATGCGCTTTATGGTGCTATGGTGCCTAACTTTTGAACAACTCTGTACATTATACGAGTATATACTCGAACCCCGTTAATTCGCACTCCCTTATTTCGTACTTCGGGTTAATTCATACATTTCTTCGACCCTTCGAAATATCCGAGGAATTTCGAACTTTTCGATACAAATGTACGAATAATCCGATAGTTGTACGAATTGTACCCACGCGGCCCATGGCGGCCTTCATGTTGTCACATGAAGTCTTTGTGTGTGTGGGCCTACTATAATAATGTACATACTGTACAGTATTACAGTAATAAAACTGTACAATATTACTATTAATATTATTAAGAAATAGTTTAAAAATTTACAATTAATTTATACAGTAGTTTAGATACAGTAGATTTAAGAAATACAGTACACCACACATTCGTATAAAATGTTAAAATACCCAACAAATTTTGTATACAAATACTTCGATACTTCGTACAAAAGTTCGAAATATCCAATTAATTTCGTGCTGTCCGGTTAATTCGTACTTTCCTGATTATTCAACAAGGGTAGAGCCCCGAAAGTGTCGAATTAAGGGGGTTCAAGTATATCTAAAAAAATAGAAAAAGTTTTCCCTGGTTTTTCACTGTCTTGAGGTGAAGTCGGCATTCGAGAGGCATATTGAACTGAAACGTTATAGATGAAATTATTTTTTAAAAAATGGATGGCTGAACGCTAATTTTTATATTGGTGAGTTTGCAGCTCAAAATAATCTTATCAGATTTCAGTGAAACGCTTTCAAATTTGCTTTTCAATTTCTGATTGAAGATTTGTATACTGAATGCTATGTGTCTGCATAAAGAACGAAATTATAAAATTTTTATAAAGCCCGTGTGAACACGACTGCTCTATTACAAACAAAATCAGAATTCACTGTTTATTGGAGTTTATCACTTTAAATAAATGGTCTTACTTGTCATATTTTAAGATTTGAGAGAGGATTTTCAGGTTTATAATATTCATTATTGATTACATTTCATTTTTTTTTATAATTTTCAATGTGAAACCTGAGCCTAGTTTCCTCTTATTCTTATTCTTGAGTTACTGAACAACTTTGTAAGAAAAACAAATGTACAAAATTTTATTTACATCAACATTTATTATAAAATTATTAATCTTTTAATCTGAAATTTACAACATTTAACTATTTTCTTTTGTTCGTTAATCTATTAGAAAGTAAGGAAATTCTTCAATTTGTACTGCACTTCCTGGCAAGTGCCTTGCTCACTCTGGCTCAGTGCCTAAAAATGTGTCGTGTATTGGGTTTTAATAAGAAATTTAAGTGTTTTTTTGGGGGGGGAGTGTAGTATGTATGAAATTAACGTATGTAAAATGTAATTGTTTGAAACATAAAACACTAGTTGGCACTATGGAGAGAAATTTGAAACGCAATGAAGGCCAGAGTCAGACCCGAAGACCCAGAAGTCAGTCTCAGGCGTGGTCTGCTATGAAAAGGAGTGTTTTCTTTGGTTAAGATGTAATTGTGTTTTAAAATTAATTAGAAACTCTCTCCACGATCCATTGTTAAATTATGAATTCGCGCTCGCTTTCCCCCATTATTATTACTGTTCTAATTAAAATACAGTAAATTGGTAAATAGTGAAAACTGTGGTTATTCGAAGTCCTTCCTGTTTTATCCAAAGATGCAATTGTCCTGCAGCCCATGTTTTGAGTATGGCGGCCACACTACCTCATATAAAGTTTAGAAAAAGAGTGCAAACCAAGTAGATTACTAAGAGCGAAAATAACGCAGATTACGTAGAATTAAGGAAAAGTAAATAAAAATTAAAGACATTTCACGACAACTGATTTCGTACCAATGGCTTGAAATTTTTTTTTAAAGAGTTTCCTTGCACATTAGAGGTGCAATATTAACATTATACAGATGAAAATAGTTCCCCATTTGAACCACTAACTAAGAAAAATGTCGTTTTCAGCAGCAATCTGCCCCGATGATTTTGAAGAAATGAATGGCAAATGCTATTTTTTCTCGGAAGAAAAAAATATAAATCACAATTGGCAGGACGCTAGAGCGTACTGCCAAAGGCGCTTTACTTCCTGTGACCTCCTCACCTTCAGTAACAGTTACAAAGAGTTCGTTGCAGTCAGTGACTTCATGGAGAGAAAAGGTAATCCTTTCTTATGAATATTTGAAGTATTTTCAAAGTCGACAAATATTTTTTCAAGTTGACTCGTCATACTTACGAAATGAAAATTTCTCTACTTTAGTCGAGAATTTCGAATTTCCGCTATTACATTACGAGTCACTATTAGAAATATGGAGTCTCCCTCCGATTTTATTATTTAATTTCGTATCTTTATTTAGGCTTAAGAGGCGGCTTTATCGGAGCAAAGAGTTTGGAGTTCGCTGAATTCTCAAACGGGTGGATGTGGATTGATGGAAGTACAATTCCACTGGATTTTCCACTTTGGGACTGTGATTATCCAGTGCGGTCTTGGGATGATCATTATAACTATGGCAGAGCCACTTTCGTGAACGAAAGTGTCGGCTCAAATAGAAGCGGAAGACTCAGATTATATAATACGAATGATTATGGCGGCAGTTTCATTTGTGCTGGCTATTCTATTGGTTAACGGAGGAAAGTAACGAAGAACGAAGTAAGGATTAAACTCCCATCTCTATATGCCCTTGGAAGCATGGAGACTCAAGAATAAAGTTAAGGTGTAAATAGAAAAATCACTGGTCTAATTCCAAAATCCGTGAATGTGTTAAAAATAACATCAAGGATCAAGTAAAGATAAGTACCCCCAGCCTTCTTTAATTAGGCTTATAAGGCTAACTAACGAAAATATCACGACCTAACCTAACCAATCGTCAAGGGCGTACAGTTGACTTAACGATTGGTTAAGTTGGGTCGTGATATTTTCGTTAGTTAGCCTTATAAGGCTAATTAAAGAAAGCTGGGGGTGCTTATCTTTACTTGATCATATATATATATATATATATATATATATATATATATATATATATATATATATATATATATATATATTAAACTGCGCACATTGTAGTGTGTTGTTCCATATATATGTGTATTAGGTTTATGGGATCAAGTAAAGATAAGCACCCCCAGCCTTCTTTAATTAGCCTTATAAGGCTAACTAACGAAAATATCACGACCTAACCTAACCAATCGTTAAGTCAACTGTACGCCCTTGACGATTGGTTAAGTTAGGTCGTGATATTTTCGTTAGTTAGCCCTATAAGGCTAATTAAAGAAGGCTGGGGGTGCTTATATATATATATATATAAGCACCCCCAGCCTACAAGGCCGTAGCCAGAGCTTAAAAACAGACGAGGCGAAAATAGCCCTGCTAGGGGATCCGGGGCCATGCTCCTTCAGAAGATTTTTTTAATCCTAGCACAAAATCACGCACTTTGAGCGTATGGTAACTGAGAGTGAATTGGACAACAACAACTTCACTTAAATGTTGCTACTCTATGTTTTTATTCATGTTATTTGTGGTTTGAGTGCATTACATTGATATGACCAGAAACCAGTTCTTATCATTTGCTTCTTGACTGATGGCTGAAGGTAAAATCCTATTTCTGTCAATTTCCTCAGATTTCCTTTGAAATTCAATTTCTATTGATCCAAATGTCCGTTAAGCCAGACGAGGCGGCCGCCTCGTCTGCCTCAACGTGGCTACGGGTATGATATATATATATATATATATATATATATACTGTATATAGTATTGATGGATACCGCAATGAAATTGACTGGATTCTTTGGATCTGATATATTTGCATGTCGGTTATAAATAGATATAGAGTGTAACATATTTTTGGATAGTAGTCTATTATGACTTGATCCTTTGGATCCAGAGATTCTATCTTTAGTTTTAAATCGATAATTAATTAGTTTTAAATTGATAATTATTTAGTTTTGTAAAAATTGGTCGTTGCCAATGTACAGGCAGTTTTTACATAAAATTCTTATGTTCTTGTGGTTCGGAACCCACGTAAAATTGTAGGTCTCCTCCGCCACCACGGAGGACATACACAATACACAATTACGAACACAGTTAGGTAGACCAGCCATGAGTGGATCCTAGGGTCTTTGTTGGTCTGAAACATTGTAACATTATAACATTATAACATTATATATATAGTGTGTGTGTGTGTGTGTGTGTGTGTGTGTGTGTGTGTGTGTGTGTATACACAACGGCGTAGCCAGAAATTTCTAATAGTGGAGGGGTTACGTATGAAATATTATTCAACAAATTTTCAATTATATTCGGGTGGTCCGAAAAAAATGACGCATTTTTTAAAAATTAATATCTCAGTAACCCCCTTCCTTATCATGACAATTTTTATATGCAAGATACTTTCAAACTTCTTTTTTTGAATGCAAGAAACGGAATTCTGATATCTTTTATAGTTTTCTCGCAATTAACAAAAGTAACAACATGGGTCAAAAAAACAAAAATCGCAATATAATATCCGTTTTTTATACGATATCATTTTTATACGATATCATGCGATATTTTTGCAAGTTATTACAAAACTCTACAGGAATGAACAAGTCAAATTGTGGATATTTTTATTTTTTAACAATTCGTCAGTACCCTTAATGATGTTATCAGAGGAAGATCGTATTCTCATTAAAAATTGTTACTGTGAAAAAGGATGGAAGACTGGAAGGTTATTGCAAGAGTTTCCCGGCAAAAAGTGGAAAAGGCGTGCAGTGGAAAGACTCTTAAAGAAGATTCGCGAATCGGGAAGTACTGCCAGAAAACCAGGAAGCGGTAGACCTAAAACAGCTTCGTTTCCAGAAAACCATAGACCTGGATGTGGATTATCAACGATAAAATCTGCTCTCAAGAAGATAAACCAGGAAGTCATTTGTCACAAAGAACAATTGCTAAACATTTGAATATTGGAAAGACTTCTGTACACCGAATAATTAAAGCACAAAAACTAAAAGCATTCAAAAGAATAGCATCTTCTAGAAAAAGTGATACTGTTAAGGATAAAAGAAAAACAAGGTGCAGAAAGTTACTTGATAATTTCTCTGTCGTTGATATTAAAAAGATAGTCTTCACGGATGAAAAAGATTTCACTCTAGAAATTCCGCGAAACCGTCAAAATGATGTTGTCTACGGGCGTGGTAAAAAGTGTGACATTTCAATAAACAGATTGTATCATGAAACGTCAAGATTCTCCAAAAAGGTTATGATATCTGCAGGGGTCTCTTGGAATGGCAAGACAGATGTTCATTTTATTGAAACTGAAAAGACAAAGGTGAATTCTGCAAATTACATTGAACTTTTAAGAACAAATTGTTGCCGGATTGTCGTCGCCTGTATCAAGAAAATGATTTCATATTTCAACAAGATGGAGCACCGTCGCATACAAGCTACGCCACACAGTCGTTTCTGATTAGCAATACACCAAAATTAATAACGAAAAATGAGTGGCCACCACAAAGCCCAGATTGTAATCCTATGGACTACTCAATTTGGGAGTTACTAAAAGAGAAGGTTTACCGAGGTCGACGAGAAAAATTCACCGAATCAGAATTAAAAAGTAAAATACTTGAATCTTGGCAAGAAATTGGCATTAATGAAGTAAGAAGTATTATTTTTGTGTGGAAGAAAAGACTTAGATTAGTGTGTCAACAGAGTGGTGGTCCAATCGATCATTTACTGTAAATTAATTAGTTAAATTTCTGATTAAATTTTTCTTTTCTCATGATATTCGTTTTTTTTACCCATGTTGTCACTTTTGTTAATTGCGAGAAAACTATAAAAGATATCAGAATTCCGTTTCTTGCATTCAAAAAAAGAAGTTTGAAAGTATCTTGCATATAAAAATTGTCATGATAAGGAAGGGGGTTACTGAGATATTAATTTTTAAAAAATGCGTCATTTTTTTCGGACCACCCGATATATCTACACTACGATAATGAATACACTCATTTTACTGTGAATCAGCATATCGATTAAAGAAAAAAAGAGTACATGCGTATGTTGGACAAATAATACTTTGTAGTGTATTGATCACGTTTTTAATTCCTGTCATTTTGCAATGTACTATTTAAGTAAAAGTAAAAGTGACGGACTTCAGAAGTACTCAAGTACAGAAAGTAAAAAGTAACTCTCCTAAAATAAAATTTATGCTTAGTGATGAAATCCAACCCCAATATTGAACTAATTATGCACATTTACTAGATAAATGTGCATATATGGTCACGGTGAACTTAATTCAACCATTATCGAATTGAGGATATCTGCACGGCGTCGCCAACACAGCAAGAATGAATGAAAGACGCCCGGGCCGTGGCGCGGCGGGAACTGGCGGGATGTGCTGCATTATTGTGAGTGGTCGGGACAAGATCACGCGTCTTTTGCTACGTTCTGATTGGTTCATCCAAATTGAGCTTATGGCGGGTACTTCCAAATGTAACGAGACAACTTGGACAAAAATAACGAAGTAAAAGTACATTACTTAAGCCGAAAAGTTACTCAAGTAAAAGTAAAAGTACCGAAAATGTAAAGTACTTTAAATTATTCAAAATCCTCCAGAAAGTTACTCGAGTAAAGTAACGAATACTGCTACTTCGTTCCTGGCCACCTCTGCATATACATGTCTATTTCGTCTGCGACTGCCCTGACTGTCAGTCTACGGTTCCCTCGAATCATTTCACGAACACAAGCAAGTGTCATCAGTTTTTGAAGTGGAAGGTCGTCCCACCCTTGCAGCGTCCTCTGTCGACGTTCGGCCTTCCTTAAAGCGCTTATGCCACTCAAAAGTGGTTGTCCGACTTAAGGCGTCATTGCCAAACGCTGTGTTCAGCATGGCATGGGTTTCAGAAATAGTCTTGCCTAGCTTAACACAAAATTTTACACACACACACGTTGTTCTTCAGCAGTAGCCATTATCAGGCGCGTATCCAGGATTTCCGAAATGGGGGGGGGGGGGCAAAATGCAAAGTAGTGCTGCCGAGCGTAGCGAGGCAATACAGCTAGGGGGTTGGGGGGAGCGCTGTGAGCTCCCCCAGCGGGTTCCCCGGGAGAGAAGTAATTTTTACCATAGTTTTCTTTTAAAGTGCATAAATCATGGACTAAAAACGGTGAAAAGTACTGAATCATTTGACTTCATCACACAATTAGCGACAAAATAAACCTAGTTACCTGTCTTAACTTGCTGAATGTTACGGAAATTTACTTATCCTTAGATACATTGTGCTTGCTAATCGATTTCTGTAAGGACGGATCTGTAGTTTAAATATAACAACCACAAGATTTAGTTATATTTATTTAACAGAAAAAAAGAGACTGCACTGAAATTATTACAATTTACACGATAACTATGGTTATTAGTTATCAACTAAGCCAATGTTAGTCGACGAGGAGCCTGTTTAGAAAATCGGTCAATAACACGTTCTGGGTCAAACTAAAGGGGGGTGAAATACCCCATTTCCCCCCCTCTGGATACGCTACTGGCCATTATTCAAATGCACAAAATGCGACAAAACATGCAAAATTACTTCACAAAATAGTAAATATCGAGAGAACAAAATACGATATCATCAAGCGGTAACCGTCTTTGAACACAGACTGAGTCACACTACAACATACATCACAACCAGTTCAGGAACTTTTTGAACACACCGTGTGTGTGTTGTGTGTGTATATACACACACATATATATATATATATACATACTAATAATTGTGACGATCGAACTGAAAACTTTCTTTCTTTCTTTGTCTCTTATGGCCTGCCAAACTACTGGCCAGATTTGGATGAGACTTGGGGGATAGGCGTAAATGAGGCCGGGAAAGAATATAGGCTATGTGGCCTCGACTTCCGAGGTCAACTGAGGCCGCTAGAGACCTCTGTATTCCGGATTTTTTTAAGAATCATAAAATAAAAAAGTAATTAACGATTTTAAGGCTACTCACTAAAAAAGACCTACCTCTAAATATCCCAAGCGATGTTTCCACTTGTGGACAGTGAACGCAACGCGGGTGTCACGCACTCCAGGATTGTTGAATGGAAGAAAAAAAAATGCACACTAAACCGCCAAAAGAATCAAGTTTTATATTATAAAAATAACGTGTATGTCTTGAACATAATCTACGAGGCTTTTTTAGGAAAACTGCTTCACTTATCACACGATAAATACACGCTCGTTATAGGATACACACGCACTTATTTACACAATAAACAGCAGTCACCGCACAATGCACATACACTTACCACCAAAGACAAAAATCACTGGCAGCGTTCCGTAATAAATGTACAATATTTTCGGCAATGAGACCAAACGAAAAGAGAAATTATTCATGATTTCAAAATTTACTTCCAAACTAACGATGCGCACACACCTTCCAGATGCACGACAATAATGCTTTTGGTATATATATATATGTTTGCATCATCATATATGTGTGTGTGTATATATATATATATATATATATATATATACATATATACTCTGTGTGTATATATACTGTACAGTGTGTGGAAAAATGCCTGAAAAGCGTATATATAATATATGATTTCATGTTTTTTATAAAAATATGTAAATGTAATATCTCTGTCTGTAAAAGCTAGCAAAATTGCAGTACATTACAGGACAAAGAGTAAAAAAGCAGGACATTGTAGTAGCCTACTCCAGTTTTTCGCAGGACAAACTCACAAAAAAGCAGGACTGCCCTGCCAAATGCAGTACACCTGGTCACCCTAGGCAAAGTCAAGTGAAAAATTAATCCGAAAAGAGACATCAATGAGTTCACATTACCCTGTAAACTGTAACATCCGGTGTGTGAAATAATATCTGTGCAAAATGTAAATTGTATCGTCACACCCCCAACCACGAGCGAAGCAATGAATGGAAGGATTCATTTTCATTCATGTGGGGGCAGGGCCGGATTAAGCATTGTCAGGCCGGGGGCAATAAATATTTTCGGCCGGTGTAAAAATGAGTCACCGAAATTCAAACTTTCAATGGCTGTAAGTATTTTATTATTCATTTCTCCAAAAAATTATACATATTTTTAGAATCAGCGTATTTTTTTACTGTAGAAAAATGCTATTAAAATTAAAAATAGAGCTGAGAATGAAACAGGAAAGATTTGACAATAGCTCAGTCTTACAATATTCCAAATAACAAGTAACAACTCATTGACCAATGACCATGCTAAGGCTAAGCCTACAATACTTCTTGCTGACTTTGTAAATAGTAAAATAGGTGCAGTTTCATATAATTACCTTTACCAACTGTCCAGGGAAAGTCCAGAGATATTTAACATAAGTTAATCCAACTATCTGGCAAGAAATAATTACAGGGACACTAGAAAAACACATTCTTTACCTGATACATCATACATGAGTGATGTGATCAGCTGACTGGGATCGATCAACAGAAAACGAAACAAAAACAAAGATGTGATTACAGAAAATGTATACTTTGTTCACATAAATGGGATACTAAACTAGGTTTTGTAGAAGCGGAATCTAGAATTTTTTTTCTTCCTCACGGTCGACCAATTATTTCAACGGTAGATTATAGCGTTTACATAGTTTCTTGGGGCCGGTCAGCATTTGGGGCCGGAGGCAAATGCCCCCTTTGCCCCCGTTATGATCCGCTACTGTGTGGGGTGGGGGTCACTGGGGAAAGCATACCACCCCAGGAGAGAAATCCTGAACTCAACAAATTAACCTACATCCTGAGTCACTTTATCTCGTTATCCTTTCCGTGTATGCGATTAAATCTGTGGTCACGACTGACTTGTTTCAGATGGGCCTCAAAACTAGAAACCTCGTTTTTCATATCTCAAATATTCATAATATTTTGGCTTCATGAAAAATTGAAAAAATGTCTCGCAAATATAAATTAATATATTGAAATTTACGCGTGTGTGTGTGTGTGTGTGTGTGTACGTATTGTTCCTTAATGAAGACAACCTTTTTGATCTTTTGCAATGTGAAAATTTGAGCCTTATGAAACTCGACGAAAGTTTGACACCCCCTCCCCCCCACAAAAAAAACGTGTTGCTCAAACCTCAGATATGAATACGACGATATCGCTTACATTGTGCAGTTTTCGAAATCATTCGACATTGTAGTATATTCATGGATATTCCTTTGCGCCTTTGAGGACTATAACTAACGAAAATAAGCACACCGGACAAAAAATTAGTCACCCCTACTAGCACCGATAGTAGGAAGTTCAAGGTCACACAGAGGGCGCTGATGTAGCATTGGTAAGTGACAAGTAGCGGTGACGTAGCACACAGGATCAGATCTGTTTCGTGAGGTGGTGAAGAACAAAGTGTGTGTTGGATATAGTCTGCAAAATGGGTCGTGAGGCAGACGTTACTCAGTGGCAAAAAGGAGCCATCGTGTTTGGCAGAGCCCACGGACACAAAATGTCTGAAGTAGCCCAATTTGTTGGTGTGTCAACGCGTACTGTCCAGCGAGTTTACAAAGAGTGGTGTAGTTCGCAATCAACTGAAAATCGACGGCGTAACTGTGGCCGGAAAACAATTTTCGACAATAGGGGCCGCCGCCATGTTTCTCGTCTAGTAACTGCAAATCGTTTTCAAACCAGAGAACAATTGCTCCAAGAAACGAATGAGGTTCTCAGCGACCAATTTCCGAACGGACATTGCGACGAGAACTGCATGCGATGGACATCTGGAGCAGGGTACCACGGAAGAGGCCCTGTTAACAGCAAGTCACAACTTGGCACGTTTATAAATGGGCTCAGAGCACAAAAACTGGACTGCGGCAGATTGGAAACGTGTAATTGGTCCGATGAGTCCCGTTTTTGTTTGTTCTCCAATGATGGGAGGTGACGAGTACATCGCAGGTCCAATGAAGCCTTTAATCCTGAATGCGTCGAAGGTGTTGTTCAGGCTGGAGGTGGTTCCATGATGTTCTGGGGATGTTTTTCGTACCACGAAATGGGCCCTCTCGTTCAGTGACGATGAATTTGAACAGCAGGCGTACCTCCGCATACTAAAACTCGCCGGATTCGTGCGGTTATCAAGGCCAGAGGCGCGGCACACGTTATAGGTACATTCTGAGAGGGGTGACTAATTTTTTGTCCGGTGTGCTTATCACGACATAACCTAACCAATCGTCAAGGGCGTACAATTGACCTAACCGGGCATTCAATTAACCTAACCTGGCATTCAATTAATCTAATCGGGCATTCAGTTGACCTAACCGGGCATTCAATTAACCTATCCTGGAAAAAAAAATATATATATAATATTTGAGATAACATGGTGAACACTCCGATGCTTCAGAGAAAAGGGTATAGAGAGAAGGTCCTGCTTCATCACATCATAAGACAATGAGAATCGCTGCAAAAAAGTCCGAAAATTATTGTTGTACAATGTACAATTGTACATATCAAATCCACTCCCGAGAGGTTGAAATAGCTCATCAAATATTAAAGTGGGTGGACAGATTATAATTCTGTATTTTCATGACAAAATAACTCACGAATCTGCTTAACTTGATGAAACATAAATCTGTTCCGTACTAAGCTTTATTAATTCAAAAGGCTTTATATACAGGGTGGGCCGTAAGTTTCCATACATAGGAAAAATTAAACGTTTGTTTTTATGTTTCAGATACCCTAAGAATATGCGTTTGACGTAAGATCTTGTTTACTGATGAAGCAAATTTTTACGTCAATGGAGAGGTTAATCGGCAAAACATACGTTATTGGAGTAATGCTAACCCTAACTGGCTGAGTCCGACGAAGATGCAAGGTGCCGGTAAAGTGATGGTGTGGGATATGGGGTGACAGAATTATTGGACCAATTTTTGTCAGTGGAAATCTTAATGCCGAAAGGTATCTTAACATGTTGCAGGAAGAGATTTTCCCATCCCTGCTAAACGAGGAAGGTAACTTCCCAGTTTACTTCCAGCAAGATGGAGCTCCACCTCATTATGGTCTTCACGTGCGTCGGTATTTGGATCAGCAGTTTCCGGATGCTTGGATTGGTCGGCGTGGTCCTGTGGAGTGGCCTCCCAGATCCCCAGATCTCACCCCCTTGATTTCTATCTTTGGGGGCACTTGAAGGCCATGGTGTATCAGGAAAAGATACGAGACATAAATCATCTAAAGGAACGTATCACCAACGCCATTACAAGCATAACGTCAACTGTGCTAATGCGTGTTCATCAACAGTGGGGAACACGTATTGAAATGTGTTTTCAAAACAATGGCAACCATGTAGAGCATATTATATAAATAAAAATGGTTGTCCATAAAAATTTTTATTTTTCCTATGTATGGAAACTTACGGCCCACCCTGTAGTAATAAATTTCATATGCGCGAACTGAAGGCAGCATAACTACACTAAAGAGAAATTGCACGTTTTCATGAGCTGTGAATCTTCTATAAACTGAAGTTGGCTTATAATGACGTAAAAACGTATCTGTCTTAATATTAATTACGACTCGAATGAAAATTTCCAAGGATATAGAACATGTACAGTATATGTTACAGGGAATCTGTGTAACTAGGAATTTCATAAAATCCCTAAAATGTTCAGGGATTTCATATAAAGTTAAGTAGTGATATTTTCGTTAAACCTGCGGGAAAATTATTGAATGCCCTGGTTAAGTGACTGCCCGATTAGGTTAACTGTACACCCTTGAGGATTAGTTAGGTTAGGTCGTGATGTTTTTCGTTAAAACTAACGAAAATATCACGACTTAACCTTGCATGAAATCCTGAACATTTCAAGGATTTCATGGAAACTCTAGTTACACAGATTCCCTGTAATATATATATATATATATATATTATATATATATATATATATATATATATATATATATATATATATATGTAAAAGGTATACATATTTGTTTAAGTCATAAATGCCTATGTTTATGTACTTTCTTGTAAAACAAAATCAAACACATTGCGAAAACGTTGAAGACAAAAATCCCCTTCATAGTATTTGTTTGATGCGGTTGTTTAACTTTCCCAACATCTAACGTCATGTAACGGAGGGAACCTATAACTTTACGTGGAGCCTAAACCATTGGTCTCTATATAATCTGACGCAGCGGACGGTCCCCACCCAACTTCTTCCCAGACCCAAAGTCGCTTAACTTCGCTGATCGAAGAGGAAGCGGTGTTACGTCATTGGCCACGACGTAACCACCAGTTCATTATAGGGTTGCGAAAGACGTTGGTGTAACATCATCATTTGATAAATTTCTCCCTTTGTCACCTTGCTCTCCAGATCCCCGTCGAAAACTTATGGGGTCATACAAGCATAGTAGCCCCAAAACACAAAGAATAAGAGAAATTCTGCCAGGCAAGTAAATGGATTTTATGAAGGACTATGAAATAATCGGCAGGATTTAAACCTAGACTATTTGGTGGGCAATCTTCTGGCGCGATGAAATCGGGACATTGTTCTTGCATACGGGGGTGTTTAATTGACAAAGTTTACAGGCAAAACATTCAAGATGTCAATCAACTTCGAGAGTGCATTTTAACAACATGGAATAAGCTCCATCAAGACACCATTTTATAGCAGTTCGCCAGTAGCGGACAAGGTTGCAACTGGCCATTGATAATAATGGAGGACACATTAAACATTTGCTGCGTTATGTTTTATTGACTTTGTATTTGTCCATTGTAAATTTCTTTAATGTTCAGCTAAGTTTCTAATTGTCTTCGTTGTCAACTTTATGTTTTTAACAACTATTGTTCAAGCTGAATTCGTAAAAAGACTACTCACCCGCTTTAAATAAACTTCCACTCATTTTAAGGACAATATAAATGGTTTAAAATATTTTCTGTTTCATTTAGGTATACTTGGTATTGTGGTTTTGTCGGCCCGGTGAAGAAGGTGGCCACTTTTCAGTCATAAATTTTGGGGAAATACTGCAACCAGCTCTCTCTTCCATCTCATTTAAGAACTCTAAACACTTTCTTATAATGAGGAAGGAGTCAAACGAAGGAATCCTCACATTTCATTCACAAGCATTACAGTTAGGTAGTAAACTAATAAGGATCTAAAGATCTACAGAAGTTAAGGCTAACAAAAACCCTAAGATCCACCCGAGAGAAAGAAGAGAGTAGGAGGTTAAAAGAAGAGAATAAGGGGTTAAGTAAGTAGCAAAACCTATCATTCGTAGGTTAACACTCATTCAGAAAAAGAGAGAGAGACTCACCATCATCATCAGCTGGCCACTGACTGCCAACAAGTCGGAAAAATAGTCGAAGAGAATAGGAAAGGGGTGAAAAATGAAAAGAAGTAAAATAAGAACGCTTACAAACCATGCAAACACATGCAAAACCATGCAAAAAGTATGAAGAGTATAACAAAAAATGGTTAGTTTACGCTACAAGCTACATCTAAGTTCGTGTTAGTCTAATTTTTTTTTAAATATAATTTTATTGCTGGCATATCACACGCTGGCATATCACACGCTGGCATGTCACAAGCTGGCATTAATCGTCAAGGCTCATCCTCGACTATTACCCCAAGAGCTCCTGTTGCTATTTGTTTTATATTATTTTAAACGACGTTAATATTTTTAAAATGCCTATCGAAACTGTTTTTAAACATATTAACGCTGGTAGAGTTCATGACGGACGCGAGAAGATTATTCCATTTATCAATTATTTTAAACGTAAAAAGGTTTTAGCGATGCTAGTAATGCAACGTCTGCCACATAATTTAAATCCGTTATTACGAGTATTACTATTATCGAAAGTGAACAGTTTGTCAAAATTTACGTTATCGATTTTATTAACGATTTTGAAAACTTCAATAAGTTCCCCCCTTAATCTCCTAGTTTCGAGTGAATGCAAGTCTAACTCTTTAATTCTATCTTCGTAAGACTTGTTGCGTAATGACGGAATTAGTTTCGTGGCGCGTCGCTGAACCTTTTCCAACCTATCAATATCCTCATGCAAATACGGGCACCAAAACCGAACGGCATATTCTAAGTGAGGCCGGACTAGAGACTTGTACAAAGGCAATATAATATTCTTCGATTTAAATTCGAAATTATGCGCTATGAAGCCTAACATTCTATTAGCTTTTGCGCAAGACTCCAGGCACTGGTTCCTAACTTTTAAATCCTTAGATACGCGTACGCCCAAATCTACTTCCTCGTCAACGATCGCTAACTGTCTGTCGTCCATCGTGTACGTGTAATTGTTGTTACAAGAACCTATATGCAAAACGTTACAGTTGTCTACGTTAAATTGCATCTACCATTTATCCGTCCACTCCATAATCCTATTTACATCGTCTTGGAGCCTATTTCTATCGTCCACGTTAGAAACTTTACCACCTATTTACTATCGTCCGCGAATTTTGACACGTTACTGGTCAAGCCTACATCCATGACGTTAATGTAGATTACGAATAACAATGGGCCTAACACTGAATCCTGAGGGACACCGCTACCTACATCCAACCACCCCGATTCCCTACCATTAACAACGACCGTCTGTTTCCTGGCACGAAGCCATTCCCTTAACCAGTTAGCTACCTGACCGCGTATACCGTGCGCTTTAATCTTCGCAATTAATCTTCTATGCGGAACTGTATCGAACGCTCTTTTAAAGTCTAAATAAATAACGTCAGCCGCTCTCTGCCTATCGTATTCGCGCACTATTTCGTTATAAAACTCTAACAAATTAGTTAAACAAGATTTATGGCTTCGAAACCCATGCTGACTACTATTAATCAAATCGCGACTTTCTAAGTGATCGACGATACGATCCCTAACTACGGATTCCAAAGTTTACCGACTATTGATGTTAAGCTAATGGGCCTATAATTGCTAGCTACTGTGCGGTCGCCTTTTTTAAAAATGGGCGTAACGTTAGCTAATTTGAAGTCTTCAGTGTCATATTAAAATTTTTTTAAGGGGCCTACAATAACGTCTTTCAAATCTTTAAATGTCTAGGATAAAACGCGTTAGGGCCTGGAGCCTTGCTAACTTTTAGCGTATCAATATAATGCGCAATCTCACCCTCGTAAACAGTTATTTCATTCAAAATAAAGTCTCGCTACTAAATGGAGCGATATCGTCCACATTGGGGACATTATTTACGTCTTCTATGGTAAAAACTGTCGCAAGAAAGTTGTTAAAAATAACCGCCATCGCCTGAGCGTCGGAAGCCAAAGCGTCCACTAAAGGGTCTATGTTATCTTTTATCGGCTTACGATTATTGACGTAGTCAAAAACCTTTTTCGGATTATGTTTACTATCCGCAGCTATAAGTATCTCTAAATTACGCTTACCATTCCTAACAGATCTTTTAACCTGACGTCTAAGCTCGATATATCTTTTAAAGTTAGCTACCGTGCCATTGCGCTTATTAAGTCACACTCTGTTACGCTCGTTTATGAACTCACCTATTTCCCTAGTCCACCACTTGGGTCTACCATGATTTCTAGCGCGCTTGGGCCTACGAGGAATAAACTCCCTTTCGATATTCAGAAAACTT
This sequence comes from Bathynomus jamesi, assembly GCA_023014485.1. NCBI lineage: Eukaryota > Metazoa > Arthropoda > Malacostraca > Isopoda > Cirolanidae > Bathynomus > Bathynomus jamesi. The sequence goes on along the minus strand of JAJOZX010000314.1, from coordinate 640,278 downwards.
TCTTTAAACGCCTCCCAATGAAATTTTGCGTCATTACCCATAAATAAATTATCCCAGTCCACTACTCTCATCCTGTCCGCAAAACTATCAAAATTAGTCCTACGAAAATCAGGGACTTCTATTGCGTTACTTTCCTTACTGTTTTCTATCAATAGCTTAAACCTAATAATTTGGTGATCACTACATCCCAAACTCTCACCTACTTCCAAACCTTCGACTACCGGTATAATTTCGTCGTTCGTCATCACCATGTCTAAAATATTGTCACCGCGCGTTAGTTCGGTAACCATCTGTTGTAAAATTTATCTTTCATGAATTCAATCAGTCTCAAACCCCATCATTACCAGTAAAAGTCTCGTAATTAACGTTAGGGCAGTTAAAGTCTCCGACAATTATACTATCCCGATTATTAATAAAGTTACCAAGAAGTGTGTAAAGTCTAGTATCGGTATCGAGCGGTTGAACGGGAGGTCCATAAACAACAACGAAATTAAAGCTAATACTACGCGCCCTAACTTCAACGCATATCACATATATTGCTGCCGGGAAATCTATCTTAACCTCGATAGTCCTAAGGGAATTTGAAGTTGAATTTGAATTTGAATAACCTTTATTAATAATAAAATAAAATAAATACAGTAGTCTTTTTACACTTTACAATTTTTACAATGACGTGATTAATTGTGAAGCTCTACTATTTAATTTTTTTTTTATTTAATTTGGCCCTTAAGCTTTAGGCTTTACTGGGCTCTTATTAAAAATAAGCAGCTAGCTGTTATAAATTAATAATAATAAATAAATAAATAAATAAGTAAATAAGTATTATTAATAGTTAAAACCTGTATTTCAATCTTAAACAATATTAATGGACAATATTAAACATTATTAGTGGACATTAATCCAAGATTTTTGTTAGTATCCAATTATTAATCGGGATTTCAACTTCGTTTTAAACAAATTTACATTCGCAATATTTTTTATATCGGCATGCAAGTCATTCCATAGTTTCAATCCAATGAAAATGGATAGCTTTTGAGATGAAGACAATCTAAATTGAGGTAAAACAAGCTTTGATCTATTTCTGGTCTGATATGAGTGGATTTCTTGATGAGTTGCAAAATAACTATTTACCCATTGCAAATTAATGATTTTGCTCTTACACTTGTAAATAAAAATAAAATGTGCCAGTTTGGTTATATCGTTGAGCTTTAGTAGGTTTAGCTCTTTAAATAATGCACTAGAGTGATCAAGGAAATCAGCATCAGATAATAACCTTATTGTTCGTTTTTGGATGACAAAGCTACTATTTAATGCGTTGTTAGCGGAGTTTCCCCAAACAAGGGTGCAGTATGTTATATAAGGAAGAACAAGAGTATGATAAAGAGTCAATAAAACTTGTTTAGGGACTACATTTCTAAGTTTAAACATTATAGCAACGCTCCTTGAAATCTTTTTCGCGATATAATTTACATGATCACTCCATTTCATCAACCATTTCATTACACTGATGAATTCTGAATGAAATATATTCTTAGCTGTATTAACATCTTTGCAAGAAAAAGAGAGAGTTGTATCATCTGCAAACATTATGAAGTTCAGTATATCAGATGAGCGTGGAAGGTCATTTATATATAATAAAAATAACAGTGGACCCAGAACTGAGCCTTGTGGCACACCATGTTTGACAAGCGCTTTAGTGGAGCAAACCTTATTTACTGATACAAAATTATATCTATTGGACAAATAACTTTTAAAGCAATCACTGATCGCTCCTCTAAAGCCGTAACAATACAATTTATTAAGTAGGATATTATGGTCTATTACATCAAACGCCTTACTCAAGTCCATAAATATTTAAATTATTATTTCTTTGTTCTCCTTAGCTGTATTTACATTTTCCATAAGATTTAAAATAGCCATTTCCGTTGTTCTATTATTACGGAAGCCATATTGATTTGGAGATAATAAATTGTAGGATTCTAAATATCGCTGCATTCTACGTTTTACAATTTTTTCAAAAACTTTGCTGAACACAGATAATGAACACACCTGCCTGTAATTTGTTGCTAGTGTAGGATCACCCCCTTTAAAAAGGGGTATTATACAACCAGTTTTTAGCATTGATGGGAATATTCCTTTGGAAATACATTGATTGATAATTTTAGCCAAAGTTACAGATATCTTATCTTTAACAAGTTTCAATATAGGTACAGGAATGTTATGAATGTTATTTTTTGTATTTTTTAATTTACCAATAATATCCTGGACCTCAGTAGAGATAGCAGGAATAAAAGAAAATTAATTTAGTGGGCTGGGTGGCATATATTCTAGAGGTGAGTGATCATTATTTATTAATTGTGAGCGAAGCTTATCCGCTATTGAAGTAAAATGTGCATTTAAAGAGTCTGCAATAGCAGTATCATCAGTAATTTCTTTATTATCAACATTTAATTTCTCTATTGAATTTTTCTTAATTTGTTTTCCGAGAAGATTGTTTATGGCTGTCCAAGTGTTTTTCATGTCTCCTTTATGTTTGGAAAATTGATTGTTATAATAGTTATATTTTGCAATTTTGATTATTTTAGTTAATTGTTTCTGAATTACGAATGTACAACAAAACGCCGCCACCAATCCTATGTAACCTATCATTAGTAAAACGTTTAAAACCGGGTATCATTCGTAAAGTCTTCTTGTGTTTGTCTACGAAAGCAAATCCTTCAACTAAAATCCATTCCGAAAAATGAAAAAATTCCCTTTTCTTTAAATATTTTCAATTCCGACTGGCAATCCCTTTTACTTTTGGAATTCCTCTACATTAAACATCTGCACGCATCCCTCCCTCATCTGTGACAGTTCCGCTATCTTCCTCTTAACCACATAAGCCAACCAAACATTTTAGTACCTTCAGCCAACTGTTTCATGTGAGATCCGTTAAAGGTTTACTGTGCAATGTGCATATCTTTTTGCTGGTTCCTTTAATGGTCCCTTTTTTGAACTGTAAACTGTATTTGGAGTGTTTGGAGGTTCTATAGATGACTACCAGTATCACGTTTAGTTTTCTAGTTTCATCGCTAGGAGTTCCACAAAGCTGTTTCATTTACGTACTACCGTCTCTGTCATATGACTCTCATATACATATATAGCACGGCCACCTTTACGTTTCGCTGTTGTATCAGCTCTTAGTAAGTTGAAACCCTCTATATTTACCTCTTTCTTATCAATACAATGTTAGCAGTTTTCACAATTTCCTTGGCAATCTTTAAGATGAGTTTCTGTGAGGCATGCGATGTCCGCCCTTGTTTCGTTCATAAATCCTTTCAGGTACGAAACTTTGTTGAGTGAGTGGTTTGGTTTTATTCCTTGAATATTAGCCAGGACAATATTTATGTTCTTTGTTTTGCGTTGCCCCTTGTGCATTTCAAGTTCGTTTTCCTTCGGTATCGCTTGTTTCGTTGCCCTATGGTCCTCCGAGAGCAAGAGAGGTCCGTTTCCGCCTACCTGTTCTGGTAGCTTCTTGCCAGGAAGCAGTTTGGCTCAGGGCTTCCCAGATGTGTCAACTGCATACGTTGTATGACATTTAGCAGCCGTATTGTGTCTGCGATGTCGAAAAAATTTTGTTCGCTTTTTGTGTACATATGTTTATTTATGTTATTCCTATTGTCCTTTGAACTTTGTCCTTTGTCCCTTGTGTTCGTCGGGAGATGTAGATAGTAGCATTTTTTCCAGTATTTGCAGGTTCCATATTTTGCATAAGTCCTGCAAATGTCTGGGTGGTAGAATTTGCATCCGTCTCCAAATTTACAATGACCATTATTATAATAATGGTCATTGTAAATTTGAAGACGGATGCAAATTTGATTTGAATTGTTTGGGGTGATTTGATTCGAGATTCGATTAAAAAAAAAATTGTAATTCGCAGGGCCCTACTATATATATATATATATATATATATATATATATATATATATATATATATATATATATATATATATATAAGTTAAATTCACATTTACCATGAAAATTGATGAAGGAAATTAATCGGAAGAAAATAGTTTGCTTAAAGTAATATATTTTTTATTATTGGAAGACAAGACTTTCGCTATACAACCGATAACTTCATTCAGGTTTGTATAACTGATAAACACCAACACATGCCATGCAAATAACAGAATTGAAAGTAGTAAATAGTAAAAGGTAGTAGTAGTAGTAGTAGTAGTAATAAATAGTAAAAAGTAGAACATTAAGTAAATCAAGGTTTCGAATTTTTTGTATGTATTTGTTTTTGTTATGTTAATTTTGCTATAAATTTATTAAATTATCTCTTGAAAAATTAAAGTTTTTTTAAAACTAATTTGTTAATCCGAACTTAAAATTTTTTTACATTTGTTAATGTTGTCTGTATTTTTATGAACAAAAACCTTTCAAAGGGATCTTTCTTTTTCTGCGTTTTAATTTCATGGATTAGAGCAGTGGTTCCCAACCTTTTTTTGCTGTGACCCTAAATTGGCCACCAACAGGACCTCCCAACCCTCAGGCTTATGATAAAATTTCAATATGTATATAAATATAAGTTAAATTAAGGAATAGTGAATAGAAATAGTGAATAGTGACCCTACTATTCACTATTATAATTATTATAATAATGGTCATTGTAAGTTTGGAGACGGATGCAAATTCTACCACCCCAGACATTTGCAGGACTTATGCAAAAAATATGGAACCTGCAAATACTGGAAAAATTGCATATTGGGGGACAGTTTCACTGTTTTCTTGATTGCACGCTTGTCTTTTCCTACTTGTGCTATTTGTGCTAATGTCCTTCGTTGCCTTTATACTATCCGTTACCTGATATGTAAAAATTAGATATAAAATATTTTGAAGGGGTGCCCAGACTTTTTTACCCACACTGTACAATAAACATTTGAATGCTCCGTTTCATTTTATCCCATTTTATATTTGCTATACCACTTAACAATCCTATAGCCTAAACACTGAACTACTATAACGCTACAAACAACAAACGCACTACAGACAAACCGAATCGAAACTAGGCATAATTTTCATTTAAAAATTGATTCTCTAATGATCCAGTGGTTCCCAACCTCGGGTCCTGACTCAAATTAGGGTCGCGGGCGTCCTCAAGTAGGGTCACTATTCACTATTTCTATTCACTATTCCTTAATTTAACTTAGATTTATATACATATTGAAATTTTATCATAAGCCTGAGGGTTGGGAGGTCCTGTTGGTGGCCAATTTAGGGTCGCAGCAAAAAAAGGTTGGGAACCACTGCGTCTAATCCATGAAATTAAAACGCAGAAAAAGAGAGATCTCTTTGAAAGGTTTTTGTTCATAAAAATACAGACAACATTAACAAATGTAAAAAAATTTTAAGTTCGGATTAACAAATTAGTTTTAAAAAAACTTTAATTTTTCAAGAGATAATTTAATAAATTTATAACAAAATTAACATAACAAAAACAAATACATACAAAAAATTCGAAACCTTGATTTACTTAATGTTCTACTTTTTACTATTTATTACTACTACTACTACTACTACCTTTTACTATTTACTACTTTCAATTCTGTTATTTGCATGGCATGTGTTGGTGTTTATCAATTATACAAACCTGGATGAAGTTATCGGTTGTATAGCGAAAGTCTTGTCTTCCAATAATTAAAAATATATTACTTTAAGCAAACTATTTTCTTCCGATTAATTTCCTTCAGCAATTTTCATGGTAAATGTGAATTTAACTGATATATATATATATATATATATATATATATATATTATATATATATAGTAGGGCCCTGCGAATTACAATTTTTTTTCGAATCGAATCTCGAATCAAATCACCCCAAACAATTCAAATCAAATCGAATCTCGAATCGAATCAACTGTACACATATAGATTATAGGGTGTATATAGTGAATTAAGTTTCAAATTAAACAGAAAATGGTTTCTTTATTTAGTGTGTTTCTACACACAATTAGTAAATAAGCACAAAATTAATTAAATCATGTTGAGAACAAAGGACAAAGTAAATCCTTCTAAAAAAGATGTATTCAGTATTTGATCATGAGGAGGAACAATGGTATTAAAGTATGATAAAAGTGTTATTGCGCAAGAGATTGGTCTCAGTATAAAGATTGAATTATAATCTAAGTAAAAAGAAAAGTGTTTATTTACGAAAGTGTTCTTCAAAACAACATCACTGATGTTGTTTACCGCACTTAATGGCGATTCGAAAATATCGAATTGAGCCCAAGCTAACGAATCAAATCGAATCCTCTCTCTCGATTCGAAATCAAATCGAATCTCGAAGCTTCGCAGGGCCTAATATATATATAATATATATATATATATATATTATATATATATATATATATATATATTACTAAGAGTAGCGTTCGCTCCTATTCGGTGCTATCTTTTGTATAACTTAGTGCCTCCTCGCAAAACCGCTACTACCTTCCTGTCGGAGATTTTTTGGGGGGTTCATTTTAGGTTAACCTAACCTAACCTAACCTAAAAAGAAAAATGGGTGTGTAAAAAACTGAGGTAGCATGAAGTACTAATAATTTGATTTCAAGTGTTTGAATTAAAATCCTAACGCGGCTGAAATTCTAAAATATAATAATTGTATTGGTAAAAAAGGGCGTTCTCTAACTTTCTTAACTACAACCCCCCCCTCCCCCACCTCTAATTTAATGCAAAGGCAAGTGATTGCAAATTTGAAGAAATTAAAAACATCACCTGAAGTAGCTATTGTTACTTCAATGACCATTAACGAAAATGTAGGAGCAAATTGGCGATTTATAACTAAGTATATATTATGTATAGTGTATATACACACCCACGAGTATATATATATTATATACACAGTATATACTCTGTAATCAAGTATAATTTATAATTATTCATTAAAGTTTATAAAACTTTGGCTGATGATGAAACAAAAATAACTTATTGACGCAGTACAATATCTTATCTATTCTTATCTATTTACATTTTTCTCATTCCTTTCTTTTCCCATTATTTGACTGGAATAAAATAGTTTATCTATCGCGTACAGGTGGCGCTTTTCTCATGAATGATATCATATATATAGTATATATATATATATATAATAATAATATATGTGTGTATATATTTATGTAGAAGAACCTTTTGATAAAACTAAGACCTCGAGCAATGGGAAAGGATAATATAAAATCTGTTCTAATTTTGTTTCTGGCGACCGTCGCTGTTGTTAGAGGTAAGTCACTTTTAGTTTCAATTTTGATCTTAATTTTGGGAAAAGGTATTAATCGAATCACTATCCGGATTGATCATTTTTGACGTTTCAGTATCAAAAACTCGCTATTCAATATTTTTGTTCATTTTTTTTTTCGTAACGTGTTGTCTTAGAGGCTGTTCAAGCCAGCGGTGTTTCTACAGGGTGTTTATAAAGTCACGCGAGTGAATATGGTGAAGTATACGCGCATATTCACTCGCGTGACTTTATAAACACCCTGTATTAATAATTGCATTTACGTTTTAAAAAAAAAAAGGTAAAAAATTAAAATTTATTTTTAACTTTAGAAAGTTTTTTAATGAATGTATTCCTTAGAAACCTACAAAAATAAAGCCTTCCGTACAATCACGTACAAAATTTCGTGTGCCTTATTTATACATGTATTGTCCTATACCTAAATTGAAGGCAGAGTTGGAAAATGAGGGACAAAGAAGGATAGAGAAATTTAAAGCAAATAAACTAATAAATAAGTATGGTATTGATTTGAAATAATAATAATAATAATAATAATAATAATAATCTATATTATAATAAGAGAGCTGTCCGTCTGTCCGTCCGTCCGTCCGTCCGTCTGTCCGTCCGTCCGTCACACTTTCAGAAATTGTGAGAAAAAAATTGAGAAAAAAATTCAGAAATTGTATTACGGGCGGCAATGTGAAGCTCAATATTTTCATGACTGTTTTCTTTTCTGTAGTTTAGCAATGGGGGAAGGGTGGGGGTGGGGGTGGGTAATGGGGGATGGGTGGGGTAATGGGGAGGGGTGGGGGTAATGGGGGCGGGGGTTAGCCCCCAAGTTGCATGAATGGGGGTGAGGAGGTTTTGGGAGATACCAGATTCAGAAATGTTGACACAATGTGAAGCTCAAAATTTTCACGGCTGCGTTCTTTTTTTGTAGTTTAGCCTGTCTAACCGTCAGCGAAGCGACGGGAACTGTACTAGTATTAATAATAAGTGATGACCATCATAGTGGAAATGATGACTACATGAAAACAATGATATTAGTAATGTAATAATGGGTGGGGGTAGTTTCACCTCCTTCGCAACATCTGAGGGAGGGAACTTACAGCTTTACATGGGATCTGAACCACGGATTGCTACATAATGTGGAAACAGAGGACGATCGACCATCCAACTACTCCACACCCAACGTGTTTAACATGCTGATCGACGAGAAGCGATGTTATACGAAATACGAGGTAACCCACATTAATAATAAAATATTAATAACATTAATAACAAATTAATAACAAATAATACAATGGTTGAAGGGTGTTCAAGTACTAAGAGAATAAGCTAACAATAAGGGAAGCTGTTATTGTTGATTGGTTTCTTTTAATTATATAATATGATATTCTTAAAAATATTTAGGGAGAGAGAGAGAGAGAGAGAGAGAGAGAGAGAGAGAGAGAGAGAGAAGAGAGAGAATTTAGATTTCACAGGGTAGTTGCATTCTAATCAGTTTCACGTACAGTAGGTCTGAGAAATCATGCTTTTATCATAAATATGGGATTGTCGTCATTAGCAGTTAAAATGATAAATTCGAGTTTCCAAACTCTTGTCAATAAATTGGGTTTTGTTTCACCAATATTTTTTTTTTTTCACGTAGGATGACCTTGGTCCTGGTAGAATTACTAAGAGTGAGTGACTGAGCCTCACAGGATTTTGTTTTGACCAGAGCATTGGGGAGAGTAATGGTGTGGGGTAGTAATCAATCGTACGTTAGTTGATTGAGGATTTTTTTTTTAATTAATTTACGTTATTATTATTATTATTATTATTATTATTATTATTATTATTATAGTTTCCATACCAAATAAAATATATATTACCTCTAAACCGCTTGCCGTCCTCCATAATCATTCTCTTCAGACCTGATGGTGTCCCTATCTCCTGAAAGTAGTCCTCATATGCCCTGTATTTAAAAATGGTAAACCAGAAATCGACACAAATTAGCGTCCATTATCTATCTTGTCGAACATGAGAAGATGTTTCGTAAAAATCATATAATCGACAGTTGATAATGTTTGTCATTGAGAAAAATATTTTAACTTTTTGTCACCGTATCAGTTCAGTTTCAAGGAAAAATTCTCAATGGAAGATGACGTTATTGCCATAACTGAGGAACTTTGAATAAGAAATTGAACTATAAATAATTTGAAATGCACCCTTCCTCGACCTATCTAAAGCTTTTGACTCAATAGTAAAACAGTGCGAATGTCAATTGTAGCTTAAAAATATTTCCAAAACACAAATTTGCTTTTTTTTTAAATTAATTATTCCTACGCATTTATATGCACATTTGTTTATTATTTATTGTAGGTTATTGTATTTCTAAAGACCTCAACATCCCCGCCTTCTCCTTTCACCCATCCAAACCTCCTAATTCCTATATAAATTCCTCTCTTCTCATTATGCCTGAAGAAGGTCATAGAATGGATCAGAAGATCGCGTCTCCGTAACGGTAATTTTTTCTTGTGACATTTGACAACCTCTCATACCAGACTGAGAAGTTTTACCTTGTATCTTCTCAGTATCTAATCAAAGATTATATTGCATTTGGGCGTTTAATAAAGTATGAATTCAATTAAAAGGTGACAGACTTAAAACGTTTTTGTAAAAGTTGATATGCATATCTCTCAAATAGAATACAGTAACCAGACAAATTTATTTTTCAGGAGTAAATTGCCCCAACTCTTTTGTAAAACTGCATGACAAGTGTTATTTTTTCTCTGAAAGTCTATCACTTCGGAAGACTTGGGACGATGCTAGAGATTACTGCCGAGGATATTCCAATGACGATACTTACTACGACCTCCTTACTCTCGACGACACTTTCGATGCGTACATATCCATCAAAACATTCCTGGAAATGAAAAGTAAGTTTTGCTTACGTCACTAATTCTTAGGCCACAGGTCAGCTCCTCAGAAATATATTAGTTACATATCAAAAAAGAATTTTAATAAATAGCTCCATATCATCTGAAACATAATATATATATATATATATATTATATATATATATATATATTATATATATATAATATATTATATATTACCTAGAAATATAACATTCTAAAAGCATAAAGAATTACTAATTAGTATTAATTGTGATTTGTTTCTGAAATTTGATTAGTGTCACCAAAAACAATAAAATATCCAGAGTAAAACATAATACAGTATACTATACATGATACAGTATACTATACTAACCACATGGTTTTATACTTCCTATAATATGTTAGCAAAATAATATTTTTCACGTATGAAATTTCAAAATGTACGCGCATGCAACTCAGAGTTCATCATTTACTTCATATAGATTCTATTGTTCACACTTCAAATTTTGCTTCATAAAGAGAAGATCAGTAATTGAAAAATGCATGACAGAAGTTATTAATTAAGTGTCCACGATTTTCATAAAGTTGTTCACTTTGTGTCCAATTCCTGATGATGAGGGTAAGAGTAGAAAACAACTCTCTACTTCAACAAGTTACTCAAATGAAGTGCGATGCTGCAGAGGGGTCGAGCACAGATCGACCCTGAACAGTTGTTCATACCAAACTAAAGTATCTAAAGTATCATATATCAGTGATGTACAGTAGTCGAGACCACCATGGCCGAGACCGAGACCAGGAAAAAAGGTTTCGAGACCGAGACCGAGACCAGGAAAAGAGGTCTCGAAACCGAGACCGAGACCAGGAAAAAAGGTCTCGAGACCGAGACCGAAACCGAGACCTTATGCAATTTCTCGGTTTCGGTCTCGGTCTCGAGACCTTTTTTCCTGGTCTCGGTCTCGGTTTCACATTCAGGAATAAAGATTCTAAAGAGATTATCAAGTGACAATTGCAAAATTTACTGTAATTTATTCATAAATTCATTTTTCAGCAGTTAACTGCCTACTTAAAACAAGATAAATATTCGTTACACTTGAGGAACATCAACATACTCAGCAGTGATGTAGTCGAGACCATCATGGCCAAGACCGAGACCGAGACCAGAAAAAAAAGCTCTCAAAACCGGTCTCGAGTCTTACATCACTGTTATATACGTATATACCCGTAACTCAGTGGGTAACACCGTTTCTCTATAAGCGAAGTGAAGACATTGAGATCGGGAGTTCGACTCCCGATGATACTGGTAATAATAATAATAATATTAACAGAGAAGTTAGCGTAATGGACTGCATTAGTCTGGCCTGAGCACTGCGAGAGTTTCTGGCCCTCATGACTGATCATATTTCTATATAAAAAACAACAACATTTGGGTTGTTTTTTGTATTAATCTTTAGTTCACTGTGTAATAGGTGGCTGACGATGTAATAGAGATGTTCTCTGTCTCTCTCTCTCTCAGCCATGTTCAACATATGGTTACTAGCATAAATTAAGCTTGTAAAATGTAGTAAAGTTAGGGTTCACAGAGAGCCAAAATTTATATTTGTAATTTATAGATTTCTATATAAGGAAGAAATATATAATCATGAAAAGACGCTCTATAAATAAAATTTTCGCCTCACCTTATACGACAAAATTAATAATGCCTTGGTTGAATACCCTATACCAGTGATGGCGAACCTTTTTTGCTGGCGGGTCACTTTTGTTATTTTTTATTTTTAAAAAGGCGAAATTGGGTCACAAGAATTTATTTACTTACTATTTTTAGTGAGAAACTTATCGTTGGAGTTTAGCTGCTAATGTTCTGATCCGAGTTTTATATTTGTTTATATTATGTTGTCGTTAGTCTCACACATGCAGCACTCATATCGGCGGTAGGACAATTCGGTACGGGACAATTCGGTACGGGACAATTCGGTACGGGACAATTCGGTACTAGGACAATTCGGTAGTAGGACAATTCGGTACGTGTATAAATTAAAATGTAAATAAATTGAAATAAAACACACAAATAAGATATATATATTTTATTAAAATAATTGGTTGCATATATTTATTGATTAAAAGTGAAATTAAAACGATTTAGCTATTTTATACTAATGCATCTTAAAACTTTATATTATATGCTATCCCTTTTAAAAATTCAATTTTATTCTCTGAATCATAATTATTTATTAACGTTAGGATACGTTTGTTACTATCACGATACTTTTTCTTTTGGAGGACTTTTTCTCCCTGACGTACTTTCTGAAGTTTACTTTTTGCCAGCATTTCTTCTTGTTTAAAAGTATCAATCAGCGCCCAAATATCTGGATGATTACCTGGGACTGCCTTATTTAATGTTCCATGAAATGCTTCCAAACTGTTGATTGTCCGAGATGTCCCTGTCCTAACCTAACCTAACCTAACCTAACCTACTCTATGTAGTTGTTGAAAATACAAAGGGAAATTAGTCGCACAAGGCAAATTCGCCAATGTAATATTTTAAATTTATACCGGTACCGAATTGTCCTACTACCGAATTGTCCTAGTACCGAATTGTCCCGTACCGAATTTTCCGGACGCCCTCATATCTGTGCCAAGGCGATTCCTAGTGGTGGATTTGACGAAATTCATGGAGGAAAACAACTGTTCACATGAATAAGATGAACCAAACATTGCTAGCAGAGCTAATGCTAGCTTTATAAACGTATGCTAAAGTTTAAAAAATGTTTCAATGTGTATCAGTTGGGTAGGATGGGATTTATCAGGCAGGATCTTTCAGGGCACAATTTTGTTTTTCCTTTGTTTCTACGCCTTAATTCTAACCTTTAGTTAAGACTTGACTATTGGTTCAAGGTCTCATGAATTTCTGAAAATGACTGAAGCGTGTATGGACCATTAATTCCTTTCTCACGTGGGGGTACAGTTCTAGCCAAAATTTCAGTAACCCTTGAAAAGCTTCAGGATTGGTCTATCTCCGTTCTCTTATAGTCTAAAGTTTTAACCCAGCAAGTAAACATATATTTAAATATAGTTATGGACGGGGGTCCGAAAAGTCTCTACCCAAAAGAAATTTACTTTGAATAGAGATTGATATTGAAACTCGTACCTCGATGAGAGATACGTATGGAACCATATCATAAACGTTCAAAATGTTCGCCATTCAATTTAAATTAATTAATTAATTAATATAATTCCCAGTCGGTAGAGACTTTTGGGGTATCTTGTATATTGTTCTAATGTACAGATATATTCATAATATTTTTATCTTGCGTATGATATCAATTTATCTATATATGAACGCATATCCAATGCGTAATTCCTTTCAAAGAAAATCATATCGGGAAGAATTTACTAGTACCAGTTACACATGCAAACCATTTAACATTTGCTTTAACCATTTAACCACTTAACATTAACACAGAGAGATAAAATAGATAAAATCCCTTGTATGGAAGCAGGCATTTGTTTTAGCTTTATGTAAAAGTGTTCCCAAAATTTTGGTTACAACTTTTCGTGTGTGTGTGTGTGTGTGTGTGTGTGTGTGTGTGTGTGCTCTGAACACAAGCAAAAAGTTTTCGTATAAATGAGTATAAACTGGCTTTGTGTTTCAATTTCTAAAGAATCTTTGATTTTAACGTTCTCACCATTTAAATGTGAAATAATTACATAAATTATAGGCTAATTATGATTTCATTATCATGTCTAATATAACTCCGTTACTATATTAAGCTTAACATCGGTGGGTATTTATAATGACCAACTTACTCTTTCTTTATTCATTTGTTTAGTACCACTTTAGAAATTATGAATTATAATAATAGTGACAGGAGCCCAAGTGACATTCAGTATCTACAGAACGATTGAGAAGAAAATAACAGTTTATGTTATATTATGTTTATGAATTGATCCAATTTAGGGAAGACAATATTGAAAATAACAGTATCTATGCAATGTCATAAGATTAGATTCAAACAGAGAAATACAAGCGGCTAATGCTGCTGCCTCTAAAGGATAGAGCGAGCAAAATCCGCGGCAGAATGTTTGCAGATTCAAGAAGATATTAATAAGTTACTCGATTGGGTAAAAATTTGGTAAATGAATTTTAATATAGATAAGTGTGAAACGTTGTATGTCGGTGTTTAAAATGATTAAAGGTTTTGATAATGTTGACGCCGAAAACTATCTCACCTTTCAGAAATGCAGATAAAACTCGCGGTAATGTCCTGAACTTAGTAGGTAAACATTTTAACTCTAATGAAGCTAAACATTTTTTCTTCAATCGTGTAGTTAATTTGTGGAAGGGATTGCCAGTCAGCGTAGTTCAAAGTAATTCGGTCGAGTTCTTTAAAAAGAGACTAGCAGGGGTGGGGAACCTTTAACAGTCGCGTGGCAAAAAAAAACATGTAAACCCTAAAAAAAATCCGCATGCCAACCAAAGTTTATATATATATTACACCAAATTATAAACATTAAGGCTATTATTTTATACTCATTGGATAGCAGTTTCCATGCTTAGGCGTATCAGGCAAATTTGATCGCGTGCCTAAACGGGCACGCGTGCCATAGGTTCGCCACCACTGGACTAGATGCTTATCTTGTCTTAAACTCCCAGTTAGAAGCATTTGTTAGCGCATAAAAGCATTGCAGAATTTTCACTCGGATTCCCTCCTCTTTGTTTAATAATTTTCATTTTCTTCCATCTTTTAATCTTCTTCCTTAGACAGACAGCCTCATAGGGACTAGCTGGTCTGTTGCTGTTTGGTGGTGTCCTTTGTATATTTGTATTAAATTCCCTCATTTGAATATCGATTTCAGTACTGATTTATGCGTTGGACGCTCAGACACTAACACATATTATATATATATATATTTAAACTGTTATTTACTATTAAAAATATAGATATCCCATTCGCAGCTTTTAATTATTATATTGGTTTTACATAGATTATGAGTCTACTACCTTCGTTGGAGCGCGAGTGTTGAGCTTCGATAGAAACAAGTGGATGTGGGTCGATGGAAGAAACCTCCCATTGAACTTGCCACTTTGGAATTGTAATTATCCATCCGATAGCTATGACTGTGCATCAATGCTTTTCATATATGAATATGTTGGAAATGTAAACTACGCAACTAGGAGACACAAATTACAAGACGCGAGCTGTGACCTTCCTCAAGTTTTCATTTGTGAAGGATTTACTTTTTCGTTTAATTGAGGAAAATAAATGCGATCATAGTAATAATTAAGTACGAGGTTAGTTTAAAGAACACAAACGCCTTAATCTATATTTGAAATCTGTAAAGCTGTTGGAAATAACAATAACACATGGAAATAAATTAAAAATTAAAGTGAAATGTACATTCTAAACCTAAACGAATTGTTTTTAACTCTTTAATGCCCAGTGTGTGAAATTTTCATCGTTAACTTTGGAAGCAATTTTAGACCTTATTTATAAGGTTATAAGGACGATTTTTACATCAACTGATTCCGCCTACTTTTCGACTTAATTTGGGTATGAAAGGGTTAAACTCAACTCTTGCATATATATATATTATATATATATATATATATATATATATATATATAATATATATATATATATATATATATATATATATATATACGTAGTAAAACTATTAAAACTGAGCATTCACTTAATATGTACTTTAATGATAAAAACAAAGTGGAGGTTCAAAACGTAACCTTTAATTTACTTAAAAGTTTTGCCTTTAGCTTTGTCTTTAAGTTCTACAGTAATTTCACCTTCCGTTCTGAATTTTAAATTTGACGAAATTTAATTAAATAATGAATTTAAAATTAATTTTTACTTCGGCTACAAATTTTGAGCAAAACAGATTTCAATTTTTACTTGAACTTTGATTTTCCTTTTAACTTTTGAACTTAAATTTATTAAAATTAAGAGTCAAAATGCATAACCATAAGTCAAAATCGATCCCAAAATTCAAATTCGAACATACCATTTAACCCAAAATTTGAAGAATAACTGACTTAATGAAAAAGTTTGAATATAACCAAGATAGAAGGCGGTTTTTTAGCATAAGTTCTTCACTAAACTTGATATTATTACACGTGAAAATTAAAATGTTAATTAACTGTTGTTTTTATTCTAATAATCTGGTATAATTTACTTTTCAGCAATCCAACAAGGGAATAATTATTAGCTGAAAAGTGCGCTCACAGAAAACAAAGACTTCCCACAGCCTCTTCTATACATATAGAAATATATCTTCTATTATCTCAAACAAATAAGGAAAGAAGCTTTTAAGTCCATTTCTTCTATCTAATGAAGTTATGTATCATTAAAAAGAAGTTATTATATCATCTGACAAGAAGTTTTGATACCCAAAGGAAGGAAAAGCTTTCCCTAGAATGCACCTTCAAAAAGAAGTTACAGGTTCTAAATTCAGAAGGTTTCATTTCATGTGTACAGAGACTAAAGAGTTCAATAGAAAAAAAGCTTAAAATATTGAAAAACAAGTCACTATCGATTTTCGAAAATCGTTTGAGCCTAAGTTCCACATCAGTAATGTAGAAATGTGGAAATTAGATTAAATTATTGAATTTATACACAAACTTTGTTTCTGAGCACTCCATCATTGAAAAAATTACAGGTTCAAAAATGCATTAAACACACAAGTTCAGTTACCCATTAAAAAGCTTAATTCTTTGTTACAAAGCATCCACTTTACTGATTTTATTCAGGCTAGCGTCAGTCAGTGTTATTTAATGTCAGGAAAAACTCTATGCAACAGAGAGTTAAATAGCAAAAAACACGTCAGTTTCGATAGGGATTTGTTTACAACATCTGAACAGACTTAATGTGTCCTCAGGTTCTGGTCTTCTCATTCAGTTTTTGAACACATTTAAAGAGAATTTTAGGTTTAAAATAACCTTGACCACAAATATGGCTATTATTTCTAAATATTGTTTCGTAGTTACATTTTAGCATTTCAGCTTCCAAGAAAGTAGTATGGGTGGGAAATGGGAGATTACAAATGTTGCATAGAACCGCAAGGTCATGTCCGGAGGTGACCTCCCCTTTTACAGTATTGCAGTATTGCAAAGGATTAAGCCTTTCAACTTTGTAATGTCAAAATATTTCAAGTCTCCCTTCCCCCTTTTACTCAGTGTTTACAACTTTTAATATTAAATATTCTATACTTTACATTATTTTACATCTTATATATTTCTCGTTCCATATTCTATACATCGTTTACTAGTATTTACACACACACACACACACACACACACACACACACACACACATATATATATATATGATGAATAAAACCACGAAGGAAAGGAAACACAGAATGGTGCTCAAGCGCTTTCGTCTAATGACATCCTGAGGATGTTATTAGACGAAAGCGCTTGAGCACCATTCTGTGTTTCCTTTCCTTTGTGGTTTTATTCATCATAAATATTTTTCACGTGTTACTTTCGTGAAATAATTTTCATATATATATATATATATATATATATATATATATATATATATATATGTGTGTGTGGTTGATAAGAGAAGATATGGTAATAATAATGACCCCACTGAAGTAACTTCAAACTTTAAAGCTCATTGAGGCGTAAAGGAGATACGGAGAGAAAAAGAGGTCACAAAAGAAACCTTTACAATATATATATATATATATATATTATATATATTGTAAAGGTTTCTTTTGTGACCTCTTTTTCTCTCCGTATCTCCTTTACGCCTCAATGAGCTTTAAAGTTTGAAGTTACTTCAGTGGGGTCATTATTATTACCATATCTTCTCTTATCAACCACATATGGTCAGATACAGACCCACATTACATACAAGACACAGGGATACGCCTTGATCCATAATTGATCCTCTCATATTACGTCACAGTCAAAACAACAGCAAACACTCTAAAGTACACAAATATTAAATTCAGGAAAACAAAGCATAATGAGCTTAGTAAATTCAAAACGAAATTAGGCGAAACAGATTTCGACCTAATTGACAACCCGCATACAGACATAAACACCAAATTTGAGACGTTTCAGGAATCCTTTTGGTATATTTATAACGAATCCTGCCCCATCATTGAAAAAAAATATTCCCACGGTTCGAATCAACAATTCATGGTTGATCCCGGGTCTAAAGACATCTATTAAACAAAAACGCAAATTATATAAAAAAGTGATGGAAAGTCTACTCTCATTAATACACAAAGCTAAAGCTAATTACTTTAAATAATAAATTCGAAGAATACAAAGGCGATCCCAAACAATACTGGAACCTCATCAACAAACCGATTACTAAAACACTAGCTAAATCCTCTGCCCCCCCCCCCAAAAAGCTATTAGTAAATAATGAACCCATAACGGACAAAATAAATATTTTAAATACTTTCAATGAATTATTTATTACACCGAAATGGGAGCCAACCTTGCTTCTAAAATACAACCCACGGGTGCGGTGGTCTTTCGATACATACCCTAGGCCAGTGGTGCACAAACTTTTTTGATGTGAGGGCCAAACCAACCATCTGTTTTATATGTAGGGGCCAGATATATAGATATTCTATTTTTTAGAAATATGCATTTTTATAACCAGGGGTAATATTTCAGATTTTTCTTTGGGTAGCTACCCTTTTCATGTGAATTGAAAAGACTCGTGGGGGCCACATTTGGCCCGCGGGCCAGGGTTTGTGCATCACTGCCCTAGGCCCTCGAGCGTTACCGCGCTCTTTCTTCCTATCCCCGACTACGACATACGATCTAATGGCAGAATAAAATAATTAAAAAATAAAAGTTGTACGTTAAAGACAATCCCAAATAGAATTTACGAAGAGTGCGCCAACTTAATTGTGCCCACGCTCTCAAAGCTCATAACTCTATCCATTCAAAATGGTGTCCTCTTAGACTCCCTTAAAAAAAGGCTAGAGTGTGCCCTATCTATAATTCGGGTGATAAACCTTCCCCCTCAAACTACATACCTATTTCCATCCTCCCAACCGTCAGTAAACTATACGAGAGAGTAATACGTATATAATCAGGTAATAAAATTCATTTTCAAATACAAAATCGTACATAAACAACAGTTTGGCTTTCTAAGTAAACACACGACAAATGGCGAGATAATCACAATATTAGAGGAACTTCATAGCAATCTCAAAAAAATCCTCAATAATCATTTTACTTGATCTAGCCAAGGCCTTTGACACAGTATCTCATGACATACTATTAAAAAAACTCGAACATTACGGCTTCAAGGGACTACCTTTAAGATGGTTCAACTCATACTTGGCCAAGAGGACGTAGTTTATAGCACAGGACTCTTTTACCTCACAGAGAAGACGCATCTCCCACGGGGTACCTCAAGAGAGCATTCTGGCACATATCCTGTTCCTTCTTTACATAAACGACTTACACAAGTCACTAAATAACTCTTCCTGCTATATGCTGATGATACTTCAATCATAACTTCACATAAAGACTTACTACCACTCCAAATGACCACAACAATGAACTCCAAAGTGTTTATGAATGGCTTAATGCCAACAAACTATCCTTATATATATAAAAAACAGCTTATATATTCATCATAAAAAAGAAATCTTTGCCCCTTTTAAAACTACACATAAATTCAATCTCTGTTCAGCGAGTGCACTCGGCCAAACTTTTGGAAATTACCATCGATTCACTTCTCATTCAAAGAGCACACTGAAGATTTATGCAACAAATTAGCCAAGGTCTCATTCATAATTACGAAAGCGGGTGCGGCATTCCCAAAACAGGTTCTTCGATCCATGGTGTACCCACATCTACAAACAAACAGGCGAGGAAGAGGAATTTCGTTTGCCTCTACACATACAACGATACTGTCATAATTTGAAGAAAATTTTCAATATACAGTATATACACACACACACACACACACATATAATATATATATATAGTATACACTATACAGTATATATATATATATTCACAAACTTTGGTACACACACCAAACTTTTACTGTTAGATGGGGCAATGTATTGTCCAAATGTTTTGATTCCTCATACGGAGTTAGAGAAGGTTCCTTACTCTCTCCTCTGAAGTTTAATATAAAGAGTATATTAATGGATTAACTGCTTCTCTCAATGAAGCAAAAGTGGGATGCTGTATAGATGACATGAGGATGAATAACTTGGTCTTTGCCGATGATATGGTGTTAATAAGCCCTTCGGTGAAAGGTGTGGATCGTATTATAAAAATTTGTGGATCATATTTTCAGAACCATGACATTAATTTTAATGTTACTAAAACTAAGATTATGCAGTTCTATCCTAAAAGCTCAAACCAAAGAGCTGATATTATTTTCAAATTGAGAGACGAACCGATAGAGCAGGTACAAGAATTTAAGTATGTGGATGAAACTATTATCAGCTCCTTGAATGACGACTCAGACATAAGGAAACAATATCGAAGTTACTGTGCTCAAGCAAACATAATTATAATGAACTTCAAATTCTGCACAAGCGAAGCTAAACGCACTTTTTTTTTTTCGTACTTTCTGCACCAATATTTACGGGCAGCAACTCTGGGTTAATTATAAAAATGGCTCCTGCAGAACCCTCAATTTGCTTTAAAACAGATCCTATAGACTGTTACATAAGTTGCCTCCAAGATACTCAGCTTCTCAAATGTTCGCTAACCGCAACGTTCCGAGCCTCCCCGAGGTAACAAGACGTGCCCAATACAGTCTAATGCGAAGAATTAAAAATTCAGATAATCCAAATATCGAAGCTATTCATCACTCCTGCTTTATGTCTCCTCGATCGTGGATCTCTTGGTATGAAAGTGTGTCAATAGCTCCACTTAACTCCTGCATTAGTTATCCCATTACCTTTTTTTTTTTTTTATGAAACTGTTATTATTATTATTTTATTACTTCTCGTTTCCTTACGTGTATTATTGTTATTTCTTTATTACCTTTTCTGTTTTTGTTTTTAAATGTATTGTTTATTGTTTAATTAGTTGTATCGTTCATTACCTTGGTGGATACTGTACCTTTTTTTTTGGGGGGGGGGGGGGATCTGCCTCCTGCCGATAAACAGCATTATTGTCATTATCATTATCATCATTTTTTGTTTCAGTATGTGTCTTATGTTTATCTTCTTTAGTCATAATTTTTAGTTTGTTTGTTTTTAAATGTATTATTGGTTGATTTATCTTACCGTTTATTACCTTGAAGAATATTGTACTGTAATGGGATTTATATCGTGCCTATAAAGCTTATCATTATCATCATCATTATCATATATATATATATGAGAGGAGGGGCGACAAGTTTGACCTTCGGGAAATGAGAGATCATCACGCGAAACCTTTGTAAGGTTGTAAGGTAAGGTTATATATATATAATATATATATATATATATATATATATATATATATATATAATATACACACACACACACACACACACACACACACGAATATATACGAATATTTAATACTTATCAAATTAAATTACGTGGAAATTGTTCGGTAACTTTTGAATTTTATCATTAATCCTTTAAGGACGACTGGTACGAATTGGTAACGCTTCAAATACACGCATTCTTAACTTAACCCTACCAAAAATTCCGGCCTTAAAGGGTTAATGAATCTGACGTTGCCTAAACCTATGAAATATAACGGAAGAAAGATCATTTCTTAAACTTACTCCATTTTCGATATACAGTAATTAGTATAATTTATCTAGCCCCAGTTTCCTTCTTAAAGGGGACTTATTTTATTGGTTAGTGGGATTACTGCCCGCGTCAGAGCCCTCTGGTGGACTATGAACGGTTAAAGGGTCAACCAGGCTACACTTCCGATATGCAAAATCAGCGGACGTCTAAGACTTACTTCTTGAAGAGAACGCAGAACATCCCCCCCACCTTAAACTCTTTTATTTGAAACAAGCGATGAAAATGATTAAATTACTTTGGATAACACTCTTTTGTCAAAAAAGACAATCTATCGGAAAATGAGAGCTAAATTAAGTTAGGCTAGGTTAGGTTAATATAAGTGCATTAAGAAATCTCTTTTATTTAATTGAAGCAAAGAGTTTGTTTGGAATTTAGATGAACAGAAGAATTTTGTAGGTATTGGATTAAGTTAGTTTAGGTGCTTAGTATTGATTTGGTTAGCTTCTGTTAGATTAGGTTAGGTTAATTTATTTATAACTGTCAATAAAATTTCCCATTTAACCAAATGGCATATATTCCAATTTAACCACCTCTTACTGGAAAACCTAACCTCTTAGGTTAGGTTTCAACCATTTAATAATGGTCAAATCATAACCATATTTAGGTTGTTTTAATCAAATATTATTTCTTCCGCTTGTTAACAACTCCCGAAAATATACTTTGTGTATTTTTTAATCTTTACAAAATGAGTGAATGTTTTCATTAAATTAACTCTTTCGCGCCGAGGACGTACGCGGTACGTCCCCATTCATTCAAGAACTCGAGGACACATATTTAAAAAATACCTGCGCGAAAGTTGTTAAATTAAAGGTAGGAATAAATAAATTTCAATACATTAATAAGGAATATGTGTAAAGTATCATTTATTATTATTACACATAATATAATACTGCAGATAGATATACTCTAAGGAAAATATAATTTTTATTCCGAAAGTTAGTACATACATTTATAATATATATATATATATATATATATATATATATATACACACACAGGGGGTGTTTCAGGTCGACCCTAGAAATATGGAAATTGGTGGAATTTGTAGTGTGTATGATATTTGGTATTTGGTATTTGAAGCAACTACCTACTTGCTACAAATTCCGCCAATTTCCATATTTCTATGGTCGACCTGAAACACCCTGTGTGTATTGGGTATATATATATATATATATATATATATATATAATATATATATATATATATATATATATATATAATGGGATGAATTTCACAATAAAACACGTGAAATGAATGAATGCTGCAAACCCACAAGGAAAAAGAAAAACGATTCCAAGGCCTTTCGTGTATTCAAAGCTACACCTTGTGGGTTTGCAGCATATATATATATATATATATATATATATATATATATATATATATAATATATTATATAATATATATATATACAGTATACACCAAAATAATATAGATCTATATAGAAAATTACTATATAATTAAACGGAACATGTACATACGTACTTTAATTATTAAATTTAATATCTCTATATGATAAATTTAATGTAACAGTAAACAATTAATATTAATTCATCTTGACTCCAAAAGCGATTACATTAGAATAAAATAAAATAATTATGTACACCATTACATATCTTTAAAAAAAAAAAAAAAACAATTAAAATACTAAAATACCTCTTTTCTGAAGTCAAACCCATACTCATCACATTTATATCTCAAGGTCCTTCCCAGGGACGGGGGCCCACAGTAAAACACAGTTACTTTTCCCTTCTTTTGATTACAAATTTGCCTGAATACCTGCGAAAAAGATAGAAATAAATTAAAATTTTTAGTTCATACGACCTAAATTAACAAATGTAAGCGTTTATAACGTTTTAGAAAAAGTCCGAAAATTAATCTAAAAAAAAATCTGAAAAATATATTAAATTAACACTGCACAAGAGCGAAAATATACTCTATATAGAGAATATTCTATATTCTATGAGAAATTCTGTGCTCGTGAAAATGTATAGGTTTATTTATTGGCTTATTTAATTATACGAAGTCTTCTCTTGAAGTTAAAAGCATAATGACAGTAGAGGCGTCTCGTGAAAACGTTAGGAAACAGCATACGTGTAATAAATGAGAGTTACACAGAGACAGATACTTGGGTTCGCAGCGACCAACTTATTTACCAACTAATTCAGATGGTAAAACGAACCATTCAAGTTTGTTGCCATAAAAATAAGCATTTCTTTTTTTTTTAAGTGCGGGAAGGAGGGGCCAAAGACGAATCCCCGTAATGTTTAGTGGAATCATCGCATGGTTAGTTTAGCTAACCATTATTGACTGATGCTCTCATTTTTTTTACTGTGCTACAATTTAAGATTCTGTACTTTTTTAAAAACTGAGTAGGACTGAGTAGGACTGAGTAGTAGTGACAAAATAGTTACTAAATAAAGGATTACCTTGTCCCAATTTGGTCTTCCAGCGTTTGTGCGCGTTTTCAATCCTGTGATCAAATCTCTTTTTTCCTGGAAAAGTGTAATCATGTTTTTTAATTGTTTTCAGTGTGTTATTTAGTCATTATTAAAGAAAGAAAACCTTTTTGTCTTGTTTTTAAACGCACGGTATGTACTATTTATTTTTTTAAAGATTTAGTTGGAGGAAATTTCAATTGTTTATTTACCCTATATAACTGTTATTACTATACTTATGAACAATGTAAGACCCCACTCGTATTTCTGAACTCTAATTATTATTAACCTGAAACCGAGGTATAGTACCATGCATAAACTAATATGAAAATTCACAATATTAATTAATATATTCTTATAGAACATTGGTTCCCAACCGGTGGATCATGGAGGTTGGTCATAGCATACCTTTTAAAAATCAAATTTAGATTTAGAAGTAGTATAAGTGAGACTCGGAATAAAACTTTTCAGCCGGAACTTGATGCCTGCTTGTCTTTTAGCATTATGTTAATAAATGTTAATAAAAAAATTGTTTAGTTAGCCTTATGTAAACATGATACCAGCTTAGCAACATGGGAGGTGGGCCATGATTTATTCGAATCAGCTCTAATGGGCTGTCGCCTCAAAAAGGTTGGGAACCACTGTTATAGAGCAACGCATAATTTAAAAAAAACTTACCCTTTCATGAAGAAGTTCGAGAGCCAACTGGAGACCAACTGCCTTCATATCTGTCTTTTGAAGAGCTGAAGTGATGTACATATGCATGTCCAGAAACCGTTCCAAGACACCTCCTTGTTCGGCCTGCTCGATTTCCAGCTGAGAGAGCAAATTCACGAACCATTCGAATGATCTCTGATCCCGATTGATCCAGAAGAAATCCACCTATGGATTTTATACATACATGAATTATGGTGGATTTTATGGAATAAAGTGTAGGTGGTACATTATAGAGATAGACCTACATGTAGGCCTATGCGCCTCTATAGTATTTATAAAATGTATTCTCATTTTATTCCAAGAATAACCGAAATATTTTTTGTTACGGTTTACACAAGAATACTTGCAAGATGTCCAGTTATAGTTATTTATAAGTTTATAGTTTACAGTTTATTGTTCATTGTTTATTATTTATACGAGTTACTTATAAACGAAACTGTTATGTGTTAGTGGCTTTCTTAAGCAGAAACATTTTAATGAACATTAATGTACAGAGTGTCCCTAAATTATCTTTACAAATTCCATTGAAATTGAATTGAATTCGTAAAGATAATTAATTTATAGATAGACTCTATAGGGAAAATTAAACCAATTTTTTTAAAAATGGTGTCTTGAAGATTTTATTAGAATTTACCATTTACGAAACACCTGAGAGTTGCCTTTGTAAATGTAAGCTAGATAAAATTAGGTTAGGTTAAATTAAATTGGGTTAGGTTAGATTAAATTTGGTTTGGAATTAGATGAGATCATTTTGTTTCGTCGTCTTATTGGTAAAGTCCCAAAATTTTGTCTTGAAAGGGTCCCATCACCATAACAACACAAAATTGACAAAAAAAAAATACAAAACATTAATTTATATGATAAAAAAGAGCGACTATACTTCTTTAATCCAAAGAATAAGTAAAAGCAAATCTAAGAAGACTATTATGCATCACACTGTATCTTTACATTTTTTTTTTAGCCCTATAGAATTGGCTCTCAAATACCTTTCTTAAGTTCATGATGGACTGGGGTATGTCGGAAGTCCACGCGTAATCGCATCGCGGGCAACTCTGACGAGCTTTGAGGTACCTGTTCATTATGGACTGCAAAATGGACGCGAACGGGGTGACGCCAATTCCCGTTCCAATCAAAACTGCGTGTTGGGCTCTGAAAATATGACTGGAAGGGGCTCCATTGGGTCCATCAACGTAAATCTGTTCGAAAATAAAAAGAAATATGGCCGAGAGAGAGAGAGAGAGAGAGAGAGAGAGAGAGAGAGAATTAAGCCCATTAAATGTATTTATTACAAATGCAAATAAAAAATTTCGGTACAGATTATCATACAGGAAATTATCATACATAAATACACGCATCTAAACTTAACCTTACAAAAACAATCGGCTTTAAAGGATTAAAGAAAATCGTTCTCTGAACTCAGAGACGCTACAAATCAAAAATGAACTCTTCCCAAAGGACGCAACTCACCACAAGTGGTTTTCCGACTGTGCATTGACCAAAGACTTCAGCTTCCTTGAGACGACTTATCCTCCGAGCTTTTTGGCTCATTTGCCTTGACTTTCTACGTTGACTTTTTGGAGTTCCTCGACTACTCTTTCGATCGAAAATTCTGCCACCTGAAACGCGAATATAAATAAAATTACCAACAAAAAGATCAGGAAAAGAACTTAATTGTAATTAGGAATCATTCAGTAAAGCATTAACGAGAGTTACTTGGGTTTTGCAGCAATCAAATTACTTGCCAACTAATTCAGATGGTAAAACTAACCATTCAAGTTTGTTACTATAAAATTAAGCATTTTTTGTTTATGCAGGAAGGAGGGGCCAAGGGCGAATGCCCGTAATGTTTAGGGGAATCATCGCATGGTTAGTTTAGTTAACCATCATTGACTGATGCTCTCAATTTTTACTATTCTACAATTTACTATTCTATACTATTTTTAAAACGTTACTGTGCTATGATTAGACTACTACTACTACTACTACTACTACTACTAATAATAATAATAATAATAATAATACTAATAATAATACCAAAACTAATAATAATAAACAGTGATGGGAGCCAGAAACTGGCACAGCGCTCAGACCAAACTAATGCGACATATTGCGTTAACTCCCGGATTATTATTAACCAGCACCATCGAGGGACGAACCCCCCGACTTCAGTGTCTTCACTTCGCTTATAGGGAAACGGTGTTATCGACTGAGCTACGGGCGGTGGCGTAAATGAGAATTGGTGCATCTACAAAACGTACTTCCTCGTCTGACAGCCGTTGGTTTGGGAGCTTCTACGTCATCGATTCCGTATTTGTCTTGTTCAATTTCTTCATTTTCGAGCTCGTCTTCGGTAGAACTGTCGTCCGTGCTTACGTCCGGCATGTCGAGTGTCACAACACGAGGTTTACGACGCATGTACCTATAAAAATTAAGTAATTTATCAAAAATCTGGAAGGAATCTCAAGATTGATTTTTCAAATATTCTAAATCCGATTTTTTTTAATGTTGTATTGAACACCAAATCAGTTCCGCAAAACAATCGATTTGTTTTCCTTTGTGTATCCTAAAAGAAGAGGACCCTCCCTTTCAACGTGGATCAAGTAAAGGAGAGAGTCAAGCAATCGGACCCACCTCTCTCTCTCTCTCTCTCTCTCTCTCTCTCTCTCTCTCTCTCTCTATATATATATATATATATATATATATATATATATATATATATATATATATTTATGAAAATTATTTCACGAAAGTAACACGTGAAAAATATTTATGATGAATAAAACCACGAAGGAAAGGAAACACAGAATGGTGCTCAAGCGCTTTCAGTGTTCCTGAGGATGTCATTAGACGAAAGCGCTTGAGCACCATTCTGTGTTTCCTTTCCTTCGTGGTTTTATTCATCATATATATATATATATATATATATATATATATATATGTGTGTGTGTGTGTGTGTGTGTATTATATATAAATTTGTTCGTTTTATAACGTGTATTATTCATATTTCTTTATTACCGTAGTCCTTTTTGCTTTATAAGTTCGCTGTTTAATAATCACTGGCCAACAAAATGAAACTTTTTTTCCTCATCACAAACATGATCACACTTTTCTTAATTCATTTTTCGCGCTGATTCCGAATCTGGTTTTATTTTTTTTCTAGCACGTATAGTTATATACAGGGTGTCCCGTAAGTCTGGACCCATAGGGAAAAATAATAAAATTACAAAATAGTCAAAAAATTTATTACATAATCTATTCAAAGTGTCCACCGTTGTGTCGCACACATAGTTGAAGACGCAATCTCCACTGCGACAGCACTTTCTGAATCACAGTCGCAGAAATTTCTTGACACGCCTCCACAATGCGTGCTTTAAGGTGGAAAATGTTCTGAAGTTTGACCTCGTACACTTTGGCTTTCAAGTGGCCCCACAAATAAAAACATAATAAAAAATAATAAAAAAATAATAATAATAAAATAATAATAATAACATAATAAAAAATATATTATAAATCCCTATGGGTCCAGACTTACGGGACACCCTGTAGATACACTGGTTTTGATATTTTTAAGTTTTTGATATTGCTATAAGAAAATTTATGGATGTATAGATCACACTTAGGAATGCTAAACAACAAATACATCATATACCTTATTCAATGTACTTATAAAGAATATATACATTATTTTATTAAAAGCGCTGTGAGTGTGATTTCCTTTTGTAAATTTGGCCTGGATTGTCACGATACAGCATCCAACAATGGTCCGCCATCATGCTTTCATTCCAATATCCTTGGTAGCGCTTCTCCATCATCTGAATATCTTGATGGAAGCGCTCTCCTTGCTCGTCACTCACTGCACCAAGGTTTTCAGGAAAGAAATCTAAGTGGGAATGCAGGAAGTGAATTTTTAACGACATTCAACACTCCATTTCTTTGAAGGCATCAAGGAGGTTCTTGACTCCATCCTTATACGCAGGAGACTTGTTGCTTCCAAGAAAGTTTTCACATATCCATTTGAACGCCAGCCAAGCCTTCAATTCCAGCGGACTTAGGACTTTTTCAAATTCAGTGTCATTCAAAACCTCCCTTATTTGTGGCCCAACAAAAATTCCTTCCTTCAATTTTGCTGCAGTAACCTTCGGAAATTTCCTTGAAAGGTATCGGAACCCTTCAGAATTGACTTTACCCATTGCTTTAACAAAATTCTTCATTAAACCAACTTTAATGTGAAGAGGTGGCAGATAGATCTTTTGGGGATCCACTAAAGGGACAGACTGGACATTGCTTATCCCTGGGACATATGTATACCTAAGTGGCCAGTCACTTTTGGTGTAATGTTCTATAGTGGCGCGACTGTCCCACAGGCAAAGGAAACAACAAAATTTTGTGAATCCTGACTGCATACCCATAAGCATTCCTATAACTTTTAGATCTCCACAAACACTCCATTGATGACTGTCGTATTTGATTGCCTTAAGTAGTATATCCATATTGTCATATGTCTCTTTTAGATGGACGGAATGGGCAATGGGGATGGATGGCATTATATTACCATTATGCAAAAGAACTGCTTTCAGGCTTCTCTGCGACGAATCAATAAAGAGGCGCCACTCAGATGCCACATACGTCTGAGATATGGCTGTAAATAGTCCATTGATGTCATAGCAATAACAGAGAGGACCGTCTACTGAAAAGAATGCTGTTAATTCAAAATTCCGCTTTCGGTAGTAACTAATACGAACATTGTTCTCAAGTAAATTGTTCTCCTTTAGTCTTGAGGCGAGAAGCTCTGATTTCTCTTTAGACAGCGATAAGTCTCTAACAAGATCATTCAACTGTCCTTGGGTTAACTTTTTAGGCTCTAAATGTCTACCTTCAAAAGTGTACTCTGGTTCTGTAGATGGTCCGGAAACGCCAGTTGCACCTTCATCACTTTCCATGTCATCTATGATAGAATCTAGCCTATCACTTGGGGGAATTGGAATGGGCAATGTTTCATCATGTTTTACTGGTCTACGTGCTGAATCCAAGTTTGGATATACAATCTGGTGTTTGTTCTTGGCAGAAAACCCCATTAAGTTCACACTACAAAAATAACAGTCTTCATGATGATCTCTCGGCTCCCTCCATATCATGGGTATGGCAAATGGCATTGAAGCTTTCTTTTTGTTAAGCCAATCACGTAATCCATTGAACAGCCAGAACAGATTTGATGTGGCGCCCATGGTTTATCTTGGTCACCTAGATGGCAACCAAAGTATAGCTTGTATATTTTCTTAATGTCGGTTGTAATACTTCGTCGCTGTGTTTTAGTTGTCAACTGGCCGCATACGAAACAGAACTTGTCGGGGTCATTCTTACATTGTCGAGGCATGTTGACTGACCTGAGCAAACTATAAATTCAAAAAAAATGTACACCAACTTGACACAACAAGTTCTTGGACTGGACTGATCTTTTGACACACAAAGCACGGCGTTGTTGCCTGAATCACAATGCTGCTAGACGTAAAAGCTCACACCTGAAATACATAAGATGTATAATTAAGATAATTGAAATAAATAAGATGAATAAACTAAAAAACACAATAAAATAAACACAATCAAATGTTGAAATATTAGTATTTTGCCTATTTAAAATGGTTAAATCTGTGTAGTTATATATATGCCTTCATCTTGAAAACTATACGTGCTAGAAAAACTCTGAATGCAGTTTTGGAATCAGCGTGAAAAATGCTATCCAGCCACCACAAATTTTACTCTGATGAAAAATCTTTGTTGACCAGTGTAATTATAATTAGTTGTATCGTTAATTACCTTCATGGATATTGTAACCTTTTTTATGGATCTATCTTCCTGCCAATAAGCATAATTATCATTGTCATTATAATTATCATCATTATCATTATAACAGTATATAAGTTGGTATTTTCACTACGTGTATATAGTTTTTATTTTTATTTATTTTTTTTTGGGGGTATGTTAGTTGCAGCTGTGGGTAGTTTTTATTTTAATGGGTGTTATTTTTATTTCTCGTGATGTAGTGGATAGCGTCGCTGACTACGAATCCATCGGCCCCGGGATCGAGACCCGGTGACCCAGCTGTTCATCCTTCTACGTAATAAAAAAGTTGGTTGGTAGATAAATGGGTACCCTCAGTGTTGCCAGACGCAGGGATTTATCCCTAAATTTAGGGTTTATGAAATATTTTCTATGATACTGCATTATAATTATGTATGAATAATTATTAACAACTTTATTTGGTAAAATTATATTATTTGGCAACTTCAATTTTGTTCCCTTCGACGCTTCAGCTAATTGCTAATTCTGAGAAGTTTAAAGTGTTTGGCGTTTGTTTTGCACTTGCTCGTAATATTAGCGCTTCAGTTACTGTAAGTGTTGCGATATTCATTTAATATCCGGCCGATCTGAACTTTTGCGTCATAGTAAAACTGCAAAGCATGTTAAAAATGTATCGACTTTAACACGCCAACCTTTACTAATGTCTCTCCCAAGCATGTTAGGTGCATCAACTCACAATAAAAATGTCAAAACAGCAGAAATTAAGCTTGCTGCATTTGTTGCTGAGAACAATATATATATATATATATATATATATATATATATATATATATATATATATATATATATATAGGGATTTTTTGGCCTATTCAGGGATAAAATCTAGGGATTTTTAAAGAGTTATATATGGCAACACTGGGTACCCTGGATAGCCTAGTAGTTAAGACGCTGAGCTGCTGGTGGGACGTGGTTCGGATTCCACGTTAAACTGTAGGTCTAAGGTGGAGTGACAAACTTAACTTTCGTCAGAATGAATAATTCGGGCGGAACCAGAACCAAGGTTAACCAAGGTTAACGAAAGTTACCAAGTCTTTATTTTTAGTTTTTTAAATTTATTATTCTTTGATTTATCTTATCGTTCATTACCTTCAAGAATATCGTATTATTTTATGGGATTTATATCCTACCAATAAAGCTTATCATTATCATTATCATTATTATCATTATCATCATATATATAACATTTAGGAGCCGTGAAATATATTTAGGTAATGAATAAGTTTTATTTTCTAATATGTAGATAACAACTGTAGCCGAAACCTTTCACTATAGACCTTGTTCATATTTACCAATTAAGTGAAGTAATTCCTTTGATGAGTTGATTTATTTTGAAAAGTTTTAACCTTCACATTTTGCACAGGAGTAGTCTCTACACTATGTCAACATGAAAATACTCTTTATTAAAGAAAAGTAACCAAGGAATGACGATGTGCTCATCGCGGGATTCGAACCATGAACCTTTCTACTTAGTATAATAATAATAATAATAATAATAATAATAATAGTGAGGAGGGTCTAAAACTAGTACAGCACTCAGGCCAACTACGTAAAATGCGACCCATTGGTCTACCTTTTGCGTTACTATTATCATCATCAAGATTCGAGCTCCCTGACCTCACTGTCTTCATTTGGCATATATCGGATTACCTACTCAGCTACAAGCTCTGACATCTTCTGACTTTACTCCTAGTTTTCGTGTCAGTTCGGTCTTACCTGACACTCATCGCGACGGATCTATTGGTAGGAAAAACAATTTTCCGTTGACTTCCAGCGATGCTAAAAGCCTTTTCTAAATCACTCGCATTCATCTGTGTCTCCGAATTTGTCCTCCAATTTTCTCTAAACCTATTTAGAATAAGGGAATAAACGAAAATTAAATTAATAAATAAGAATAAATAAATAAAAAGAAGTTATTAATAAAAAGTAAGGGTTCATATCTCTTCATATCTCTTCATATCTCTCAATAAATGAATAATCTCTTTTATAATTTTTAATCCGAAAGTAAATTGAAAATGGTGTTTTATATATTATATATTATATATATTAAAACCATTCCTGAAAAATATTTGTTTCATCTATATATATATATATATATATATATATATATATATATATATATATATATATATATATATATATATATATATATATACACACACAGGGTGTTCTAAAATTACCTAGTAAAATTTTATATGAACGCAGTACCTTAACACAAATTATGCGATATTTAACAATTTTATTTCAAATACAGCAACAATAGGAAAAACAACAATAATTGTTTATTTTAGATGTTCAAAGTGTCTTCCTTCAACTTGAACATATTGTTCACAACGTCCGACTACTGATCAACAGACATATAAAAGTTTACTAGGTAATTTTAGAACACCCTATATCTATATATATATATACACACACACACACTTTATATACACTACCAGTCAAAAGTTTAAATACACCTACTAATTTCCACTGTTTGCAGCTTTCATGACATAAATTTCAAATGTAAACTTAACAGGTACTAGAGATGAATTTGCTTACCTGGCTTTCATATTGTATGCTTCAGTGCATCTGCCCTATGCAGTGTGTTGCAACACAGAAGTTTCTTCAAAATAGCCTTCAAAATGTGTTAATTTACGTCTAGCATGCAACCTAAAATTAGTGCCATTAGCTCTGCACAAAGGTCCAAAAACAGTTTAAAAGTTTTTACTGGGGTAGTGTGTTTCTTCAGGAGTATGTTAATACATGTGTTCAATTATTAACATGCGCTGCAGGTTTTTACATATAAAATCCTTGCAGAGGAGCTAACTGTGTAGTTTAAAGTATATTTCTGTGTTTCAAAAAGCAAAAATGGTGCCAAAGCTCAGTTAACAACAGAAAAAAGACAGTCGATTGTAACTTTGAGAAATGAGGACCAATCACTGAGGCAAATTGCAAAAAAAATTAAAAGTTTCTGTGAATGCGGTTGCTTGTGCCATTAAACGGTACGAATAAACTGGTCAAAATAAGGACAGAAAAAGGTCAGGGCGACCAAGAACCACAACAGACTCAGAGGACAAGTATATCCGAGTCACCAGTCTGCGCAACAGACGCCTCACAGCACCTGAAATCAAAGCCCAGCTGAACAACTCCAGAAGTACAACAGTTTCAACATCAACTGTTCAGAGAAGACTACGAGAGGCAGGATTAAAAGGACGAACTGCAGCAAAGAAACCAATGCTGAGACCCCAGAACAAAAAGAAAAGGCTAGCCTGCGCTAAAAAACACCAAAATGGATGAGCAGTGGAAATTTGTCCTTTGGACTGACGAATCAAAGTTCGGAGTTTTTGGATCCAAACGCAGAGTATTTGTGCGGCGCAGAGCGAGTGAAAGAATGACAAAGCAGTGTGTTGTGCCAACAGTGAAGCACAGTGGAGAAAGTGTGATGGTCTGGGGATGTTTTGTAGGGGAGCAAGTTGGAGATCTCCACAAAGTCACTGGAATACTGAACCAACGTGGCTATCACAGTATTCTACAGCGCCATGCCATCCCATCTGGAGTGCGACTAGTTGGCCAACAGTTCGTAATGCAGCAAGACAACGATCCTAAACACACTTCCAAGCTGTGTCAAAATTACCTGAAGCAGAAAGAACGGCAACGTCAGCTCACAGTTATGGAATGGCCAGCACAATCCTCGGATCTGAACCCCATCGAGCTAGTATGGGATGAGCTGGATCGATGAGTGAAAGCCAAGCAGCCATCCAGTGCTCAGAAGCTCTGGGAACTCTTACAAGAGTGCTGGCAGCAGCTTTCACTAGACTAACTTCTTTCTCTTGTTGAGCGCATGCCTCGAATTTGTTCTGCTGTAATTGCTGCTAGAGGAGCTATTTTGATGAATCTAAAATTTAGACTTTGCTTTTGGTAAATTGTCCTGATTTCTGGTTATTTAAGTTCCCATGTTTGTACTTATGATTTGTGTCATGATAACTTAGTTAATAAATAAAAAACGTTAAACAAAATTTGAAATTTATGAATATTTCAGGGTGTACTTAAACTTTTGACTGGTAGTATATATACTGTATATATATATATATATGAGGCTTCCAATTTACACTGTAATTGTTATTTCATCAATAATATAAAACTCCTACTATTTAAAAGTCTTCGTAGAAAGAATTCAATTTAGTGAACAGAGTGACCACAAAGATTGGAATTATATTATATATATATACATAAATATATATTAATGTTATAATGTTATAATGTTTCAGACCAACAAAGACCCTAGGATCCACTCATGGCTGGTCTACCTAACTGTGTTCGTAATTGTGTATTGTGTATGTCCTCCGTGGTGGCGGAGGGGACCTACAATTTTACGTGGTTTCCGAACCACAAGAACGTAAGAAATTTATGTAAAAACTGCTTGTACATTGGCAACGACCAATTTTTAGAAAACTAAATAATTATCAATTTAAAACTAATTAATTATCGATTTAAAACTAAAGATAGAATCTCTGGATCCAGAGGATCAAGTCATAATAGACTACTATCCACAAATATGTTACACTCTATATCTATTTATAACTGACATGCAAATATATCAGATCCAAAGAATCCAGTCAATTTCATTACGGTATCCATCAATACTAGTACCTTGCCAACCAAAAATAAATCACGGTCCATATCGATTGCGGACCAAGTCAAAATTTACAACCATATACATTACAATATATATACTTAGGAGGAAAAGTGTAGGTGTGGCTGTAAAGACTGTACAGTAATGTAGAAATGTGTGTGCACCCATTTTGGGTCTCCCATTTCAAGGTGTTTGTGGGGCAAGTGAAGATCATGAGTTTTTCAATACCTCACAGTACTATGGGGGGCACCGCTCGGCAGAGGAATCTCTTTAAATGGGGTGTGTAAGGACAGAGAGTATCCTCTAACCCAAGATGCTGCCTCCCTACATCCCACAACACTTGTGTTGAGCTGTGGGATCTATCACCACAAAGCCTTAATTTTACTACCTTAAACTATACCCAATCTATCAACATATGCGTCTAATCGATTTTTAAACATGTTTAGACGTGCTACTAATTACTTCTACCGGCAAACTATTCCAGCTATTTACTATTCTATGCGTAAAAAAGTTTTTGCAACTGCTGTCTCGAACTTTCTACTTGTCAACTTACACCCGTTATTTCTAGTCATATTATATTGAGATATTTCGAAAAAGCTATCTCTATCTACGTTATCGAACCCATTCATAATTTTGAAAACCTGGATTAGATCACCCCTTAGCCTCCTAGTCTCGAGTGTAGTCAATTTTAACTCCTTAAGCCTATCCTCGTACGACTTTGACCTAAGCGACGGAATCATCTTAGTTGCTCGTCTTTGAACTCTTTCGATTTTGTCTATATCTTTGCGCATATGCGGATTCCAAAATTGGACCGCGTACTCCAAATGGGGTCTACAGTAACTAATGATTTATAAAGAGGAACTATAATATCGCACGATTTGTACTCAAAATTTCGAGCTATAAAACCTAACACTTTGTTCGCCTTATTGACCGCTGCTGTACCTTGTTTCGCACTTTTAAATCACCAGTGACTATAACTCCTAAATCTTTTTCCTGCTCTACGCTTGTTAAATCTTTCCCTGACATACTATACGCAAAATTACCGTTACGCGAACCTATATGCAAAATTTTGCACTTATCAACGTTAAATCTCATTTGCCATGTGACTGACCAATCAACGATTTTATTCAGATCTTCCTGGATTTTACCTCTATCTTCGTCATTAATCGCCCTACCACCCAGCTTCGTGTCATCCGCAAACTTTGAAACTGTACTGACTAGGCCGACATCTAAATCGTTAATATATATAAGAAAAAGCAAGGGGCCCAATACAGAACCCTGAGGAACGCCACTCGCTACATTAGCCCAACACGACTCCGCTCCATCAACGACCACCCTCTGTTTCCTACCTCGCAACCACTCTTCTAGCCAATTTATTACTACACCCCTGATTCCATGAGCCTTAGTTTTTTCAATGAGTATATATATATATATATATATATATATACACTTCGGTGGTGTAGTGGTTAGCGTCGCTGACTACGAATCCATCGGCCCCGGGATCGAGACCCGGTGACGGCAAGCGGCGCGCAGCAAAACCCAACTGTTCATCCTTCCACACAATAATAAAAAAAATTGGTTGGTAGATAAATGAGTACCCTGGGTAGCCTAGTGGTTAAGACGTTGGGCTACTGGTGTGGCGTGGTTCGGATTCCACGTTAAACTATAGGTCCAAGGTGGAGTGAGAAGCTTGACCTTCGTCAGAATGAACAACAATTCGGGCGGAAGCAAAACCAAGGTTAACCAAGGTGTATGTGTGTGTGTGTAAAGGTAATCCTTACATGAAATTCCTTTCTCTCTTCTTCGTGTTGGCTTCAAAATCAGGAACAGACTTCATTTTCTCGACCCTTTTCTTATTTAAGAATCCTCTGAAATGTTCTTCCCCTTCCTTGCTTTGATCATACCGTAACTCCACGTCTGTCGATAGATCGTTTTCCACGTTCTCTGGACCAATGATGTCCTTATCTTGCTTAGAAACGCCTGTTTCAGATTCAAAAGCCATGTTAACCACTCCGTTTTTACGTCCTGGTCCTGTCAGATCTTCTGCAACGTAAAGATTTATAATTTTTAATTAATTAATTAATTAATTAATTAATATGCACATCCCACATTATGCAAAACGCACTACACAAGTGGATACTGCAAATTTGATAAGAAATGCATGTTCCACCATCTTACGGTCTGCAACACTTATGCAAGATATGGGAGTTGCAAATACGGAAAAAAATGCCGATACCAGCACCCTCAAAGGAACGCAACGAGTGAACAGAAAAAACGAACATCAAAGAAGAGTGCCAATTTTTTAGACGCATCCAATACATTTCAGCTGCTAAATACTCTCCAGCAATTACAAAACCAGCTGACAAATATAAATATAGGAATCCTAGAGCCAGATAGAAGGTACAAACAAAGGCACTGCGTTATCGGGACAACAGGTACCGACAAGATAAAAAGAGATAAATTCTCGGAGGACCACAAGGCAACGAAACCGGCACCCCCATTGGAAAACAAATCGGAACCACCTGTATGCGAAAAAGAAAGAGAAAAAATAGAAATAATCCTAGCCAACATACAGGGCCTTAAATCAAACCATTCCACGAACAAAGTTGTATACCTGAAAGAATTCATGCAAGAAGCCGGAGCATATTTTGCTTGCCTCACGGAAACTCATTTAAAGGACTGCTAGGTGAACTGTGAAAATTGTGAGTCCTGTATTGACAAAAAAGAAATACAAATTGACAACTATAACAACCTCCGAGCCGACAGAACAGTGAGACGTAAAGGAGGATGTGCTATTTACACACGCGAAAGGCACATAGCAGAAATGGCTATAAGTACCTCAAACAACTACGTAGAATGTGTAGCAGCAAAAATTGAAAAATTAAATATGGTACTAATTGTAATGTACAGACCCCCAAACAGGCCAACCTCAAAATTTTCAGATTCCATTACAGAGGTAAGAAACTTGGTAAAAGATCTACACTCTCCAACCCCAAATATTTTTCTCTGTGGTGATTTTAATTTCCCATTCATAAACTATAAAAGGATAGGAAAAAATATATGTATACACCAGGACAAGGGGGGCACACGAGAAGACCAGGAGCAGGTAAAAATGCTACTAGCTCTAGCTGATGAATTTATGTTAAAGCAAGAAATAACAGAAAACACAAGAAAGAACAACTGCCTAGATTTGGTATTCACAAACAACAGTAATCTAATCGATAATGTAGAAATATCCCCAACTATGATATCGGACCACGGCGTCATTGAAGTAACAACTAATATAAAGGCAACAGGAAAGGAAAGAACACGTACAACAGAAAGAAGCAAATTCGAATTTTTTAATTTTCACTCCAAAGCTATAAACTGGGAAGATGTGACATCCAGCATGGAAGTAATAGATTGGAAAACCATTTTCGAGGCCAATACAACGGAGGAGATGCTAATGACGTTAGAGGAGAAGACGTTAGAAATTGTGGAAAAACATGTCCCAAAGATACAACAAAGAGGAAAGAGAAGCAGGTTCGAAAGACAAAAGAGGGCATTGTTTCGAAAGAGAAAAAGAGTGACTGCAAAATTAAGTAATATAACATCAGAAAAATATTAAATGATAAACTGCAAAGTATCGATGTCGTCATACAGGAACTAATCGAGAAGCACACAGAAAAAGAAGAAGACGACGCTATAGAAGCGATAAAGGCTAACTCAAAGTACTTCTATAATTTCGCAAAAAGAAAGTCGAAAAACTATGCGACTATCGGACCTTTAATAAATGAGAACAGTGCTTTATCTGATGATCTAACAGAAGTATCTGAAATATTAAGAGCTCAGTACGAATCATCTTTCAGTATCCCAAAAACTGACAAATTGATATGCGATAGAAACGCGTTCTTTGAAGAAGAACCACAAGGGGAAAGTATAACGGATTTCGACTTTACGACGGATGATATTACACAAGCTATAGGGAAACTAAAAACACACTCAGCGGCAGGACCGGATAAATGGAATGCCACACTGATCGAAAACTGCAAGAATGCAATCGCTGAGCCCCTATACTGGATATACTGGATATGGAGACGGTCACTAGACACGGGAGAAATACCGGGCATCCTGAAGAGCGCAAACATAGTCCCAATATATAAAGGAGGAGATCGATCCGAGGCCAAAAACTATAGGCCAGTATCGCTTACATCCCATCTCAATAAAATATTTGAAAGAATAGTTAGACAGAAAATCTATGACTTTTTGGAAACTCAGAAAAAATTCAATGATAACCAACACGGGTTTCGGTCAGGCAGATCATGCCTATCACAACTAATGGAACACTACAACATTATTGATTCACTTGAAAGTAATGAAAACTATGAGGTACTATACACAGACTTTGCTAAAGCGTTCGACAAGTGTGACCACGAATCGTAATACATAAACTGAAATATATGGGAATAACAGGAAAGGTAGGGAAATGGATATATAATTTCCTTAGTGAGCGGCGGCAAGTCGTTACAGTACAAGGAGTATCTTCATCAGAATCAGAGGTCCTCAGCTCAGTACCACAAGGAACAGTATTAGCTCCACTACTCTTCATAATCATGCTAACGGATATAGATGAGGACGTTCCCAGAGACAGCACAGTAACATCCTTTGCGGATGACACAAAGATCAGTAGAAAAATAAGAAACCCAGAAGACATAGGATCTCTACAAACCGACATAAACAGAATCTACAAGTGGATGGAAGACAACAATATGAAGTTTAACACCGAGAAATTTCAGCTATTACGGTACGGAAAAAGAGAAGACCTAAAATCCATGGAATATTACACCCCAAATGGACAGGAAATTCAGAGAAATTCCAGAGCAAAAGATTTAGGGGTTGTAATGACAGATGATGCGAAATTTGAAACAAAATAAGATAGCAGTAAACAGAGCAAAGAGAATAACGGGACAGATATTGAGAACCTTTAAACGAAGGGATAGGAATGTAATGATTCCTCTACTGGAAACCCTGAAAATACCCAAATTGGAATACTGCTCGGTCCTAACATCCCCATATAAAAAAGAAGGCATTAGACAGCTGGAAGGGATTCATAGAAGCTTCACAGCCAAGATCAATGGGTGCAAAGAACTAAATTACTGGGAAAGGTTACGCGAACTAGACCTATATTCACTGGAAAGGAGAAGAGAGAGATACACCATTGTTTACACTTGGAAAATAATGGAGAACCTAGTCCCTAATCTTACTCTAAACCCTATAACTCCCCAAACAACAGTGGAAAGTAGAAACGGTAGACTGTGTCGTATTCCCAAATTGAAGGCGAGACAGGGAACATCCTTAACCCTGAAAGAAAATAGTTTTGTAGTGAGAGGACCAAAACTGTTTAATCAGTTGCCCAAAGACCTAAGAAACACGAAGGGAGTTGCAGTGGAAATCTTCAAAAGAAGACTAGACGCCTGGCTCAGAACAATCCCCGATGAGCCGGGCGTACCTGGCTATGTGAGATGGAGAGCGCAAGAATCCAACTCACTACTTCACCAGACCAACTCGAGAGGAGGGGCGACAAGCTTGACCTTCGCGAAATGAGAAATCATCGCGCGAAACCTTTGTAAGGTTGTAAGGTAGTAAAAAAGTATATTTTTATCAAGTAATTTCTCGCGAATTTCATTTTTATTAAAGGTTTTGTAACTGTGACGTCACCATAAATAAAGGCTTTATCTATAATACGTAACTCAGATCCTAAAAGTATCTACAAGGTATTTACTTACCTTCATCAATAAGTTCTGCGATAGGTTTCTTCGGATTTTGGGGTTTTGGTTCATCAACATTGACGAAACTAAACAAAAAAAAAATTGAAAATTACTAAGCATATTTTAAGCAAAATTATTAATGTTTGTTGTCAGCGCCCGTAATTCAGTGTGTAACACCAGTGTGTAACACCAGTGGGTAACACCAGCGGGTAACACCAAAACTTAGTGAAGACACTGAGTTCAGGTGTTCGACTTCCGCTTATGCTGGTGATAATAGTCCAAGAGTTAGCGCATTGGGTCACATTCGTCTGGCCTGAGCCCTGTGCCAGTTTCTGGCCCTCCTGACTGATTATTATTATTATTATTATTATTATTATTATTATTAATGGTTGGTTGTTTGAAACAGTGAAATACTTAAGTGAGTATCAGTAAATTCATAAATGCTAAAGAACATTATTTTTGTATTTACTAAATGTTTATTATATAAAAATGGTCAGAAATAATTTTTTTTTTTTTTTTTGTTAATTCATAACAATAACTTATTAATAACTTTAAGTTTCAGAAGTTCGTCAAGTAATAAGTTGTTAAAAAAAATGATAATTGTATCTGATAACATACGAAGGTCAACTGACATTTATGGACAGTTTAATCAATCGATATAGACAATTCGAATGAGTTATAAGTGCAATAACCGTTCTTACTTAAACACTACCTTAAAAATCCATTTTTCCTTCCCCATTTGTCCATTGGATTTGATATTATATGTTAGATTATTTGGTTGTTACAACT
The DNA here is from genome assembly GCA_023014485.1 of Bathynomus jamesi. NCBI lineage: Eukaryota > Metazoa > Arthropoda > Malacostraca > Isopoda > Cirolanidae > Bathynomus > Bathynomus jamesi. The sequence continues at coordinate 598,212 of JAJOZX010000314.1, read as the reverse complement.
GATCTCGTTAAACTGTTTATATCTCGAAGTTTGTGTTAATAATAATAATAATAATAATAATAATAGTTTATGGTATTTGCACGAACTTCTTTAACCTTCTTCGTAACGGCAAACGTCAGATGACGTAGAGGACCTAAGGTTATACGTGAGAGCCGAACCTCCTCGGGACGCTGCTACATCATCCTAAAACTAAAGGAAAGCCACCCATCCAACGACTGACCATACCCAAATAGATATGATTTTTATACCCTAAAATTTCTCCTTTTTTTAGATATAAAAATGTTAACTTTACTTACATCGTGTTATCACTGGAAAATTGAATGGACAATTTTCCACTAGTTGTTCTCTTCTCGCACCGCAACTGTTGATTTTCGAAATAGGAATACAATCTATTAGTCCATTCTCCTACGGCTCGAATGTGTAGCCATATGGCGTCTGTATATGAACGCAAAGAAAAGAAATTAATCTCATTATCTTCAGTATTTGACGACTGAAAATTAACCTCATAACCCCCAATTTCTAATTAAACCAAGGGTCGGGAACCTATGTCTGCGAAAACCCATTCTTTTGGCTCTTAAATTATAAATAATATATATATATATATATATATATATATATATATATATATATATAAAGAGGTACCGCCGCCTGCAAAATTACGAGCGTCCAAAGATTTCTACCTTGTAAACGGATTGATCCTGCGTGTTTTTGCACACGTGAGCAGAGGGATTTGTCTGGTAACGTTATTATGTGCGTGAACCATTCTCAGAAATTTATTGTTCCGACTAATGTTCTTAAATGTGTGTAATGTGTAAGAAAGTGTAAGAAAGAAATGTGTGTGTGTGTGTGTGTGTGTAAAGTACTTGACTAATAATAAAGTTAGAACAATATGAAATGAAACACGTATGCAATAATACAATATAAAGTATATTTGTTTTAAATATTAATATTATCGTAAATATAATATAATTATTATTATTATTATTTTTAATTTTCATTATCATAGTTTAGAATGCGTCGGGGCAACAGACTTTTGGACCACCCTGTATTATCAATTATACTGTACAACAATATAAAAACAGTGTATTTATAACTGCGACTCTTTATTTTTGATATTTTTTTTTTTAATATGACCTAATGTGGCTCGCAAGCTGTTAAAGGTTCCTGGCTCCTTAATTAAACCAAGTTCATATATTTTAATATATTGTATCAGTTTGTGTCATTTCTTATCAAGTAGATGTATCTAATGTAAGATGTAATGTATCTAATCTAAGTGCAAAACGTATTCCGGTACAAAGCTCGTTGGATCAACTTAGAACTATGTGTTGGTTTCTCAAGAGATTCTGAATTGTTAACTTCAGAGCCACATTCTGTTACATCATGTTTACGTTCATGAGAAACTGACAAACGAAAAGATTGGGTCCCCATCCCATTCTCTGATTTATATAATGTTGAAAAGGAAAAATACTGCAGTTGTACTAATAACTTGGGTTGATTAACCCACTTTACGTGGGATCTAAACCACTGGCTGGCGGGTACTGCTTTATTATATAATATATATATAGAGAGAGAGAGTTTTTATGTATATGTTCACGTTTGTACGATATAAGGTTAATAATGATCCAAATTAATAGCTTATAACAATCATATTATTGTAAACTCTATTTGAATTGTACTCACTTTCATACTTTCTAACGAAGAAAGTTCTTTCCTAAAAATGGCAGCGTGTAAAGAAAAATATACCCACATTAACCAAACGTACTGTATTAGAAAAAAAATAAATGCTCAGATCATTTGATATAATCATACCATAACCCAGTACTACTACTACTACTACTACTACTACTAATACTATTACTAATAATAATAATAATAATGGATGAGGAGAGCCAGAAACTGGCACAGCGCTCAGGCCAACTAATACAGCCCATTCTGTAACTCCTGTATTATTATTTTTATTATTACCAACATCATTGGGAGTCGAACCCCCGACCTCAGTGTTTTCACTTCGCTTATAGGGAAACGGTGTTACTCACAGCTACGGGCGCAGGCCCAAAACCTCTGTTTCAAGGTATAAAAAACGGAGGTGGATTAGATTTTTTTCTATTATCTGCCCAAGATGTGGCGTTTAAGAGTGTTTAGAATGTCATCAATATAAACATGCGAGTTTTCACAGTTTCAATTCGGATGGATCGTGCCTCTAAATTTTGAGCCCCCCCCAGTTGGTATAGTGTTTTACTTCATTTCAGTAACCCTTCTTGGTTGAAGGACGTAAAATGATTTTGAGCCCCCCAGTTGGTATAGTGTTTTACTTCATTTCAGTAACCCTTCTTGGTTGAAGGACGTAAAATGGATCAACCAAACAACCGATGTTCTTTCCTCGAGATAATAATGCAGACTATATCCAATAAAAATGCGCAAATACTGAAGCATGAAAGGTAAACTTACCTTCTTGTTCTGGAGCAGAAGAGATGGTCATGGGATGCCATTCGTAGTTGGCTATGGCCGGAATGTTGACGAAGATATAGTCTCCTGGATGGAAATGGAACCCATGGGGCTTTTGGACAACGAGATGGATCACTTTCGATGGCAAAAGAATTCCAGAACTATAACAAAGTACATACATATTAGCAGTGCTTTTTTTTGTGACGCTACGCGCCGGTACGGCGTACCGGCACTTTTTTTTTTTCAAAGCGACGTTGACACACGTCCGCTCAAATTAATGTTCCCATCTCAAGTGACTCATTTGGCGGGAACAACAAAGTAATAAACACCGTGTATAAATGTTAACCCTTTACTGGCCAAATATTTTGTAGGGTCAAGTTATGAATGCGTTTATTTGAAAGGTTGGAAATTTGTCCTTTTGGGCAGTAAAGGGTTAAACATTCTGATTTTTATTATGTATTTTTTATTTTTATTATCAACTTTTTTATTAAAAGTTCATCACAAATTCAATAGAGAAGGGGGAGAAGAAGAGGGGAAGAGGGGAAGAGGGGAAGGGTGGGAGTGGAATTTTATAATTTATCAAGATATGAGTACCGGCACCTCTTTTTTTTTTTTAGAAAAAAAGCACTACATATTAGTATATTGTGTAACGTATATTATACATGTACCTATTGTATATTAGTGTATTGTATAACGAATACAAACGTTATTACTAAAACTTGCTGATACATAGAATAACTTTCTAAACTTTAATCACATCTCCTTTAGTTGCTGGATTTATTTATTTAGTAGCAACAAGGATGTATTTTTATTTAAAAAACAAAGACTAAATGTGTTGATGTTTCGCTCAAATTACCGTATCGGGGAAACTGTTATAACGAAGACTCGTAATTTAATTTTACCTGATGTAAGTCTTTCCATGACCTGTCCTCATTTTGAGCCAACGGTAAACTTTCTCTATTGTAAACACTATCGCGGGAGCAACAAACCACTTCCAAAAGTTAGGTGCATGAAGGATTGTAAGTACCCAGAACAACACATATAGAAGATGTGTCCAATAGAACACCTAAAAAAATTAAAAAAAAAAAAAAAGAGTTAAAAATATAGTTCCTGGATAAGAAAGGGTTCTGCATAAATCTATTCCAGGAAATTCTTCTGTAATACTCGAAATTACTGTTACAAATAAGCATTTAATCAGATACATGAATATCACCATACCTCAAAATATCCTGATTTTCGTACAAATGATAGAGAGCAAATGACCATTATAGTTAGCACAACTATCAATATTATTCCAGTAGGATTTGCCCATCCTAGAACTAAACCGAAAGTGAGAGATTCATCAGTGAACAACCACTGAGAAGCAGTAAGCCCTTTGGGATTGGAGACTGCATCATAAACAATGACAGTCGCTGTTCGGAAGAAAACAATATAATTACTTATTACTGCACTATCATATTCATCCCATTGAGAGTAGAAAACGCAGAGATAGTTTTGGCAAATTATTTATGTTAACAGTTACAGATACAGTAAATCTACATTCTATACAAAACTCAGCACTATAAGGGAAAAACCACAATAAAAATGGGAACTTAGTCATTGCTTTGAAACTGCGAGTAACCAACAGTCCAACAGTGTTCTCGTGTGCCAAGTAGGAATATTGTTGAACTGTTGGTTATTCGCAGCGCCAAAGCAAAACTCGATAGTACTTACTAAAGTTGATAAGATGCATGACAGTATGTAAAACAGAGTGGAAAAAGACGAACCATCCGCACATCTTATGAAAATAAAGACTTTGATCTAAAGGTAAATAGGAGGAGGCACCTTGAGACCTTAAGAAAGTGAGGGATTGTCTCAAAACCAGAACCAGAATGAAGGCACAGTTGAAGTTCAAACACTGACCTGAAATTTAATGGATGGATAGGTAATAATAAGTAACTATCTCAAGGCCAATACTACAGTTTGGGTCTTTATTTAAATTCTTGGAATTATTATCAAAACTTATTAACATTGTTAATTATGAAATCAGATGTTGCTCGTGGTTAAACGTGAAAGCTTAATTTGAGGTACAGTTTCGGAAAAAAATTCGCCTAGAAACATAAAATGTCTTAAAAAAATTACTAGTTGGTATTTATTTGGGGGTGAGGGGGAATTTGATTATTTATGACGACAGTAATAAAAATTAAAAAACAAGACCCAGTCATTACTAATTAGTATTTTTTTATGATTTTTAGAAATTTTATGTTTCTAGTTGAACATTTTTCCTGAAACTGTATACATACCTTTTACCTCTTTACATTTTGGAAAACATATCTGTAACGTGCTATGTATTATTCAGTGTACAAACTTACCACTTGCTCTAGCTAAGATGTAATAAGTATTGTGTCCTTGACTCTCAATCAGTAGCGCTCGGTCGATGAACAATCCCAGATTAACGCCAAGAAAGAAGAAGAGAAAGAACAGGTAGACATAATTATTCTTCAGGTAAGGTAGGGTGAGCTGGTATGGTCGTAAACTTTTCAGCTTTTGAAGGAAACCCGTCTTTTTAACTTCGGGTTCAGGGGGAACTAGCCACCGATCGATACTTTAAAGAAAGAGGAAAAAAATATTATTAATTCATTTCGTGTTTTAATATCTCATAAATTTTGTTAAAAGAACAACTATAAATTTTTTTTGAAATATCTTAAATATTTTAAGCGAAGAAAATAATTTTTGCGGTCATTCGCACTTGGCTCCTCCTTCCTGCTTAAAAAGAAAACTCTTAAACATTCAAAACGGGTAACATCTGGACCCCCTGTTACTCCTACCCCTCGACACGGAGGGGATTGGACGTGAACTCCGAGAGTATCACCTGAGCCCGGCCAATCACAAAGTAATTTACAGGTGGTCAGCCCAATTAATTCCATTGCAACTGCGGAGGAGGTGGGAATCGAACCCAGTCCATCAAAATTTGAGTCTAATTTCCAACCAACCCAATCACAGAAGCTCTACAACATTAAACATTCATAACACAATTCTCGGAAATAAGTTCGCCTGGAACCGTAAAATTTTTGAAAAGCATAAAAAAATACTAACTGGTATTTCCCTCGTATATTTTATATTCTTTGGTCACAGTACTAAAAATTTAAGAAACAAAAGACGATCATTACTACTAATTTTTAATGCTTTTTAGAAATTCTTGGTTTCTGTTTCCGAAACTGTACCTTATAGATAGATTTTCCAGTAGCCCTGGATGTTTCTCTAACTGAGCTTTCAAAGCTTCGAAGG
>JAJOZX010000314.1:525000-590000 GCA_023014485.1 Bathynomus jamesi | reverse complement strand
CTACTTCTTGAATGCATGCCTCAGCACGTCGAAAAATAGGATAGAGGAGAGATAGTTAAAAGGGGAAAATAAGTATGAACAAGTGAGGGAATGGTGGTTAGAGGTAGTTTATGATGAAGCGGGTAGGTAGAGAGAGAGAAGAGAGAGAGAGAGAGAGAGAGAGAGAGAGAGGAGTGGTGGTGTGAGGTGAGGCGGGCTGGTCGGCTTAAGCCGGCTTAAATATGGGGTCATTCAAAAAGCCTAGTTTATGTTACAGAAGTCTGAGCACGTGATGAATTGTGGCAACGAGTTCGATATAATTACGAAACGATCCACAATACTCCAGGAATTTTTTAGTGTGTCAGACAATCACTGGTGCGACGTGTTGAGGCATGCATTCAAGAAGTAGGAAAGAATTTCGAACATTTACTTTAATGAAGCAAATGTATCACACTGTGTATTTGCATAAAATGTGAAAAAACTTTAGGAGTGTCATTTTTCTGTCGCGTGTTATAGATCGAAACCTACGTACGGGTTTCTCGACCTACAGTATTGTTCAAATTAATGTGAACATGGAACAAAACTATGATTTTTCAGTTTTTAATGAAAAAAAAGCTTTTTCAATGTAATGTTATGAATAAGTTTCATTATTTATGGTATACACTACATTACTGTATTATCTGAAACATTATTGCAGCATCTCTTAAGGCTATTACAGCATCTTTTGAAGTCGAGCTTGTCATTCAGTTTCTGTCTAATTTGGTATATTCTTGTCAGTCATCAGAGTCAGTACATGTGATTTCTGTGCTCTGTGTGTTTCAGAGTTGAATTTGGACATTACACCAAGAAAAAGAAGTAAAATAATCATCTTGCATGAACATACATCACTCACACAGAGAAATTGCCCGTGCAATCAAAGTTAGTGTGGGAGGAGTCAATAAGATTATAAAGAAGAAACAAACCACGGACTCAATACCCTCATCAAAGAAAGGCAGATGCGTAAGAAAACGGAAAACAACGCCCAAAAATGGGGCAAAGTTAATACGAATGAACAAGCAGGATCCCAGAAAAACTAGTGACATGTTAACCAGGAATTAGCAGCGTCAAATAGCTAGGTGTCATCATCAACTGTAAGACGTCAATTTCTGACGGTGGGACGCAAAGCCGAGAAACCCATGGAAAAACAATTGCTAACAACAATGAAGACAAAACGCTATACGTGGGCCAAAAAATATGTTGGTTTTGGTGAACCCAAAACCAGTTCCAAAATAACCAAACTGTGAAACACCCAGAAAAGAAAATGTTCTGGGGTTGTTTTTCTGCACGATAAACTGGCTCATTAGTGCCTGTGGAATGCATAATGAATAGTAAGCGATATATTGAGGTTCTAGAACGCTACTGTAGTAAACCAGAGCTACAGAAACTGTTCCCAAAGGGAGTTTTCCAACAGGATCTGGCTCCATGCTATATATCAAAATGCGTTAAGGAGTTCTTAAAGGTGGAGAGTATCAGCTGTTTAGACTGGCCGGGAAACTCGCCGGATCTAAACCTAATCGAAAATCTATGGGACAAATGTAAGACGACTTCAAAAACTGGACTGTACAACTAAAGCAAAACTGATCGAGTCTGTCATCCAAATCTCGTTTCATGATGAAGAATTAAAGAAAATCTATAAAAAACTGGTACATTCTATGCCAAAGTGTGTCCAAAAAGTTATTAAAGCTGAAGGTAGCTCTATCAAATATTAAGGTTTGTTCTAGTCTTCAAAAAATATGTTGTTTACTGAAAAGTTTTTTGTCCTGTTCACATTAATTTGAACAATACTGTATGTTTATATGGTCTTTCTTCTTTACTTTTGTCTCAAGAATACACCCTGCAATTTATGAAACATTTATGCATCACCCTGTATATAAAAAAATCACACAAATTTAAAATAGATGATGAATACATTAATTAAATTTAGTTGGAAAAGAAAGAAAATATAAAGGAAGCCATTATTATACAGTGTATAATTTTTTAGAAGTTGATAAATAGTTTGTAGGACTGAATTTTACAATTTATCATAGAGTTACTAAAGCCAAAATATAAATTTGTTAAACGTTACACTGAAAATTGAATGTAACACCCCTCCTCTCTCAAATTTCACAAAATTCCTTATTGCTTTTGCATTATGGAAAAGTCCAAAAGTCCTGCCTCATTTGTTTGGGGGGGGGGGGGGGGGCGGTTGTTTCCACTAAAATGAGGTAGGACTTCTGACCACCCCGTAATTTTCTTATTGCTTTCGTGGTAAACTATTTTAGATTGTTTGGTTACATTGTTAAAATTTAAATTTTAAAATAAAAATTCGTATAATGTATAAAGAGAAGTAATAATAAGAGTTGGAAAAACTAAATTAAAATGGTTTTTATTCCCAAAATTTAATTTCCTAGTTGGATTATCTTCGCCAAATGGTCTCTTCACAGTCTTTTTGGGGCCTCCATTCTTCGTTGAATAATGAAATGAGAATAACCAAGATTGGAAAAATATCGAAAGAGTGTCGGCATTTGAAAGTCAGTGTTTAAAAGAGAAAAATGTTTTTTTTTTTTACTTAGGATGCAAAAGTTACGCATATAATTTTTTCTTTATGTTCATTTTAAGTGATAATTAAATCATTCATTTTTATTGAAACATCTTTCTCTTCGACGGAGTCTAGGTACGGTACTTTAGGGGAGATATCAGTCAAATAAGTATCATTGGTGTATAACTTTTTTTTTATGCAGAAAGGAGGCCAAGGGCAATGCCCACAAAAGTGCCCTCCCCATAAAAGAAGAAGAAGAAAGCCTAAATCAAGGTCCAGGGTTTTCGAGATGCCTGGATACTCTGCCTTTGAAAGATTGGAGGTCATAAGCAGGGACAAAAATGGATTGCGGAAGATTGTTTCAGAGTTGACCGTTTGAGTAGCTGAAAGGTTAAAAATACCAATTAAACCTCGCGTTAGAGAGTTGGACTGAAAAGAAATGAGAATATGTCGAAAGTCTGGTACTGCGTGCTTTCCTTAAAGGAGGAAGCGTGCAGTTAGAGAGTTCAAAAGAGAAGTGCCCATTATGATAACGATAGCAAAGAGAGAGTGAGGCAACATTGCGGCGAAGAGAGGGGGATTGTAGATAGTCAGTAAGAGGCGGGGAATTGATAAGACAAAAAGCCTTTGACTTCACCCGGTTAAGTACAGCTGTGTGGGTTGAGCCACCCCACGCATGAAAAGCATACTCCATACAGGGGCGGATAAGACCCCTGTACAGAGACAGCAACTGAGTGTGGGTGAAGAAACTACGAAGCCGGTACAGCACACCTAACACCTTAGAAGCTGTTTTGGAAAGAGAGTATATATGATCTTCCAGGAAAGACCACGAGAGAAGGAAACGCCAAGAATGTCGGAGAGATATGCAAGAAGATCGCCAGTAGAGTGTCCCTTGCGGAACCCATACTGACGATCTGAAAGAAGATACTGAGAAGAGAGGTTTTTAAAAATCTTTCTATTAAGGATAGATTCAAAAACTTTAGAAAGGCAAGAAATCAAAGTAATTGGACGATAGTTGGAGGGTTGAGAGCAGTCGCTCTTCTTTGGGACAGGCTGAATGAAAGTGAATTTCCAGCAGGAAGGAAAAGTACCAGATGAAAGACAAAGATAAAAGAGTTTGCCTAGGCAGGGTGTCAGCACAGAAGCACAGTTCTTGAGAACAAGAGGAGGAACACTATCAGGACCGTACGCCTTCCTAGAGTTGAGCCCAGATCGGGCAGAAAAAACATTTTTTGAAGAGATTTTAATTTCAGACATAGTAAAGTCAGAAGGAGGAGATGGAGATGCAGATTACTAATTCCATTTACCCCAATTCACAATCCAAATTTCATTTCATCATTCCTTTATAAGAAGGTCATCAAATATAAAGTGAAAACAGCAGAGGAGACATGATACCCCCCCCCCCCGTCTTACATAATTTTCCAATTTACGTTTGTCAGAGTATGTACCATGTACACAAACACTGAAAGAGTGATTTCGATAGATAGGTAGGCAAATAAATATACTAAGAGAGAGAGAGAGAGAGAGAGAGAGAGAGACACACACACACATACACACACAGATCTATCCAATCCGTAACCCCCTTACCATCGAGATCGTAAACTCTGAAAAGAAACTTGATTTTGTCATTATGCGATTTTCCTGTGAATTGGTGCATCGCATCCAAGAACTCGGACAAAGAAACAGTTCCACTTTTGTCTCTATCGAAGATATGGAAAACTCTCTCCGCGAAGAAAGACTGAAAAAGAATAATAAAAAATACTGTAAATAATAAAAAAAATTTCAATGAAAACTTACTATGAGAATAACTACTAGTAGACTGTTTAAGACTGTATGAAGGTTCGTAATGAACTACTGCACATAATATACGAGCAGTGTTGGGCACTAAAGCGTTAATCCGATAACAGTTAATTAACGAAGTTAACTTTTTTTAACGGACTATTAACGGAAGTTAATTTCCATTTATCGTTATTGGACCAGTTAACTTCCGATAACTCGATATTTAGTCTGTTAAAGTCCGTTAACACCTTAACTGCGAGGAGTCATTCACGGAAGATCACCGCTCCGCGAATGAATTCAAACCGCCATAACTTCAGTCTGCTTCCAGATCTCGCAAGGGGAGGTTGGGGAGGCCCAAGAGGTCAAGACTGGCAGTTGGGCCTAACTTTGAGAAGTTGGTCTTTCTGAAGGGCAACCAGCACATTGTGTCATAGTCTTTAATAAATGTGCCTAAAATTTAATTTTACCTCTCAGTTCCCGCCATAATAATTCTCTGGTAAATTAAAATTTAGTTAATGGTTAGTGGTTAAAGGGTTTCAAAACATGTAATCAGTACATTTTTATTAAAAATAAAAAAAAAGTTATTAAGCAAAAAAGTTGCCAAACTTGATAAAAATACAGTTAAATACCTATTTATTGTTGGATTTTGCATAAATAAACATTTTCTATGGGTTTTAAAGCTTTTTTCCTTGATTTTTTAAATGTTAGTAAAGAAATAGTTATCGTTAACGGATTGTCGTTAACTTCCGTTAACTTTGTAGTAAAATTATCGGATTATCGTTATCGGAGTTAAAAATTGGGGTTAACGGATTATCGTTATCGAAGTTAACTTTTTGGTTAACGGTGCCCACCACTGTATACGAGTATAGCTATTACAACACCTGCTGTAATTAATTAAAACTGTAGGACTCTATGTTGAAGACAGATAAAGCTTCCAAACGATATAAAAACAGTATTTAGTAATATACAGGGTGTCCATAAATTTTCTTTATGAATTAATTTTAAATTTAATTGAGTTTGTAAAGAATTTATGAACATTGAACATCCTATAGTACGATATACTCGTAGTTGTGAGAAGTAATGTGGAAATTATGAACGAAAAAATAGAACAGAGCTATGGACGCTGTCAACATCCTATAATATACAACCTTCAATTTCTGCATACGAGTAGTAGTAGTAGTAGTAGTAGTAGTAGCAGTAGTAGTAGTAGTAGTAGTAGTAGTAGCAGTAGTAGTAGTAGTAGTAGTAGTAGTAGCAGTAGTAGTAGTGTAGTAGTAGTAGTTTCATAAAATAAAGAAATTAACTATGAACAACTATTAATTCGTCAGTGAAATTTAAGAGACGAAATAATTGTCGTTTATTTCTTCTGTTTAATACAAACGTAATGTTTGTTCAGTATATTTATATATCTTAATTTATATTTTAATTTTAGGCACTGAACAGTGTCAAATTTAACGATTCTAAATTAAAATTTAATTTCTTTTAATTCTAAATGTAAAAATACGTTTTCATTTTGGATTTCATTAATTTCATTATTATTAATTATTTTCAAGCAGAATTTGTTTCTCTGAACATGGCAAACTGTCCAGAACGTTTGAAATAAAATGAAGCCTTGGTTATTCACACACACACACACACACACACACACACACATATATATATATATATATATATATATATGTGTGTGTGTGTGTGTGTGTACATACACAGTATTACACACACGAGTATATGTATGTATGTATGTATGTATGTATTCCGATGCTTCAAACACAAATGTAAACAGCTTATAGGTGGCAGAAAAAGCTTTAGTGTTTTACGCAAAGCACAGCTCCACCCCTACAACCATTCGGGGTATCATTGCCAGGTGTATATAGATAGGGTCAACGTACAAACGATGCTCCTTCTGTACGTGATCATCGCTAATGGAAGCAACTATTTATTATAGATCCATATAAAGTGTATATATACACATATGTATAAAGAGAGAGAGAGAGAGAGAGAGAGAGAGAGAGAGAGAGAGAGAGAGAGAGAGAGAAATATCTTACATTTCTCGAATGAACAATTTTCTTGAAATCTTGGAAGGACAATTCTTGTTTCGTTCCAAGCGCTTCTCTGAAGAGATTTTCAAGCCTCTCCAGATTTTCTGCGCTGAATCCTGTCCTGGAACTGAAATGGAGAGTAAGAAAATCTGTGAATTTGTATAAAGTTTAAATACTTCAAAGTTTAATAAACTTTATGGTTTGGGGAATATCTGAATAAATTTATTAATATCTACCCGGTGGAAGTCAGTATTTAGTAGACAGACAGACAGACAGACAGAGACACAGGCAGAGGCAAAGACAGATAGACAAACAGAGACAGAGACAGATAGACAGACATAGACAGATAGACAGACAGAGACATAGACATACAGACAGACAGACAGACAGACAAATAGAAAAGTTTGTAATATTATAAATACGTTATTAAAAACCTCAATTATATCGTAATTCTGTGTGAAATTATTTACTACATAAAGATAACATTCAAAGTATTTACTGGGCATATGTTAAGTTGGCGATGAGGTCCATAATTTTCTGTCGACTTGCATACCCTCCTTCACTGTGAGCGCTGATTATGTATTTGTAGAGTTTTTCAACAACCTTCCATTGCAGGAAGAAGGAAAAAGAGTGTAATTGAAGCAAATTAAGATAAGATTATTATAACTAACTTTACAATAAGCTAAAATAATTTTAAAATTACTAACCCCCCCCCCCCCCCCCCCCCACGCGAGAATTTCGATGTATTTTTTTAGTGCTTGGGGTGGTTATAAAACCTTTAACTGGATATAATTATAATGATTGTGGAAGAACCCCCCCCCCCCCCCCCCTCAATATATTGCATTCTTGAGAAGGGTAGTTGTTTTGTTTCCAAAACGTGGATTAAAAAAAAAAAGAAAAAAATTGTTCTGCATTTCACTAAACTAAAAGTATATTTTTAGAAAGGAGGTCCGGTGCTAGTGTCTCCGAGCAACTGATACAATAGGGAAATCGACAACGGACATTTGGTACACAGACTTCATTCCTCTTCCTTGTCCTTGTGAGTCACGTTAAATTATTAATTAAATGTTAATAGTGTTAATTTAAAGGTAAATCAGTTGTTTATATTACGTTCTTCAAGTAAATACGAACATAAATTTATTTTTTAAAAAAGAAACCGTTTCAAAAAATGCACAGTCTATTTGATTTTCTGATGCACCCTGTTGTAATTGAAGATTATAAGAATACAGAATTCTCACTCACCCCTCGCGACTTGAATATTCTCAAAAAACACTGTTCTGTGACGTCACGTTCTTCACAAATGACGTAGGCAACGACTTCAAAAAGCTCCACCCACTCCCAGCCACCGTAATTGCTGTCGGTAAGATGAAAATTTTTAATTATATTCACTCATCGAACACCAGATAAATTAATTTTGGTGAAATGTTTGTTTCTCCAAATTACTGAGGAAACTGAACTTATTTATAATAGAAATTTCCAAGATTTTTAGCTTACAATCCCAACTATAATGACATAAAATTGGGTTCATCGGCAAATATGTAATCGTATCATATAGTGTACAGTACATATTACTAGACTACTAGAGTTATACTTATGAGAAAAAGGCGAGTGTAACTCACGAGTGTAACTCACTTCCATATTAGGTCCCAAAACCATATTAGGTCCCAAAACCATATTAGGTCCCAAAACAAGACATCAATTTGAACATTTGTTTTAGTGCTTATGTATTAATTTTGTAAATTTAATTTAAAACAAATTTTCCTCTGATACCGGATTTATGGAACACCTTGTATATATATATATATTCTACAGGCGTATAAGCTAAAGAGTCACACACAACACATTCGTATCAAATAGCAGTAAACAATACAAGAAAACTACTTCCGTGCAGTTATTTATATCTATAGAAAATGCACCTTAAATGAACGTACAAGCTTTGTACTTCATCAAAGAAGAAGACCAAAATGTTGTTCGTCTTGAAATACAGAATCATTTTTTCAACCTTTGATTGAGGACATTATTTATTTTTGACTCTTGTATTATTACAACGTCATGCGGATAATAGGGTATGCCATTGTTAGTTCGCCCAACCATCATTTCCTTAGGTTAATTAAAGATGTTGATTTATAATACAGGTAAGTATTTGTGAGGAAGAGTCCAGGAGAGGCTATTTGGATGATGCCATGACCCGTATATGAAACATTTATCCGTAAAATAATAATAATAATAATAATAATAATAATTATAATCAGTGAGAAGGGCCAGATAACTGGTACGTTGTAGTTCGGGCCAGACGGACGCGGACCATTGCTCTAACTCTGGATTATTATTATTATTATTATTATTATTATTAACACCAACGGAAGTCGAACTCCCGACCTCAATGTCTTCACTTCACTTATAGGGAAACGGTGTTACCCACTGAGCTACTGGTGCTGTCTTATATATACACAGTATATTATATATATATATATATATATATATATATATATATATATATGTGTGTGTGTGTGTGTGTGGTGTGTGTGTGTGTAGACTTGATTATAAATAAATATAAATAAATGGAACCAAGTAAATGAAATTTGAAAACCATTTTCCATTTGTAATTTTATTTGAGACTTTCTGAGCAAAAACCATTCCAATTTATTATTATTATTATTATTATTATTATGAATTATGAGGAAGGTTCTTTATCATTCTTATCGAATCACAGATTAAGATATCTGCGTAAGATGTCTGTTTTACTTAAAGTTGGTGAATCCAAAAAGCCTTTCCATTGTTGTAAATTCTTTTAGACTTTAGAGGATGAAAGTTTAAGATGCACTCATCATTTAACTATTTAGTTTCAAATGTTGGACCTAAGGCTATAAAAATTATCCCCGAATCCGCATGTTTAGGTACATTCAGTGGCTATTAAATATGGACAAAGAGCTGGCACTCCTATTTCCTGTTCACAATTTACTCACTCTTACACTGTGAGCAGTAAAGTTTGGTATGATATGAAATTTTTAAACCGTTTGGGTTCCTTTTACGTGTCAAAACAGGTTTCAAGGAAAGGTTTCAAGGTTAGGTTCCAAATTGGAGACCGCATAGACACTAACCGGGAACTTACTGACTCTATTTTAGTTCCTATCTATTAAAAAGTGAATCTTAAAGTTACAAAAAGCCAGTTTAGGTACTTCGAAGACTTGAAAGCTTTCTCGTCCAAATTCTTATCGATGAGGTTTCGTTCTTTTTTATAATCGCAATGACACTTTTTTTAGGGTTCCTTTATAATTCACACTCACGTTTTCTGGACTGGGAGTGAAATACTTTAGTTACGATCCATTTCGATTCAAGATTAATTCCATTATGAACTTTTAACTTAATGAAGTTAAAAACTTCTTTCAGAATTCCTCGTATACGAGTACAAACCCTTTTCACTTTAAATTTGAATTTATTTAAATTTGTTTCGTAGATAAAATCTTAACTTTCGTTCATTGAATTATTAATAAAATTCTGGCGAAGAAAATATTATTCAAACATAAAAAACAAACATTAATAATGTTCGTAAACTCAAATTCTAATTTTCTCCGTCACTGCAATTGGCGTACAAAAAATCTCCGGCAACGAATGGAACGTTTAGTAAACGTTATCAACAGTTAAAAAAGATCTCCGGCAACGAATGGAACGTTTAGTAAACGTTATCAACAATTAAAAAAAAATGTAAATAAACGTCATAAATATTTATAAAATGTCACTAAAATGTTTATGACGTTTACTGAATGTCCCATTTTTGCTGGAATCACACCCCGAACTGCGATCTCTTGGAAATTTTTACCCCATTTTTTACCCCTACATTAAACTGATTTCATTTTGGTTTTACGTAAAATAACTCTAAACATAAATTAAAATTAAGTTTAACATAATAATTATTGTTATATGTACCATCTGTTACCACAATCCGGGTACACTGACCCGCCCTTTGTAAATGACTGTACCAAGCAGTCATAAACTAATTTACTCATATATATAATGCTGAATAATAGCAGTCTTTTATGAATTAGATTACCGGCTTCTATATATAATAATTATATATATATATATATATTATATATATTATATATATATATATATATATATATACAGAGGATTGACAAAAGTAAATAGACACCTTCGGTTTTTCCATAATTTTTTTGATTTGATAATAAAAGTCAATAAATATTAAGAATTTTTTTTAATCAATATATTTAGAATGGTGTTGCTTTCCCCTTCAAATTATGTAAAAATGACACAAGTTTTGGCATTTCATTGATGAGCTTTGCATTTGTTCTTGAGGGCAATCATCGTGATGTCCATTTACTGTTGTCAACCCTCTGTATATAACTGTCAACTTGTCTTTCTTCGCACGAGGGTCAGGCTAGTGACCACACCTCTTGACCTGACTTAATGTTGGAGAGAATATATATATATATATATACCACGAAAATTTAAACCGGTATCTTGACTTCCATACCATATTAAAAAGGCATCTTTTAAGCAGGAAAAAACCCTAATCTGTCTTTAAAATTTATAAAATAAAAAATAAAAATAAATCTAAAAGTTAAAAAAAAAAAATGTACTCACTGGAAAGTTTTTCTTGAGCAGGCGATAATTCTGTCCTGACTAACGCTTTCTTTCCCTTCCCAATCGAATAATTTGAAGAGAAGACTGAGAATTTCCTGAAAGTCGCCGCCAAAAATATTCGCATTAATATGTATGTATAAAAATAAATAATAATAATAAATTTAAAATAATAAATAAAAATAATAAATAAATAAATTAAGACGGCCTTTCCGAAACAAAAGTAACACAAGCACCATTTTTTTTAAACGTCAGAAAACGCGTTGAAAGTTATGCGACCTTCAGACAGAGATAATCATATTATTTTTCGCGGGACTTTCAACCACACGAACATTGGCGTTTCTGCAATTCATCCATTACCATATGATAGTATACGGTCTGAAGAACCTCTCAGTGGATATAACTCATTTTTGCCCCGGATGGCGCTTGTGCTACTTTTGCTGCGGAAGGCCTATTTATTATTATTAATTAGGGTGGTCCAAGAAATAAAAAAATTGTTTTTGTACTTCCTCAAGGCTGCCCTAGTTTGAAATCATAAAAACATAATTACTACCAAAAATGAGCTCATTCCGACTATATTTCGAGGTCGCTACAAAGTGAATAATTTTCTTTTAAATGAAAAAAATAACGAAATTTGACAAAAGAACATGCAAATGGCTTTTAATTCTGTAAAGACGCTTTAGAGGGGGTAGGAAACGTTCGTCGATGGGTCTCAACAATGCGGAGAAGGAATTGTTTTTGCTGTTCATCTTTGGTAAGTGTTGTATTGTACTGTTGAATAAGGGCAATCACTCTCTCTGCAGAGTCATTGACAACCTTCATCTTCATTGCTCTTTCTTTGAACAACTCGTAGTTGTTGTTACTTGGCCAATTACTTGGTGGTTTCGAAAGAAACTCTTGAGCAATCTTTCCGTTTTTATCCAGTACATCGAAGAGTTGAGCCGTCTTCTCGCTGACGTAAGTTTCCAATGGGTTTGCTGTTTTGAACAGCTTTGATTCGAGGCGCTTCAGACCTTTCGCTTTTGCAGGATGAGAGAATTTTTTAATCATATTGTCTTTTACTTTGCTGTTCAATCCATCGTCAAAAAGTGACAGTTCAATTAGCTCTTCCGAGAAGTACCAGAGATGTCTCTTAAATGTCTAGATCGTTTCTAGGGGCCCTCACTGCCAAGGGTGCTTCATGCCAATATTTACTATAAACAAGTGCCACAAAGAGAGAAAAATCTTTCAGACCCTTTTTTTCATGAGCAGTAAATTTCATTTACTCCTGGAAGAGAAAGATCTTCAAAGCATAGGTAGCTTTTGCCATCCAGCGAGCCTGATGAAGAGCTCCTGGAGCTCTGATGTTGTACTTTTTAGGCAAACTTTTTCCCAGGAAAATTAGAGAAAGATGAAGGTATTCACTGTAGTCATGTCTTGAGAAGCTGCTGTTCTGAAGAGCGTCGGAGAGGTACTGTATCATCTTTTTACAAAGTTTCCACAAGTTTCCTTCAAAAAGTTCCATTCCTGCTGATATAAAGTTTTCTTTATTGATAATTGGCCATTGTGCCATGAATCGCTTAAACAATGGGACTTGTGGTCCTTTCGAAGGTTCAAGAATACTAGAAAATACGTTAGCCAAACCGACTTCATACACGTGATGACGACATGCTGTCCACGTCAGAGAGCGACCTACATCTCTCTCTATCAAGGTACAAGCTCCATCAAGTGAATCAAGTCAGTGCTTGATTCAAGGTCATTCAACCCAAGACGAATTAGTACGCGGGTTTTGTACATGTATAATTTTGAATATTGTGTATCCTTTGCAGCTATCTCTCGTAACCTGTCGTGTCATATATATATATATATATGACACACACATACTCGCACATATGCACACATACTTACAAACATACACAAAGAATTACCCAAACCAATATAATTCTAGTATGAACAATGTTCAATTTGTAGCGACCTCTAAATCTGCTCCAATTTGCTCAAAATTGTGTGTGAGTGTTACTATTGCATAGTGTAACAAGAACAGCCTTGAGGAGATTGACATTTTAAGGTTTGAAGTTTTGCCATACTTTCATTTTAGTACATTATTATTATCAACAACAACAGTAATAGTACCGTAACAGTCCACTAACTTTACAGAAATAATTTGTAAATGGTTTGGCATTTGAAAGCTTTGGGTAGTTACAATATACAAGGTGCTTAAAAAAAAATGTCACCACTTATATGGCGCTAATATGTCATTGCTTACCACTTAGAGTTTATGTGAATTGCGTGAATGATTAATGAGTGAACCCCATTCAATGTAAACCTTGTAACCATTTTCATTGAATGGGGGTTCACTCATTAATCCTTCACACAATCCCTGAAAAATAAACGCCATTATTATTAAAAAACAAGAAAATAAACACACAAATACTTACATAAACAAAAAAAATAACGTAAACTATAAGTGGTAAGCAGTGACATATTAGCGCCATAGAACTAGTAAATTTTTTGAAGCACCCTGTATATTGAACAAATAATAAAAAGTTCGTCGTGTGTATATATATACGCAAAAATACCCTATCAGAAATTCAACCCACCACATTTGGAGTAAAAGATGAACGCAATAGGTACGGCACAACGATGGAGTAAAAGTTAATGCAAAATAATAGGTATTTATTTGATCGTCCGAGAAAATTCATAATGCTTTCGTGCCCAAAGGCGTTTTACGCATTAAGGCTTCCGCACTCGAGTTGATGACCAGCATTTCATTCAAATTATCTGGTGCAAAGATGCATAATATTTCATATATATATATATATATATATATATATACTGTATATGAAATATTCCGGAAACTTTGGTATGAAAAGAAATGAAGAAATAAACAGTGCAGAAATCAATGCCCATATGCCCAGATATTTTAAAATCCTCTATACAGCATAACTTTATTTTAATATTAGTACATATAAGACGTACCGTATCATGCAGGTACTTGCAAAGTATATATTAATCTATTTTTCGTGTATAAGTACGCTTAATTCAAAAAGTCCTGTCCTATTTATCGCTAAAAAAAACAGTCTCTCACGACAGTAATTTTTTTAACTGATTTCAATTCTTTTGTTAGTGTTTAATCATACAACCTTACGTAATACAGTAATATAATCAATGAAGAAGACAAGAAATTGGCACACCGCCCAGGCCAACTAATGTATTATTATACAGCATCATCGGGATTCGGACCCTCGACCTCAGTATCTTCACTTCATTTATAAGGAATGGTGTTATTCACTGAGCTTCGGACTCTGGCAGCCTTACGTAATAAATATTATTTTGAAGGATATATAGGAAATTAATAGGCGAATCTGTAATAGTCTAATATGTAATTGTATTTCAATACGTTAAGGTGCCATTTCCGCGAAAACATTTCGAGGAGGCACTGTAGTGCCAGATTTTATAAAGGAAGTTGTAGGAATTGAACGAGATGTTTTTTATTTGTTGACGGAATATATTCTAGTTAAGATTTAGAATTAGCTTCTGAACCTAAACTGATATATATATATATATATATGATACAACTCAGAATTACCCTGGTGTAACATATATATATATATATATATATATATATATATTATATATATATACATATACATATACATATATATATATATATATATATATATACACACACTGTATAACTTCCTCACTGAAACTCGGGTGTCTGGGACGACTGATAACAGCCCTTATTCTGTATTCTCATACTTTCTCTATTCTCATTTTCGCTCCAAAGGTGGATGTTGCGCAAATGTACACAATGACCTAACTTGTTTTCATATTTCCGAACTCGAATACTCGGAATTCTATACCCTCTGGCTACGGCTTACATGCCAATCTCAAAGTAAATACATCTGCTGTCTACCTTTCCCATAATTCTACTGACTATCCAAAAACTCTTTGACTACCTCACTTCCAAAGTGGAATACATTCTATCCCACTCTCCTTTTGCTGAAATCTCCATTTTAGGATATTTCAATATTCACTACAACTTTTGGCTTTCCTCTCATTTCACTGACATCCCTGGTGAACCCCCCTTACAACTTTTCTATCGTAAATGGCCTAGAGCAGATTGTACAACACCCTACTCATATCCCCGATCTCCTTAGAGATAGGCCCAACATTCTGGATTTATTTCTCACCTTTCATCCTTCTTACTCTGTCGAACTTTCTTCTCCGTTGGGCTCCTCCGACCACAATCTTATATCTGTTTCTGTCCTGTCGCTCCAATTCGGCCTTTGGATCCTCCCAAGAGGAGACGCCTTTGACAGTTTGGCACCGCTGATTGGGACGCCCATAGGCAGTACTTCTGTGATTTCCCATGGAATGATTACTACTTCCGTGGCCGGGGCCCTTCCGAGTGTGCTGAGCGCATCACAAACTTGGTTTAACTTTACTTGTTCTAATGCTATCCGCAACGCAAAGGAGACTTTCAGAAGGTACCGTCGCCATCCAACTCCTGACTCTCATTCAGTTTATATTTCTGCCCGGAATCATGCAAAATCTGTTCTTCAACTCGCCAAAAATTCCTTCATCAAACAAAAATGTGAAAACCTATCCAATTGTAATTCTTCTCGCGCTTTCTGGCATTTATCCAAGAACCTCCCCAACACCTTTACTTCCTCTTCTTTCTCTCCTCTTTTCCATATCGATGGCTCAATTGCCGTCTCTTCTCCTGACAAAGCTGAACTTTTGCTCAAACTTTCGCCTCCAACACAACTCTGGACGACTCTGGTACTGTCCCTCCATCTCCT
Organism: Bathynomus jamesi; assembly: GCA_023014485.1. Taxonomy (NCBI): domain Eukaryota; kingdom Metazoa; phylum Arthropoda; class Malacostraca; order Isopoda; family Cirolanidae; genus Bathynomus; species Bathynomus jamesi. The sequence continues at coordinate 574,257 of JAJOZX010000314.1, read as the reverse complement.
CCTCCTTCTGACTTTATTATGTCTGAAATTAAAATCTCTTCAAGAGATGTTCTTTCTGCCCTATCCGGGCTTAACTCTAGGAAGGCGTATGGTCCTGATGGTGTTCCTCCTGTTGTTCTCAAGAACTGTTCTTCTGTGCTGACACCCTGCTTAGGCAAACTCTTTTGTCTTTGTCTTTCATCTGGTACTTTTCCTGCCTGCTGGAAGTTCGCTTTCATTCAGCCTGTTCCAAAGAAGGGTGACCGCTCTCAACCCTCCATCTATCGTCCATTTACTTTGATTTCTTGCCTTTCCAAAGTTTTTGAATCTATCCTTAATAGGAAGATTTTTAAATAATTCTCTTCTCACAGTCTCCTTTCAGATCGTCAGTATTGGTTCTGCAAGGGACGCTCTCCTGGCGATCTTCTTGCATATCTCTCTGACTCTTGGTCATCTTCGTTTCGGGATTTTGTTGAAACTTTTGCTATTGCGCTAGACATCTCAAAAGCTTTTGATAGAGTGTGACACAAATCCTTAATTTCCAAACTGCTCTCCTTCGGTTTCTATCCTTCTATCTGTGCCTTCCTCTCTGATTTCCTTTCTGGCCGATCTATAACTACGGTCGTAGATAGCCACCGTTCTTCTCCTAAAGCTATTAGCAGTGATGTTCCTCTGGGTTCTGTCCTGTCACCCACTCTTCTCCTTTTATTTATCAATGACCTATTAAGTCGCACTTCCTGTCCTATCCACTCCTATGCCGATGATTTCACCCTTCACTTCTACACCCGCTTCATAAAGCATCTCTCTCAACAGTCACTCCATGCTTCGCGTAGGACGGCTATGATGCACCTGACCTCTGATCTTTCTGCCATCTCTGATTGGGACAGAGAAAACCTTGTGTCTTTCAGTGCCTCAAAAACTCAGTTCCTCCATCTGTCTACTCGTCACAATCTTCCACACGACTATCTCCTTATATTCAACAACACACAACTCAATCCTTCCTCTTCTCTTAACGTTCTTAGCGTTTTGTTTCCTTTTCTCGTGATCTTTCCTGAAAAGATCATATATACTTTCTTTCCAAAACAGCTTTTAAGAGGTTAGGTGTGCTGTACCGCCTCCGCAGTTTTTTTACCCCCACTCAGTTGCTCTCTCTATATATGGGTCTTGTCCGTCCCTATATGGAGTATGCTTCTCATGTGTGGGGTGGCTCAAAACACACAGCTCTACTTGACCAGGTGGAATCAAAGGCTTTTCGTCTAATCAATTCCCCGCCTCTTATTGACTGTATTCAATCCCTCTCTCTTCGTCGCAATGTTGCCTCACTCTCTCTTTACTATCGCTATTATAACGGACATTGCTCTGCTGAACTCTCTAACTGCATGCCTCCTCGTTTAAGGAGATCACGCAGTACCAGATTTCCTACACATCCTCATTCCTTTTCCGTCAAACTCTCTAACATAAGGGTTAATCGGTATTTTCAGTCTTTCATCTACTCAAACGGTCAACTTTGGAACAATCTTCCTCAATCCATCTTTCCCCCTGTCTATGACGCCCAATCTTTTAAACGCAGAGTGTCCAGACATCTCGAAAACCCTGGACGTTGATTTTGGCTCTCTTCTTTTCCTATATAGGGGGGGGGGTGCGATTTTCGGGCGTTCTTTCTTGGCCCCTCCTTCCTGCATAAAAAATATGAGATGGGCCCCCCGCCCCTAAACGGCTAGGGTAATCTGCACTAAATTTAATATACACATTAAGGGAGAACTAGGGAAGGTTTTAATAACACACTCTCCCCTCCAAGTACCCCTAGGTTGCGTTTTGCTGCGCAAGGATCAGCGAGCCTAATATATATATATATATATATATATATATGGGATGAATTTCACAATAGAACACGTGAAATGAATGAATGCTGCAAACCCACAAGGAAAAAGAATACACGAAAGGCCTTGGAATCGTTTTTCTTTTTCCTTGTGGGTTTGCAGCATATATACCGGGTGCGGCAAAAGTAACGCCCTTTTAATAATTGTATCTTTATAGTTTTATACAGTATAACCAACCAGAAAATTAATTAAATTCCAGTTATTTTTTAGTTTTTACTGAGAAAGTACTTATTATTTTTCTTAAAATGCTGTATTTTTCTTAAAAACCTTATTATTTCTCTTAAAATGCTGTAATTGATTTATTTCCTTCAATAAAAGAGAATAAACTAAAAAGGGCGTTATTTTTGCCGCACCCGTTACTTATATATATATATATATATATATATATAAGCCAAACTTAAAAATTGCTACGGTAATGCAACTCTTTTGGCCAAAGTTACTCTAAACAAGGTGATGCGTAAATGTGTTTCATAAATTGAGACAAAAGTTAAAAAAAAAGCCTATATAAACATAGGTCGAGAAACCTGTATGTTTCGAGCTGTAGCACGCGACAGAAAAATGGAACTCACGGAATTAACTAAACTCACCTTGGTTCGCAATGGCTTTCTGCCTGGGGCCGTTGTAGAGGTGGAAGTATTCGCCGGCTTAAGCCGACCAGTCCGCCTCACCTCACCACCCACTCCTCTCTCTCTCTCTCTCTCTCTTTCTACGCCCCCCCATCTCATCGTAAACTACCGCTAACCATCATTCCCTCACTTGATCATGCTCACTCATTTTCCCTCGTTAACTATATCTCCTCTATCTTATTTTGCGACGTGCTGAAGCATGTATTCAAGAAGTAGGAACGAATTTTGAACATTTACTTTAATGAAGCAAATGTATCACACTGTGTATTTAGATAAAATGTAAAAAATCTTTAGGAATTTCATTTTTCTACCGCGCGCTATATATAGCCCGAAACCTACGTACGGGTTTCTCGACCTATATTTATATGGTCTTTTTTCTTTACTTTTTGTCTCACCCCAAAACAAAAGATATTCTAAAGTGATGTAACAACGTTTTTGGTTTAGATTGTCTTTGGCTAAAAGAATTACATCACCCTAGAACTTTTTAAGCTTGGTTGATAAAGTTAAATGAAACGTGGATGCTACTTTTGAGTAATGATGTGTTGTTGATGTATCGAATTTTATACTACTTTGTTGTTTTATGCTTACCAAGAAAGTGCAAAAATTGAAAAAGTTAAAATCAATATAGCAAACAATAATAATCATTATACTAAATCTTCACAATCTTCACATGTTTTGAGAGTGTTGTGTTCAAGTTTTTGTGATTGTATCGTGTACCATGTATTCTTGTTCCTATAATAACACAGGTTTTGTTGTCCAAAATATTTTATCACTTATATAGTAATTTTTGCAAGCTGATTCCGAAAATAATATTCATTTTTCGCCATCACGTACAGATTTTTCACAAAATGTCATATTTCATATTACATATGCAAGTAATTTTCATTAAATTTGGATTAAAAACTACTGCCTATAAATGCTTATAAATGCTTGGTTTCACCAAGCCATCAAAGAAATGGAGAAGAGATATCAGGGAAGGTGGGACATCAGCATGATGGCTGATTAATTACTGCTGGATGTTGAAACGGAATACTCCAGAATTATTACATAAAAGAAAAAGAACAGCGCGTACATTCGAGACTAAAAGGCATAGATCTCATAAGAAAACTCAGGACAAATAAAGATGAATATGTAATTGACGTTAATAGTCTTCTTTCTCTTTAAAGATGTTTGCATTTGTAATTAGTATAACAAAGCGAAATAGGTACCTATTGTAAATTGAAATAAATAATATTTATTTATGTTGTTTTCCCTTCCAGTTTGCAGAAATTCCTTACGTGATAGAAAAAGTGGACACCTTATTCGAAATCAGCGTAGTTATTAAATTATATTAAATCAGTTATTAGTAAGAAAACAACTCTTACAAAGTTCTCATTCGCAGGCCTGTGTAATACCAAATTTTGTCTACTGTATATAAATACGTGTAGAAGAGTCTAGTCCAACCAATGATTAAGTATTGCTCAGTACTCACAAACCCATACTGAAATAGAGACATTATGAATATTGAAGCTATACAAGGGACTTTTACGTCTAAGATAGAGGAAACGAAAGATGAAGAATAATGGTCTCGACTACAATTCCTGAAACTCTTCTCTCTGGAAAGAAGACTCGAGCGGTACACAATAATATACATATGGAAAATACTCGAGGATTTTGTCCCTAACTTAGAAGTGAAATAGAAACAAACTGGAATGAGAGAAGAGGCAGAATTTGTACTGGCCCAGCTGCGGTGGGACAGGGTGCCATGAAAACGATGATGGAAAATACCCTCGGAAGACGAGGACCAAAACTTTTTAATTGCCCTACCAAAAGAAGTGAGGAACCTCCAGCACACCGACCTCAATAATTTCAAGAACCAGCGGAACAGATTCCTGTGCAAAGTAGTCCCTGACCAACCATGCGATCTCCTTCTACGAGGGCAGAAGGAGATCGGAAAGCAATTCCCTCCTTCACCAAAACCCGCAATTGAGGCGGGATACTGCAGAGGGGTCAACCACAGATCGATCCTGAAACATCCTTCAAACCCTCATAGACTAACATAACATAATAATATATATATATTAGTGGTGCACCGATTAATCGGTATCGGCACCTGGCATGCCGATTAATCGGCCATGCCAGGTATTTTCCTAATATCGGCATGCCAGGTGCCGATACCGATTAATCGGTGCACCACTAATATATATATATATATATATATATATATATATATATATATATATATATATATATATATATTTGGGATAAATTTCAAAATTAAACACGCAAGTAAAATAAATAAATAATGAACACCCACAAAGAAAAAACAATATATATATATATATATATTGATTTTGTAATTTGTGTAATATTATATAGAAATAATTTAACAGTTGTGGAACGTTTTCTGTAAATAAACTATCGAGGGTAAACTATAGTTTTTTTAAATAATGTATTTTATAAATATATTAATATTATTATTTATAAAAGACTTGTTATAGATAAAACTCTGGTATTTGGTACTTTAGATACCAATTTATTTATTGTATTTAAAATATTGCAAATACAATGTATAGCGTTGCTTATAACCGGAGTCTAGTATATTAAAAGTATTTATAAATTTACAGTAGCTGCTTCTCTTTAGAACAGCGGTGTCCAATACGTTCGCCACTGGCCACATGTGGCGAATAGGCTATTGCGTTGTGGCGATATTATTAATATTTTTTTGTAATATTTATCTTTAATATTAATAATAAATAATTTGAAATGTCGTTTGTAATTTGTTTTTTAATCCTTTTTTATGATGTGGCGAATACGAACAATATAAAATCATAAGTATGGCCAGTATGGAATTTCTACTGGACACCGCTGTCTTAGAACTTGTTCTGCCTACTGTGGGCCTCAGTTCCGCCATGCCATCTGTTGACGCTTCGCGGAGTCGTAGTTATTAGTGTTTAGTATTTTTTGTCCTAAGGTCTACATCGGTAATTAATTAACCGAAAAAATTTATTGACTTGATTGATTAAACAAGTAATATTTTATTTTATTTTGTTTCTGGAAGTTAGGCAATGTTTCCAGCAAGAAATGGGGTGTTTAGTAAATGTCATAAACGTTTAGCTGACGTTTTATAAGCGTTTATGACGTTTATTAAAAACGTCCCGGTTTTTGAAACGTTTAGTAAATGTCATAAACGTTTAACTGACGTTTTTAAGCGTTTATAACGTTTATTAAACGTCCCATTTTTTGAGACGTTTAGTAAATGTTTAGTAAATGCCATGCCATCTGTTGACGCTTCGCGGAGTCGTAGTTATTAGTGTTTAGTATTTTTCGTCCTAAGGTCTACATCGGTAATTAATTAACCGAGAAAATTTATTGACTTGATTGATTAAACAAGTAATATTTTATTTTATTTTGTTTCTGGAAGTTAGGCAATGTTTCCAGCAAGAAATGGGGTGTTTAGTAAATGTCATAAACGTTTAACTGACGTTTTATAAGCGTTTATGACGTTTATTAAAAACGTCCCGGTTTTTGAAACGTTTAGTGAATGTCATAAACGTTTAACTGACGTTTTTTAAGCATTTATAACGTTTATTAAACGTCCCATTTTTTGAGACATTTAGTAAATGTTATAAACACTTTAGTGACATTTTATAAGCGTTTATGACATTTATTATACGTCCCACTTCTTGATTGGTTTCTATACAAGTATTTCGTCAAGTAACTTAAATTTTAACATACCTTGTTTTTGAATGCTTCAATAAAAAGAAATTCGGTGAACTCTCCCTTGTAGGGGGCCGAAATATCAGATAATAGTTCGTCTAATTTGATTAAATTTGTTTGCCACATTTGCTCGAGAAGTAACTTCTCTTGCATGGGCGAAACTTCTCTCGATTTTCTGTGGCTTTCTTTTGAACATGATTCTGCACTGTCGTCCGACTTCTCTCCTCCTGCAGGTGAAGCAACAGCTTCATCTTTAACAGCTGAAGAAGATCGCTGGTTAGGCAAGGAGTCCTCCAGAAAATCAAATACTTTATGACTTTTCCTTCTATCAGCACTGCTTGGGGTAGGACTCGATGCCAACTGTTTCCAGGGCACGAGAACTTGCTTTTCGATCGGTGGATCGAAGGTAACTTTATCAACGGTGGAGTGTAGGCGAACCATAGCGAACAAATTCTCCCAAACGGAATGAACACCCCTCAAAAATCTGTTCTTAAATACCCTGAAAACCCTCTCAATTCACTGCCACACAGACTTCAACCTTGAGGCTCCTTATGATAATTAACGTTCAAAATATTTACGCCATTAACACAGGAAGGATGTTCAACTACGTATAAAGACGATTTTGCGGTATCTGAAGAAATTTGAAAAGTAGGTTTACTTATAATATAATGTTTTCACGAAGGATTTCCTCATAGGAAATACTGACGGACGTCAAAAGGTTCATAGATAAGTTGCGTTCTTTGAAAATACAAGGACTTACGACCCAGAAATTCCTAAATAATTTTCCTTGATCATGTACTTAATTACCTCATCATTTATATAGAAATAATTTGCTTTTGCAATTATCTCCAATACCAATGTATACCCGAATGAAGTCCATATGTAGCTAAGTTTTATTATTTGTCCAAGTTACATGTAAAATATTCTTATTACTCTCTCTCTCTCTCTCTCTCTATATATATATATATATATATATGGGCTACGTCGTGGCCGATGTCGTAACACCGCTTCCCGAAGATCAGCGAAGTTAAGCGACATTGAGTCTGGGTAGTAGTTGGATGGGAGACCGTCCTCTGCTCCCAGATTATGTAGCGACCCGTGGTTCGGATCCCACGTAAAGCTGTAGGTCCCCTCCGTCATATAACCTTAGATGTTGCGAAGGAGGTTAAACAACCCCAATTAAAAAAAAATATATATATATATATATATATATGGGAGTGAACTTAGAATGGTTCCCTGAGGTTTTTTCATGATCTTGTACCAAAGCTAGATCCTATCTGCTTTGCAGATAGCTGGTGAGGGAAGCTATATTTTTCGGGCCTCTTTGCGAGTGACCCGTTTCCCACGTCGGGCTAACATTATGAAAAAGAAAAAACTATAGTGTTTGTCAGTTACCATTACTTATTTGGACTATAGTGGATTTAATTTTCCCAGAAGAATTCCTTGTTCCATGCACGGTCTGTGTCTGTGTGTATCACATATATATATATATATACACACACACCTTACCCTACCTTTGGTTAGCTTCCGCCCGAATTGTACATTCTGACGAAGGTCAAGCTTTTCACTCCACCTTAGACCTACAGTTTAACGTGGAATCCGAACCACGCCCCACCAACAACCCAGCGTCTTAACCACTAGGCCACCCAGGGTACCCATTTATCGCCAACCACTTTCTTTATTGTGTGGAAGGATGAACAGTTGGGTTTTGCTGCGCGCCGCCTGCCGTCACCTGGTCTCGATCCCGGGGTCGATGGATTCGTAGTCAGAGACGCTAACCACTACTCCACCGAGGAGCGTTCACTATATATATATAATATATATAATATATATTATATATATATTATTTATTTATTTATTTATTTATTTATTTATATAAAACCTTGGTTTTTCTTCCGCCCGAATTGTTCATTCTGACGAAGGTCAAGCTTGTCATTCTACCTTAAACCTACAGTTTTTAAAGTGGAAACCGAATCACGCCCCACCACCGGCGGTCGGAAATTACAAAGTCGTCGCCCGAACTCGATCTCACGACCCCCCGATCAGCAGCCCAGCGTCTTAACTACTCGGCCACCCATTTATATACCAACCAATTTTAATTGCGTGGAAGGATCAACAGCTGGGTTTTGCTGCGCAGGACCTGCCGTCACGGAGTCTCGATCCCGGGCTGATGGATTCGTTGTCAGCAATGCTAATCACTACACCACTGAGGCGCATCAGTATATATATATATATATATAAATAATCGTGTTGCTTTCCTCTTTCCATTATGTAAAGCTGACACATGTTCTGGTATTCCATTGATGAGCTTTGCCATTTGTGGTTTAGGACAATCATCATGGCGTCTATTTATTTTTGTCAACCGTCGATGTACATATACTGTATATATATATATATATATATATATATATATATATATATATATATATATATATATATATATATATATATATATACCCGGAAAACGAAAAGGCTCGTATGGAAAGGGGAAATCATCCATCATTTGTTTCTTTCTCATAAATTGTACACTTTAAGGGGACTTTTTACACATTTTGTCGAGAAAACATTCTATCGGTACCCCAATAAATTAACCTAACTTAACCTAACGCAACAAACCCTAATTCTCCCCCAAAAAAGCTTAGTAATGTCACATCGATAAAATAAAGTTAGTTTGCACTTTGTATCGCTCTCATTTATTGGTTGGAGAAAAGTCTCGAAACCTTTGAACACGAAATCGTGAAACGTAATAGAAGAAGGCTCGTTCATTGTAGTAGTATGGCCGCAAAATGGGAGAGTGCAAGTTGCAATGCAATGCTGATCAAAGGTTGCAAGATGCAGAACCCCCTTCTCCCATTGTTGCAAGATGCCAACCCCTCCCCCTTGTTGCCACCTGCAACACCTGTAGATATTTTATAACACCTGTAGTTATTTTAGAACGATCCTCAGTCCACTTCTCAACTATCACGAAGACTCTTTTCATCACCTCAATATTTAAATAAATAACATTCCGTTTACCAGAGTTTGTTTGTCTACAAGTCATTTCAAGTACATAGCTAACGGCACCGGTTTTAAGCCTGAACACACGCAATGATTTCGTCACGGACACATCGTACACGGCATTGAGACTGCTGTTTAACGGAAGTTCCATCGTATTCTATTGTGAGGAGTGCACGTCCGATCGGTTCAAGCTCTGAGATGACTATGAACAGCCGGAGCGCGGTTTGGCACGGAGACAGGGGTGAGAAACGAGTCACACCATAAGTTAATGAATCATGTACGGTGTTGTTCGCACGTGAGTCATGTGAATACCTGTACCCCATTATACTAGGCAATCGTTTAAAGAATTTTTCCATCTGCGACACACGAAGTAATATCGGCTTTAATGTTTTATCACTCCCACTTCCCAGAATGCGCACCACACATTTTTGTTCAGGGGTATTTTCACGAACTAAACACATTTTATTAACACTCCGCCGCACTATTTGAGAGAAACATGTCCCTATTAATCCTTTTTGCTTAGCAAGCGATACTCGTCTCTAAATTCTATTAAAAACTCACACAGGCTCTTAGCCATAGCCTCACTGCAAATCTCGTCATGATATATATGAATGTAATGATAAAAATACTTCAGATTGTCCATTATAACAAGATTTACATTCTCAGCCGCAGGGTACGAGTACTCGGTATGATGCAGCATGATATAATGCCACTTGTCACACCACTCATCAACAAGACTCTTCTGTACGTGTTGTTTCTTTCACTTCACGGTATATGTAAGCTTTTACGCAGTTTAGTCCTACAACATAGTCCATTACATCGTTTGTACCACGAAATCCTGCATTGCTCTCGCCAGAATAGCCGTAGAGTATTTGAACCTCTTGTTCCTGAAGCTTCGCACGGTTCAATGTTATCTTAAAAGTCTCATGGGAGGGAGGACAAGGGAGTTTTTCAGTATTTACCACATCTGTAGACTTTACCGAATACCACTTCACAAATGTCGAGCACGCAATATCAAAGGTAGTCATCACTATTTTTCGTCTAGGTGAGAATTCTTCAAATACACGTCTGAGACCCAGGGCTTGCAGCTGTCAATTGAGCATACAGGGGTAGAGATTGCCCAGGTAGTAGCAGGAGTCACGTGACCTTTGATCGATCATACAGGGGCGGAGCTTAGGACGTTTCCTGTACACACACACACACACACACACACACACACACACACACAAAGGAGAAAATGAAACGCTAATTGAAACCTGATTTATTTAATAAACACATCATCGAATTATTCAAGGTGTGTATATATATATTCAAATACGTGTAATAAATAAAATAAACATATCGTTAACAAGTAAATAGACATATATATATATATATATATATATATATTCACGAAAGTAACACGTGAATAATATTTATGATGAAAATAACCACGAACGAAAAAGGAAACACAGAATGGTGCTCAAGCGCTTTCGTTTAATGACATCCTCAGGAACACTGAAATAAATAACAAGTTCGAGACTATATATAGGTCACAAAAAATAAAAATAAAAAATAAAAATAAAATAAATCCGTTCTGAACGAATTCAAAACAACAGGATCAAGCGCGAAAAAAGACCCTAGCTAATGTTAAAATTATTTGTAAGTTGAATAATGGCAGACTCAAGAATATTTCTATTAACAATGTTGCTTGAGTGAAACAAAATTGAAGCATTATTCCAATCACTACAGTGGGATAACTGACAAATGGACGAAAAGGGCACTGGACGACTGTCCCGTTCTAACGGAATATTGATGCTGTTTTACACGTGTGTGCAAATCCTTTCCCGTTTGTCCAATGTACGTCGACGATATTTTGTGTATCTGGCCATTGAAGCGTGACCTAGATGACTGCCTCCTTTAGTTAAATAATCAAGTCCCCTCCATTAAGTTTACTTTAGAAGTGAAACAAAACACTGAATCCCGTTTTTGCATGTGCATGCACATAGGGAAAGCCTGGGTTTTAAGTTTAGTATTTATCGGGAAAAAACAAACAATTTGTCCTACGTACACTTTTACTCTGGACATGACACTCCTATCAAGAAAGCCATATTTTCTTCAATATTTCTTTGCGCTCTTAGGATTGCCAGTCCGGAATACATGGATGCTGAATTAGAAAAAATCAACAGTATTGGAAGTGATTTGTGTTACCCACCTGTTTTTTGGGAATCTTGTCTTAACAAGGCAAAACGAACTTTCTATCGTATGAATAATAACCCTCGCACTTTGTCAAAGAATATTTTAGTACTTCCACTTTTCCCAGGTTTTTTAGGCATTGCTAATGTACTTAAACTTTTGAATATTAATGTAGTATTTTCATATGACAATATTGTGAAAAATATCATAGTAAAAAATAGCCCTACCAATAATTCAGGCATTCTATAAAATTGGTTATAAACAATGTGATTCCTTTTACATTGGACAGACTAGAAAGGATTTGCACACACGTGTAAAACAGCATCAATATTCCGTTAGAGCGGGACAGTCGTCCAGTGCCATTTTCGTCCATTTGTCAGAATTATCCCACTGTATTGATTGGAATAATGCTTCAACTTTGTTTCACTCAAACAACATTGTTAATAGAAATATTCCTGAGTCTGCCATTATTCAACTTACAAATAATTTTAACATTAACCAGTCTTTTTTCGCTTGATCCTATTTTTTGAATTCGTTAAGAACGGATTTAGACAAGAGGGGCAAAGTACTAAAACTCTGGTAGTTTTCCTTATAAATTCGTATGCTCCTCCTACAGTTTTTATTTTTCTATTTTATTTTCATTTTTTGTGACCTATATATATAATCTCGAACTTGTTATTTATTTCAGTGTTCTTGAGGATGTCATTAGACGAAAGCGCTTGAGCACCATTCTGTGTTTCCTTTTTTCTTTGTAGTTATTTTTATCATATATATATATATATATACACACACAGTATATATATAGAGTGAACCAAAAGTAGGTGGACAATAAATGATAACGTTTATTTTGAGAATACATATTTAATTTTTTTGTATACTATAATACAAAATAAAATTTAAATAAATTTAGTTATAATATTTAATATAATATAACACAAACACCATAGTTATAATGAACACCATAGTTATAATATAATATAACACAAACCGTATTCAACCTACTGTCCACCTACTTTTGGTTCACCGTGTATAACAATCAAGGGTTATGGTAGCCAAAGGGTACGGTATCATAGGTACCAGGCACCTGGTAACGTTTCCTATAGGTGATACGACACACTTTCGTACCCCTAAGTTCTTTCACACCACCTAACTTCTGGGCCTGAAAATTGTGGGTCCCCACAATCAGTTGGGGCGGTTGGTCGCCCTTATCTTCCAAGCACACAAGCTCCTTCAACGAATCAAAGTTAACGATCCGTCGGTTCGCCTGGTTAAGCGTGATGCCCTTTGCCTTCACGATATATTTCAGCTCCTCCCCCACCCTCACTTGTACCCCATAAGTTTTTGGACCTGTTGAGACAAAAGAGTCGGCGTATGCGATGTCACCATACTCATCCTTGATCTCATCAGTCAATTCTCCAAGAAATTCCCCAATAGGCGGCATGTATTCACCCTCCCTCGCTGTGAATATCACACTATCTGTATCGGCGTACAAAACCCTCCGTCCAAGAGAATGCAATAGACCCCAAAGTTTGATGCGTGCGTAGGCCGTTGTGAAGCTGGCTACAGGTATGTTTGTAACCGTGAGGTATCTGTGGCCAATTCGGTAATGTTGTACTTTATTATGTACGTATTACCCACATTCACGATCTCCATGACCTCTTTATCGGGAGCGTTGGCATAATCCACACTCTATAACTTTGGCTAATGAACGTTCCCCTTGCCTGTATTCTGTGCAAATTTTCCCCAAAGACTGTTTAGACACAACTTTGCACTAAAGCGCTTGCCCGGTTCTTTACAATTTGGGAACGGTCAAGCTGTATCCCTTCACGGTCACGGTAACGCTGAATATAAGCCTATTTTTCATCTTCGGTATCAACTCCTCGCGGATACCCTGATGCTTCTACCTTATCCTTCAAAAAAGTGTTTATATATGGCGTGAAAAGGTTGGGTAGCTTCTGAAACCTCCACACCTCATATATCTTCAATATTCTGTAGCCATGGCGAACGGCTAGGTCCAACTCAGGGCTTGTATATACGCCTCTGATCTTACGCTGGTTGGTTGTGTGATTACAAGCCCCATTGTTCTCCTCTGCGCACTTCACGCACAGGGGAAACATGAGCTTATGGTCTATAACGACGGGTAAGATCGGCATCCATAAATCGCGAGGGGGGAGCACGTCTACGAAAGAAAGACCGAAATAGGTCTTGTTCAGATTTGCTGAGAATTCCTTGATGGTGGGCAGGGCTGGTCCCACAAGTTTTTCAGCTGCACCTACGGGGTACGGATTGTTCTTCCTCACGTAGGGGTATAAAGAGCAGAAGTCGTAGTAATGGAGTTTCACGCCCTCCGTAGGCGGAAAGTATAGTTTGAAGGGATTTGTACGCCCTCCGAACAAGCTATCACCGCAATTGAGAGGATCCACCATCATTGAACGCTTGATCGTGTTTATTTCTTCTCGGTACTGTCCATTTGTTTCTATCCATGCATCATACTCATGCTCCCACAAGATCTTGTGAGTGAACTGGGTGCCTATAAGCTTATCGCGGGTGCGGGTCCATACAAGACTATCGGCAGGAGATCTACCGTGGATATCTCCTACAATTACACACTCAGGACGTGGGCATCCATGCCACCAGCAACCGTTAAATGAGTACACAGTCTTCTCACCAGTGGCACGGTTTTCGCTTAGACCATCAACCCAAAAAACACGACCACTAACCTTAATGGGTACTTCCCCGTGTTGCGGGCATGTTTTATGTATACACCTTCTGCTGCTGTAGTGTATGAGCCAGTAAATAGCCTTGTCCATAACTGCGGGTTGTTTCTGTGAATGACGGCTAAGGTGTCTTTAGGCAAGAAATTGTTCTTGAACACCGTAAAGCACAATGAGGCGATCGTGGTTGCGACTTGCACCGGATCGCAGTTGAAACGGTCTATGTACATCCTTCTAAAGGCCTGGAAACATACTCTAAGCACGCGCACATCATTCACGCAATAACGCTCACATTCATCAGCTATTTTGTAAGGATTATCTTCATTAAAACTGTTGTAGTAGCGGTCAAAATCTTCACGCTCACTATCACTCATGTTGGCGTAGTTAAAGTAATGCTTGGTGGGAGGTAGTCCTACGTAATTTAAAGTGTCGCTAGTGAGGAAAGTGTAAGGGAAATACCCTTTTGACACTTCAGCTGCTACCCCCATCACCTTGGGTAGCTTGGCTAATTTACAAGGTGTGAATAATAAAGTGTCTTTAAACTGTACATTACCTCTTATTTGCATCTGTATAAGTTTGTTTCCTCTTTTCAAGGGATCGCCTGTAAATATCTCAGATGACTCGTGCTCAAGCAGTTCCTTATAAAGGAACTGTGTGTCAAATTTTGCACCGTTATGGGCAAGAATATACACAGTCATATTTTTTAACTTGTCCGCTAACTTGACAATATAGGACACAAAGAGTTTCACGGGGTTGTCGTGTGCAATCGTTTTAAAAACGTTTGTCCGTTTACCACATTTGTGACATTCATCACACTCAGTCTCCATGCACTCATCGCAGATAGTCTGACTTACAAGTAGATGTGGAATAACCTCTTTGGTTTCAGCAACCGGATATGTTTCTATATCGTAGTACACAGTTATACAAGGTTTATTTTTAGGCTTAGCATCTTTCATATAACAAATATACTTCATACCATCTGCCTTATATTTCTCATGGCATGTAGAACAGTGAATTTCATCACATTTATGATTGAATTTCCCCCATTTATTCATCATATGAAACATGCCACATTCACAGATTCTCATTTTCCTGCACGTGCCAATTGATTTATGGAGATCAAAACAATTATTATTGAAAAATGTGCGTCTACACACGTTACAGTCCCTCTTCTCAGCTTCAACTACACGACTTTCACATTTGGAGCTTTTACACTGTTCACATACCATGTGGCAATCCTTACAATGTTTTACTATATCATCCGCAAACTCGAGACACCCCTTACACAAATCATGATGCCTTCCATATTTTCGACTTTTATCATAACTCGCGTAAAGAGCCCTTATATTACGGATGGGGAAATACGTTGACCCTGACAGGCCTAAAATAAGTAGGGGTCTTGTACGATCTCTCACACTGCTTTTAAAAACATACACAGTCCTACGACGATCATCCATTCCAAATACAACTATACGAACATTCATTTCCTGCTCTACCCTTCTCAGCTCTTCAGGACCCATATTACAGTCAAACTCAAGCTTGCAATCTGAAGCCAGTTTACAGGCACGCTGCACAACCGTAGGCAACCAAATTTTGTTGGCCGGTGTATTTAGTACAGTAAACATACGGGCCAAGACTATTGCTATAAAGCCGCAACCACGATCGACGTTTATATGCCGTCTAAAAATGGCCTGAGAATTGAAGTTAAGAGTATAAGGTGTGGCACTATGACCCGCAACACGGAATACTCGGTCAATATCTACCGTGAAATTGTCCATTTGAAGGCTGTACTACTTTGAGAGGCCTGCATTATACAGCCTAATATATATTCTATATCTACAGCTGCCAAGCGTCTGAATGGTATTACTACCCAAAAATCATCCACATCCCCGTCATCTGACCCGAACCCGAAAGACAGCCGCGTCCTGACTTCACGTTCGTCGCGGTTCTGAAGGGCAAACCCCACAATACGTTCAACTACGCGTCGTAGTCCGTGTTCACCACCATTGCTATACATGGACACAAGGTCACCCCTGACTATGTACCGATTTCGAGTCAGGGCCGGGGTAGGGGTAGCGGTGCGCACCAACTCGAATGTTATGCCATCTTCTACAGCACGAGAAGCTGCTGCTGTTGTGGAGGATGCGACTGGACTTGAACAGGAATAAGGGGATACATCTTTATTTGAGGAAGGAACTAGTGTGGGGGTTGTGTCGTAAGACTTAGATGGTTGAGGCGCTATTACTCGGGGTCTAATAACCGGTGCACTCCTGGCACGCTTTATACCTGACGTGGAAAGCTCTTCATCATGCCTCCGCTTTGAATTGTCGCGTTGGGGCGGCGCCACAGGTGTCGTTGATGTTGGCTCGCCAGCGGGGATGGATTCTGTAACCACAACTACACTGTCATCGGGATCGTTTGTAATATCGATGATGGGCACATGATGCTGTACCCCGTCGTCATTCACGGTTCTGTGGAAGAAGAGGAAAAACAAGAATGTAGAATATAAGGAACACCACTTAAATTTTTATTATTTTTTGTAAATGAGCCACTTAGGAGTGTGACGTGTTAGAGATGGATTCTGTAGAAAAATTCAGGTTCACGAGTCCGTCCACGTGTATTATATCTGGCCCTACAGGATGTGGTAAAACTATGTTTATGCTTAAAATCATTAAAGATAAGGGAGAGATGTTCTCAAAATTTGTGTATAAAGGTTCGGATCCCACGTAAAGTTGTATGTCCCCTCCGTCATATGACCTTAAATGTTGCAAGGAGGTTAAACAACCCCAATCATTATTGAAGTTATATGGTGCTATTCGACGTACCAATCAGTATTCAACGAGTACCAAGATGATATTTTGTTCCACAAAGTTGTATATGACGTTAATTCGTTAAAGGGAAATGAACATACAGTCACTGTAATTGACGATCTCATGTTGGAAATAGATAAAACATTTGCCGAGACATTTACAGTGTTCTCCCACCATCTTAACATAACCGTGTTCTTCATCAATCAGAATATATTTTTAAAAAATAGATACATGCGCGATGTGTCGTTAAATACACAATATCGAGTCTTATTCGCGCAACGTAGAGATGTGTCACAAATTGGGCTATTAGCCAGTCAGATGTTCCCGAATCAGGGTAAGGAGTTTTTGAAAGTTTATAAAGAAGCTACAAGTCAACGTCACGGATATTTGCTTTGTGACCTTCACCCGCGAAACACGTTTAGAGTGCTTCTAAGAACGAATATATTCCCAAACGAGCCTGAAACGGTGTATATTCCAGAATGACAAAGAGGCTAAAGAAATACCATGAATTAATAAAAATCTACCATCGATTAACTCGGTCATTGCAACAGATGTTTGTCAAAAATATCGACTCGGACTTTTTAAAATGTATCTGTGAAATCTGTCTTAACGTTATAAAATGTATATACCAATGAAACTCCCTCAGAAGGCTCGCCTACGCCGTTACAAGAACATAATACGTACACTCGCTCATAAAAGTCAAAGTGTAGGGAAGAAAAAACGAATTATTGTACAAAGGGGTGGGGTCATTCCTACCCATCTTATTTTCAGTTTTGGGGCCTTTACTAACTAGATTAATATAATGAAGAACGTGGTCGTGATTCCACACGAGGTGTATGCTTCACTGCAAAATTCAAAGATTCCAGACACGGTTCTAGAACCCCGTAAAAGCAGGCTTAAAAGACTGGAAGGCGAATTGTTCGCCCTATTAAACAGTGAAAAGTCACCTGATGAGAAAAGAATCTTTCCCAAGAAGTTCTGCAGAAATTTCTTCATGAGTACGAAAATTATAAGAATCCGACAGAGATCCCCATGGTTAATAGGCACAGCGCGGACAACGATGAGCATGGAGGCATAGGGCCTGTGGGCCGACGCTAGAGATGACCAGTCAAAGAATAGCGGGTCGACCCCACAACATATCGAACATGTATTAAAAAGAAGTCTCCCACATACATTGAGGAATAAAGGCGTAAGTCTTTATAATCTATTGAGTGAGAACCCCATTATACAGTGGACTGATACAGGCGAGATCATTGTGGACGGAACAAAGGCACAGGGTTCGAATATCGTCGACATCGTCCATGATCTGGTGAGAAAGTGGGGTAGGCCCTCACCATCAGGATGGAGGCATATTAAAGTAAAACTACAACAAATAAAAGCCCCCAAAACATTGATAGGAAATCTGAACAGGTTAAAAGACTTGGAGCAAGCCTCGTATGTGCCACAACTGAGCACGTCATCACCCCCAGCAGTAGCATCTCTGAAGAGAAGAAAGAAGAGACCAAACAACAACGGCCAACCCTCTCCACGTACTTGTAAAATACGCAAATGGCTAGCATATTAAGAAAACGTTATTATGACATTTCTACCCCAGCCTCCTACGGCGGTGTTAATAGACTGTACAAAGGTGTTTATAATGATGGAGTAGGGAAAAAAGATGTTGAGAGGTTTTTGCGGGAAGAGGATGCTTATACACTTCATAAACCGGTGAGAAAAAGGTTTAAAACAGCCAAAACAACAGCGGCTTCGATTGACTCTATTTAGCAAGCGGATTTAACAGACATGCAGAGATTTTCAGTGTATGTATAATGATGGTTACCGCTACATCTTATTCATAATAGATGTGTTCCCTAGATACCTGTTGTTAATTCCCCTGAGAAATAAATCGCCTGAAACAGTTGTTAAAGTTACCAAAACGCTGATGTTGAAAGAAAACAGGATTCCAGGCTATTTTTGTACGGATATGGGGAAAGAATTTATAGGCCGAGCTTTTCCGAACATGCTGACAGAGTTTATTATCAGCTACTATACTAGCAATTCTATACATAAGGCCTCTTTAGCTGAAAGAGTTCAACGTACCATAAAGGAACGCATGCATCACTATCTTACGCATAAGAACACATACAGATATATAGACTTTCTGGAATCACTGGCCTCATCATACAACCGTTCACACCATCGCACGATTGGGACAACACCTAAAGAGGTTTTAGAAGAGGTACGCACACAGAGCGTGAGGTGATAAGAGATATTCGTAGAACCATGCCACACTCTACACCAGAGCTTTCCAAACTGTGTCGCCAATACCTCCCAGGTGTGTCGCCAATACCTCCAGGTGTGTCGCCAAAGTTAGTTAATTATTTTCAATTGTTTTGTATTTTGAAAATTTTGATTTTTGTATCAACAAAATCGGCTACAAGATAAACCACCTACTTAAAAATTATCTGATATTTGATATTTGATAACAAAAATTAATTAGTGTGTCGCCAACGTGAAAAGTTTGGAAAGCTCTGCTCTACACGTTTCAAAATTAATGATTATGTAGGCTGTCGCGTTCGGGTAATAAATTTGCGAAGGGATTTGAGCAAGGTTCGAAACGTGAGATTTTTAAAGTTAGGGCTATGAGACCTAAAGGTGAGATAATGATGTATTACGTTGAAGATTTTAATAGGGAAGAGATCGTAGGAGGCTTTTACCGCGAGGAGTTGCAGAAAGTGACATTTAATTTAGGAAAAAACGTTTAAATTGAAAAAAATTTAGGCAGCAAAGGATCAGGAAAGAGAAAAATGTACCTGGTGAAATGGCTAAGGTACCCAAAAAGCTTCAACATCTATATAAAAGCTGATGCAATAATGAAGCTTAAATAGTATGCAACATGTCGCCTATCGATTTCTACGTTACACTACCGTCCTCTTCTTCACTCTCTGTACATCCTAACAACACCCTGGCCAACTTCGTAACAGAACTCCATGGGCCAGTTGAATTGGGTCGTGATCTGTATGAGGTGGGGATATGCGAAATTCAGCTGGACACCCTCTTTTTAAGTACTGATTATAAAGAAACCGTTTTTACGGTTCTTAGAGACCTTGATGAGTGTGAAAAAGCCGGGGTAACTCGGGATGAAACCATGCGTACCGCCCTGATTGGGGATGCACGGTATTAAACTACAGTAGTAACACTAGGTCCGGGCCGTTATGGTACAGCCGAGGATGTTGTGAGAGACTTAAACGTTGGTTTAAAAAGCTCAAATCTTACGGCTAATTTAGCATACGAAATCGTAAACAAAGATTCCCTTGCATACATTCTGACCCTAAAATCACAACCTAACAGAAATATTAAAGACAAAGGGTTTTCAAAATTATAACCTAGTAGCGATATGGATCAGCCCTCCTAAAGAGATACCTTTTACGAAGTACAATAGGATTTGTCGACCCTAATGTATCAGATGAAATTGGAAAAATTATGTGATGGTTATCCACCCCAGACTTGTGCTATTTTTACAAGAGAATCGTGGGGCATCAGATTGTTGGGGATACTCAAGCGTGGCTGCTTCATATTGCTCACATTTCCAATCATAGAGGACAGAGCTTGAGCATTACATATGACAAACCTCATTATGTGAATGTCGCGACTAATCTATTAACCAATATCTCAATATATACAAGAACGATTGAGGAGAAAAGTTTCCCATTCGGTGATGGAAGCTTAACAGTGAAGCTCCACTTTCATCGCGCTGAGTTATAATGGAACGGAAGCCTTTCACAGTCTATCGAGGGGTGAGATACCAGCGTCGGAGTGGGCTTGGATCCATTTTTTCAACCATACTACGTACGGCTGTCCCCTTGCTGAAGAAGGGTGCCAGATATCTCTGGAGGAAAGTCTTACAATCAGGTTTTAACACGGTAGAAAACATAATGGCGGGGGCGAGACCTAAAGAAGCTCTAAAAAAACACTTAAAGCGTACACGAGACGAAATCATCAAAGATGCAAAGAGAAAAATGCATGGTGCTAGGAAGAAGAAAAAGAAGAGGGCTGTCCGGGAGAAGAAGAAGGGGTTACCAGCACGTGGCGTTAAACGTAAAAGGACATCAAAAAAGAAGTGCTCTAAGCGAGTGAAACCTATGGTTGATAATTTTTTTAACTGATATAAGCTAAGACATTACTCTCATGAATCATAGGTTGCTTACTACTTGTCGAGAGAGGTGGTACAATTTATGGTTCGTCATGGCACGCTTCATCCATCCGTGTAGTTCACAATGTTGTAAATCGGAGCTGTCCCTCTTTGACATGCCCCCAACGCAAGCTTCTATTGAGCACAGTAACTTTATTACGATTAACCCGTTAAACACAATTAGTGTCCCGAGTGCTCCTATAGAATTCGTGATAACTAGCTCAGGCCCTTACTTTTTTTATCCAAGCTGCGTGCACATGTACGCTAAACTACGTATAGCACATTCAGATGGAACGGACTGCGATGACAAATACGTTGTATTTTCCGAAACAAACTTTCTACACTCCATATTCAGCCAGTGTGACGTATATTTGAATCAGGTCAACATCTCTGCTGGAACGGGTTATTATCACCTACGAGCATATCTGGAAACTGTCCACAACTTTTCAAAAGAAGCGAAGGATATCTTTTTAACTTCCGAGGGCTATTATCAGGGTAAAGAGGAAAGCAGTATAAAGGACAAATTTACAAATTCTAAAAACAAGATATACGAATTTTTTGGGCGCGAGCATACAGACTTCACATTCCAGGAGAAGCTGCTTGTGAATGGGGTTGATATGAAATTAAAGCTCACTCGCATGAATCCTGAGATCTGTTTAAATCTGGGAGCTGAGCAAGAAGAGGGCGCAAAGCCCATTGTGGTTCATGTTATGGAAACATACCTTCGCGTACGTCGAGTGAAACTAAGTTCGCCAAAACAAATAGAAAATGAAAAAAATTTACTATATGCCACAGTAAAATACCCCTTTAACATAGTACGGATCAAACTATACATGGTGCCCGCAGGGTTGGCAACTTGGCATCAAAACAGATAGAAAACATCGTCCTGCGAGCTCTACCTAAAAGGTTATTAATTGGTATGCAGGACCACGCTTCTGTGAATGGGAAATATAAAAAGAACGCCTTTAAATTCGAGAATTTCGGCCTTAAAAATATAACTTTATACGTCAATGGCATAGCGTTATAGCGTTGGGGGGGGACATTGGAAACGGATTATTCATTAGATGTTGTGTTCCCGCTTTGCTCGAGAGCTTATAGTAATCTTGCCCACATCGCCGGTGCTTGTGATGAGCTAGAAATTGGTGTAACGCAGAAAGAATTCATCGATCAATTTAACCTCTATCCGTTTGACATCACTCCTGACTTATCTGCTAGTGTAACTGCACACTTAAGTCCACAGCAGAGTGGAAACATTTCAGTCAGATTGGAATTCGAAAAAGCCGATAGACGTCCCTATTAGTGTACTAGTATACATCGAATCACAGGCCCTAATAGAAATTGACCGATTCAGGAGTGGTCACTGACTTTTAAAATGGATGCGAATACACTCCAGAGAGTAATGAATAGTGACCGAATCACGCGCTCCAAATTTATCGGTGTTTGCGAAGAAACATTGAAATTACCAACTACGAGAGACTGCGGCGCACTTATTGTGAACACAGATGTTATTGGTGGCGAAGGGATTAATAGGATAGCTATCTACATTAAAAATAGGAAAAGAATGTACTACTTTAACTCGATGGGGACTCATCCTTGGAATAACTCTATTATTATAAAATTTCTCGAACAGATGCATGTCTCCGAAATTGTCTGCGCACTCGATATATTGTATGATGTTTTACGCGTATATATATAAAATGTAACGAGTAATTGCAACAATATTGTGTAAAATATAAGATATCTCCAATAATGTTAGTCTTGTGCTCTGTAGCTTATTTAAAATGTAATGGATGCTAATTCTGTAACTAATTTAAGTTGAATATAAAATTGTACTATTTTATAAAACATTCCTTATGATTCTACCATTTAATAAATTGATGAAAATACACTGCGTCTTGTTCTTACCCGAAACACAAGAAAAATAAAAAGCTTTCATTATTTCTCCGACGACTTGGCATTTGTAGTCGACCTCCCTATTCAGATCGCTGTCCGCGACTTGCGTTTCTTCAAAACTATCACGAAAAGATTCTATAACACGACTTAGTTCCTCATCGGTCCTTTAAGGAGAAAGGATACGGTTGTAGACAGAAATTTTTAAATTAATTTGATTAGTTCATACATTTTTCTGAATCTTTTTAAATAATAATAAACATCCACTTGTTTTTCTTCAAAATACACACAGAGTACACACACACACACACACACACACACACATATATACTCATAAATATCAACTTTAGTAGTTGTAAAACAGATACTTTAATTTGCAGGGAACCGTCTGTCGACGCTGCTGTATCATTCGAGTTAGTTGAAATAAATTCGGAATATATATGTAAAATAGAAATTTGACTCCCCCTTTAAGAGAAAACGTAGAATAATAATAAACAATAAGTCTGTTCATTCACATATACTCTGATACATTCTTTATTTTGAAGAAGGATGAATAGCTGGGCACAGCCTTCCGACACTGGGAACCGAGCCCCTGGCAGATAGCTTTACACTTCAATATGTGATTATTATGGATTTTATAAAAATAATTAACACTTTCAAAACAATCTTCATTATTGTAATATTTAATATGATTTCCGCTCTTTGCCTATAATATATACTTCCATAAACACACACACACACACACACACACACACACATATATATATATATATATATATACTATATATATATATATATAATATTTGTGTGAAAATGATAGAGAAAAAATAAAAATAATCGTAGCCAACATTCAAGGCCTTAAATCAAATCATTCCCCGGACAAAGTTTTATACCTGAAAGGACTCATGCAAGAAACCACAGCAGACTTTGCATGCCTCACAGAAACCCATCTAAAGGTTTGCCAGGCGAACTGTGAAAACTATGAGTTCTGTATTGACAAAAAAGAAATACAAATTGACAACTATAACATCCTCTGAGCCGACAGAACAGTAAGACGTAAAGAAGGATGTGCTATTTACACACGCGAAAGGCATATGGCAGAAATGACTATAAGTAACTCAATCAGCTACGTAGAATGTGTAGCAGCAAAAGTTGAAAAATTAAATATGGTACTAATTGTAATGTACAGACCCCCGAACACGCCAACTTCAAAATTCTCTGATTCTATTACAGAGGTCAGAAACTGGGTAAAAGATCTACACTTTCCAAACGCAAATATTTTTCTCTATGGTGATTTTAATTTCCCATTCATGAAATATAAAAGGATAGGAAAAAATATGTGTACACCAGAACAAGGGAGGCACACGGAAAGAAGAGGAGCATATAAAAATGCTACTAGCTCTAGCTGATGAATTTATGTTAACACAAGAAATAACAGAAAAAACAAGAAAAACAACTGCCTAGATTTGGTGTTCACCAACAACAGCAACCCAATTGATAATGTAGAAATATCCCCAACTATAATATCTGATCACAATATTATTGAAATAACAACCAATATAAAAGAAAGAGGAAAGGAAAGAACACGAACAACAGAAAGAAGCAAATTCGAAATTTTTAATTTTCACTCCAAAGCTATAAACTGGGAAGATGTTGCATCCAGCATGGAAGTAATAGATTGGAAATCCATCTTCGAGGCCAAGACAACGGAAGAGATGCTAATGACCTTAAAGGAGAAGACACTGGAAATTGTGGAAAGACATGTCCCAAAAATAGAACAAAGGGGAAAGAGAAGCAGGTTCGAGAGACAAAAGAGGTCATTGTTCCGAAAGAGAAAAAAGAGTGAGAGCAAAATTAAGTAACTGTAAAGATAACATCAGAAAAATATTAAATGATAAACTGCAGAGTATCGATGGCGTCATACTGGATCTAATTAAGAAGCATACAGAAAAAAAGGCGACGCTATACAGGCCATAAAAGTTAACTCAAAGTACTTCTATAATTTTGCAAAACGGAAGTCGAAAAACCATGAGACTATTGGACCTTTGGAAAACGAAGACAGTACTTTATCTGCCGATCTAACAGAAGTATCCGAAATATTAAGAGCTCAGTAGGAATCATCTTTCAGTATCCCCAAAACTGACAAACTGATATGCGATAGAAACGCGTTCTTTGAAGAAGAACTACAAGAGGAAAGTATAACGGACTCCGACTTTACGACACATGATATTACACAAACTATAGGGAAACTAAAAGCACACTCAGCGGCAGGACCGGATAAATGGAATGCCACACTGATCAAAAACTGCAAGAATGCAATCGCTGAGCCCCTATATCGGATATAGAGACGACCACTAGACACGGGAGAAATACCGGGCATCCTGAAGAGCACGAACATAGTCACAGTATATAAAGGGAGAGATCGATCCGAGGTCAAAAACTATAGGTCAGTGTCGCTTACATCTCATTTCACTAAAATATTTGAAAGAATAGTTAGACAGAAAATCTATGGCTTTTTGGAAATTCAGAAAAAATTAAATGATAACCAACATCGGTTTCGGTCAGGCAGATCATGCCTATCACAACTAATAGAACACTACAACAACATTATTGATTCAGTGGAAAGTAATGAAAACTACGCTGTAATATACACAGACTTTGCCAAAGCGTTCGACAAGTGTGACCATGGAATCACAATACATAAACTGAAATATATTGGGGTAACAGGAAAATTAGGGAAATAGATATATAATTTTCTTAGTGAGCGGCGGCAAGTCATTACAGTACATGGAGTATCTTCATCAGAATCAGAGGTTCTTAGCTCAGTACCACAATGGACAGTATTAGCTCCACTACTCTTCATAATCATGCTAAATGACATAGGTGAGGACGTTACCAGAGACAGCACACTAACATCCTTTGCCGATGACACAAAGATCAGTAGAAAAATAAAAAACCCAGAAGATATAGGATCTCTACAAACAGACATGAACAAAATCTACAAGTGGAAGGAAGACAACAATTTGAAGTTGAACACCGAGAAATTTCAGCTGTTACGGCACGGAAAAAGAGAGGACCTAAAATCTATAGAATATTATACCCGAAATGGGTAGGAAATTCAGAGAAATTCTAAAGCAAAAGATTTAGGGGTTGTAATGACTGATGATGCGAAATTTGAAAAAAAAAAAAAAGATAGCAGTAAACAGAGCAAAGAGAGTGACTGGGCAGATACTGAGAACCTTTAAACGCAGGGATAGGAATATGATCATTCCTCTACTGAGAACACTGATCGTACCCAAATTGGAATACTGCTCGGTCCTAACATGCCCATATAAAAAAGACGACATTAGACAACTATCATAGAAGGGACTCAGGGAAGCTTCACAGCCAAGATCAATGGGTGCAAAGAACTAAACTACTGGGAAAGGTTACGCAAATTAAACCTATATTCACTGGAAAGGAGGGCAGGGAGATACACCATTATTTACATTTGGAAAATAATGGAGAAACTAGTCCCTAATCTTACTCTGAACCCTGTAATTCCCCAAACAACGGTGGAAAGTAGAAAAGGAAGACTGTGTCGTGTTCCCAAATTAAAGGCTAGAGAGGGAATATCTTTAACCCTGAAAGAAAATATTTTTGTTGTGAGAGCACCAAAACTGTTTAATCAGCTACCCAAAGACCTAAGGAACACGAATGGTGTTGCAGTGGACATCTTCAAAAGAAGATTAGACGCCTGGCAAAGAATAATCCCCGATGAGCCTGGCGTACCTGGCTATGTGAGGTGGAGAGTACAAGAAATCAACTCTCTACTTCACCAGGCCAACTCGAGAGGAGGGGCGACAAGCTTGACCTTCGTGAAATGAGGAACATCGCACGCAACATTTGAAAGGTTGAAAGGAAAGGTATAGGAAGAGAGAGTTACAAGGATTTACAAGGGCACTGGTGAAGCCTCAAATACCTTTGAACCACTCAGGGAAGTTCGTAGTTTGTGGCCCATTTAAGAGAAAATGACGAATAATATCACATTTCAAAATGAACTTATTATGAATTTTTATAAAATTAATCAATAGAAATACCAGAACAGGACTTTTACCATAATACTGAAGGTCTTTTCTAAAATATTAATTATTAATTAGTTATTAATAATTGAAACTAATCTATAATTTAAAAATGAGTACACCTGCTATTTTAATGAAGCATTTTACCACAAAATTTAATGAGTTGAAAATAATTTATTACAGTCCATGCATATATATTATATATATATATATATATATATAAACTGATATACATGGGAATAACAGGAAGAGTAGGGAAATGGATATGTAATTTCCTTAGTGAGGGGCGGCAAGTCGTTACAGTATAAGGAGTATCTTCATCAGAATCAGAGGTCCTCAGCTCAGCACCACAAGGAACAGTATTAGCTCCACTACTCTTCATAATCATGCTAATTGACATAGATGAGGACGTTACCAGAGATAGCAGAGTAACATCCATTGCGGATGACACAAAGATCAGTAGAAAAATAGGAAACCCAGAAGATATAGGATCTCTACAAACCGACATAAACAGAATCTACAAGGGGACGGAAGACAACAATATGAAGTTTAACACTGAGAAATTTCAGCTGTTACGGTACGGAAAAAGTGAAGACCTAAAATTCATGGATTATTATATCCCAAATGGACAGGAAATTCAGAGAAATTCCAGAGCAAAAGAGTTAGGGGTTGTAATGACAGATGATGCAAAATTTGAAACACAAAATAAGATAGCAGTAAACAGAGCAGAGAATAACGGGACAAATATTGAGAACCTTTAAACGAAGGGATAGGAATGTAATAATTCCTCTACTGAAAACCCTGATCATACCCAAATTGGAATACTGCTCGGTCCTAACATCCCCATATAAAAAAGAAGACATTAGACAGCTGGAAGGGATTCAGAGAAGCTTCACAGCCAAGATCAATGGGTGCAAAGAACTAAATTACTGGGAAAGGTTACGCGAACTAGACCTATATTCATTGGAAAGGAGAAGAGAGAGATACATCATTATTTACACTTGGAAAATAATGGAGAACGAAGTCCCTAATCTTACTCTGAACCCTATAACTCCCCAAACAACGGTAGAAAGTAGAAACTGTAGACTGTGTCATATTCCCAAATTGAAGGCGAGACAGGGGACATCCTTAACCCTGAAAGAAAATAATTTTGTGGTGAGAACACCAAAACTGTTTAATCAGCTGCCGAAAGACCTAAGAAACACGAAGGGAGTTGCAGTGGAAATCTTCAAAAGAAGACTAGACGCCTAGTTCAGAACAATCCCGATGAGCCTGGCGTACCTGGTTATGTGAGGTGGAGAGCACAAGAAACCAACTCACTACTTCAACAAGCCAATTCGAGTGGAGGGGCGACAAGCTTGACCTTCGCGAAATGAGGAATCATCGCGCGGAACCTTTGTAAGGTTGTAAAATAAGGTATATATGCTGAAGTAACCACGAAGGAAGTACCGAATGGTGCTCAAGAGCTTTCGCCCTATAACATCCTCAGGAACATTAAAAAAAATAACAAGTTCGCGGCCAGATATCTCTGGAGGAAAGTCTTACAATCAGGTGTTAACACGGTAGAAACATAATGGCGTGGGCGAGACCTAAAGAAGCTCTAAAAAAACATTTAAAGCGTACACGAGGCGAAATCATCAAAGATGCAAAGAGAAAAATGCATGGTGCTAGGAAGAAGAAGAAGAGGGCTGTCCGGAAGAAGAAGAAGGGGTTACCAGCACGTGGCGTTAAACGTAAAAGGACATAAAAAAAGAAATGCTCTAAGCGAGTGAAACCTATGGTTGATAATTTTTTAACCGATATAAGCTACGGACATTACTCTCATGAATCATAGGTTGCTTAGAACTTGTCGAGAGAGGTGGTACTATTTCTGGTTCGTCATGCCACGCTTCATCCATCCGTGTAGTTCACTATGTTGTAAATCGGAGCTGTCCCTCTTTGACATGCCCCCAACGCAAGCTTCTATTGAGCACAGTAACTTTATTACGATTAACCCGTTAAACACAATTAGTGTCCCGAGTGCTCCTATAGAATTCGTGATACCTAGCTCAGGCTCTTTCTTTTTTTATCCAAGCTGCGTGCACATGTACGCTAAACTACGTATAGCACATTCAGATGGAACGGATTGCGATGACAAATACGTTGTATTTCCCGAAACAAACTTTCTACACTCCATATTCAGCCAGTGTGACATATATATGAATCAGGTCAACATCTCTGCTGGAACGGGTTATTATCACCTACGAGCATATCTGGAAACTGTCCTCAACTTTTCAAAAGAAGCGAAGGATATCTTTTTAACTTCCGAGGGCTATTATCAGGGTAAAGAGGAAAGCAGTATAAAGGACAAATTTACAAATTCTAAAAACAAGATATACGAAATTTTTGGGCGCGAGCATACAGACTTCACATTCCAGGAGAAGCTGCTTGTGAATGGGGTCGATGTGAAATTAAAGCTCACTCGCATGAATCCTGAGATCTGTTTAAATCTGGGAGCTGAGCAAGAAGAGGGCGCAAAGCCCATTGTGGTTCATGTTATGGAAACATACCTTCGCGTTCGTCGAGTGAAACTAAGTTCGCCAAAACAAATAGAAAATGAAAAAAATTTACTACATGCCACATAAAATATCCCTTTAACATAGTACAGATCAAACTATATATGGTGCCCGCAGGGTTGGCAACTTGGCATCAAAACATAGAAAACATCGTCCTGGGGGCTCTACCTAAAAGGTTATTAATTGGTATGCAGGGCCACGCTTCTGTGAATGGGAAATATAAAAAGAACGCCTTTAAATTCGAGAATTTCGGCCTTAAAAATATAACTTTATACGTCAATGGCATAGCGTTATAGCGTTGGGGGTGGGGGGACATTGGAAACGGATTATTCATTAGATGTTGTGTTCCCGCTTTGCCCGAGAGCTTATAGTAATCTTGCCCACATCGCCGGTGCTTGTGATAAGCTAGAAATTGGTGTAACGCAGAAAGAATTCATCGATCAATTTAACGTCTATCCGTTTGACATCACTCCTGACTTATCTGCTAGTGTAACTGCACACTTAAGTCCACAGCAGAGTGGAAACATTTCAGTCAGATTGGAATTCGCCAAGCCGATAGACGTCCCTATTAGTGTACTAGTATACATCGAATCACAGGCCCTAATAGAAATTGACCGATTCAGGATGGCCACTGACTTTCAAAATGGATGCGAATACACTCCAGAGAGTAATGAATAGTGACCGAATCACACGCTCCAAATTTATCGGTGTTTGCGAAGAAAGAAACATCGAAATTACCAACTACGAGAGACTGCGGCGCACTTATTGTGAACACAGATGTTATTGGTGGCGAAGAGATTAATAGGATAGCTATCTACTTTAAAAATAGGAAAAGAATGTACTACTTTAACTCGATGGGGACTCATCCTTGGAATGACTCTATTATTGTAAAATTTCTCGAACAGATGCATATCCCCGAAATTGTCTGGAATCCTTACCGATTCCAGGGATGCTTTAGCAATACTTGCGGCATGTACTGCCTTTCATTTCTCTTACACATGGCACGTGGAAAGTAATTTATAGATTTTTAAAAGTTATTCGACCCGTGTCACACTGAGTGGAATGATGAGTTGGTATGCAGTAAGATGAAAAACGTTGTCTGTTTGTGCGCACTCGATGTATTGTATGATGTTTTACGCGTACTCGAGTAATTGCAACAATATTGTGTAAAATGTAAGATGTCTCCAATAATGTTAGTCCTGTGCTCTGTAGCTTATTTAAAATGTAATGGATGCTAATTCTGTAACTAATTTAAGTTGAATGTAAAATTGTACTATTTTATAAAACATTCCTTATGATTCTACCATTTAATAAATTGATGAAAATACACTGCTTCTTGTTCTTACCCGAAACACAAGAAAAATAAAAAAGCTTACATTACTTCGCCGACGACTTGGCATTTGTAGTCGACCTCCCTATTCAGATCACTGTCCGCGACTTGCGTTTCTTCAAAACTATCACGAAAAGATTCTATAACACGACTTAGTTCCTCATCGTTCCTTTAAGGAGAAAGGATACGGTTGTACACAGAAATTTTAAAATGAATTTCATTAGTTCATACATTTTTCTGAATCTTTTTTAATAATAAAAATCCACTTGTTTTTCATCAAAATACACACAGAGTACACACACATACACACACACATACACATATATACTCATAAATATTAACTTTAGTAGTTGTAAAACAGATACTTTAATTTGTAGGGAACCGTCTGTCGACGCTGCTGTATCATTCGAGTTAGTTAAAATAAATTCGGAATATATACGTAAAGTAGAAATTTGACTCCCCTTTAAGAGAAAATGTAGAATAATAATAAACAATAAGTCTGTTCATTGACATATACTCTGATACATTCTTTATTGTGAAGAAGGATGAATAGTTGGGCACAGCCTGCCGACACTGGGAACCGAGCCCCTGGCAGATAGCTTTACACTTCAATATGTGATTATTATGGATTTTATGAAAATAATTAACACTTGCAAAAGAATCTTGATTATTGTAATATTTAATGATTCCCGCTCTTAACATGTACTTCAATAAGTATATATATATATATATATAATACAGTGGTGTAGTGCTGTGGGAACGCGTGGGAACGGCGTTCCCTTACTTTTTTTGGTAGACGGAACGGCGTTCCCTCACTATTTCAAATAAATCCGAACTTACAAATCTCTAACGTCATGAAATTTTAATTCCCACCCCTAGAAGAAATATGAGAAAAAATCATTAACTGTTTCATTTCTTTTAGCTTCGACTGAGGCAATGCTAGCCTATAAAGATCTGGTGAAACAGTCACCACGGCGTACCAGTTGTTAACTTTTTTTTAGTTAATCATTCCAGTTGTTAGCTATTTTTATTGATCGTACTGGATGTCATATATCTAATAACACTGCTAATACTGCATCTTCAACCTTGGAATATATCCTAATATCCAGTGCATATGACCTCAAAATATCCCTGAAATTGGTCAGATTTCAAAAGATTTCCCGGGGGCTTACAGTGCCCCCGGACCCCCAGCTGTATGGGCTCGCCGCGCTCGCCATTGTCCCGCCCGCATCTGAGTAACACTTTCAAAATGCGTTCCCTCACTTTTTTATTTAGCACTACACCACTGTGTATATATATATATATATATATATATATATATATATATATATATATATATATATAGGAAGAGAGTGTTACAAGGAGTTACAAGATGAAGCGTCAAATACCATCGAACCACTCAGGGAAGTTCGTGGTTTGTGGTCCACTTAATAGAAAATGACGAATTACATCACATTTCAAAATTAACTTATTATGGATTTGTATAAAATTAATTAATTGAAATATCAGAACAGGACTTTTACCATAATATTGAAGGTCTTTTCTAAAATATTAATTATTAATTAATTATTATAATTGAAATTAATCTATAATTTAAAAATTAGTACACCTGCTATTTTATTTAATGAAGCATTACAACAAAATGTAATGAATTGAAAATAAATTATTAAAGTCCATCCATATATTATATTTTATATATATATATATAATGAAATAACCACGAAGGATGCACCGAATGGTGCTCAAGAGCTTTCGCCTTATGACATCCTCAGAAACATTAAAATGAATAAGAAGTTCGCGACTAAATATAGGACACAAAAAATAAAACAGAAAAACGGGTACATAAAATTTTTACACTTACATTTCAACTGCAAACCCTTGCGCCGGATCAAACGGAGCGTCAGTGCAGATGTCAGCCACGGTTTGCTTCGAAAATAATCCGTCCCGATCGGATACGTTAAAAAAACTAATTGTACCACCGGCGTTAGGGCACCCCTCTTCATATAGCTCCGTTAAACTGTAAAGTTGTTGTTGTGACTGGCTGGCGGTGTCCATGACCGCGGGAATGTGTGATTATTCGCTGCTAAAATAACAGAAACCGCTAAGCTACCGAGAAGGCATCAACTCAAGATAGTGCTGGTAATAATAATAAATAGTTACATAAATAGTGCTATCTGGCAACCCCTCCATATATAAATAATTAAAATAAATAGTGCTATCTGGCAACCTCCGACTTTCTAAGCCAAGTGGAAAGACCAAGAGCATCATTATGCGTCTGGGTCTCCAGGCGAAAGTATGGTCCCTCTTCCTCTCTCCTTCTTAGGTTAAGTTTACCTTCTTAGGGTAGGAATACCCCTTTAGGGGGTGAGGACATCCTACCTTCTCCCCCAAAGTTAGGGTTTAGTTAAGGGTCACCCCTTTGGGAGATGTCATCCTCCCTTCTCCCCCCAAAGCTCCCCCCTTCATGTAACTAGGGGGTTTACCCCACCCCTTGTTGCCTACCCCCTCACCCATACCCCCCCTTTGCATTATTGATCAACACTGCAATTGCATATGCACTCTCCCCTTTTGCGGCCATGCTACTCAGGACAAAGAAGCATTTTTTTAGGTGTCTTTAGGATCAACATGAACAAGTATAAGGATCTATAAGATACATTCAAAAAGTCCTATATTCGATTTAAAGAAAAATTTTGTTTGGGTTTTAGACTAACAAAGTACAAGGTGTCCACAGTGTTTTGTCACCCCAGTAAAATACTAACTGATTTTCGATTTTCTTCCAAACCTATTTGAAATGTGTGATAGCAGCAACTATACGATTGAATAACGCATATTGGCTACTACCTGGGTCCATGAGCGACTACGTAATGGCAAAACCATTGAAAATATTCGCGCAGACTTCCAGGACCGATTCAATCATGCAACTCCTCCAAAAACGAACTGCACGATTGAATCGGTTAGTATTTTCAGTTAGTATTTTACTGGAGTGACAAGACATTGTGGATACCTGTAGTGTGTTAAAAAATAACTTATGAGGCCCAGTTTTGTTAAAACTGAACTAAACAAATGATGTTACTTAAAAATAAGTTTGGGTTAGATTAAACACATATTATAAGATTATTCACTATTTACTTCTTAGGGGCCATTACTCTTTCTATGATAATTCACGTCAACGATTTTCATCTCTCAAGGGAGGAATTTGGATTTCAAGGCAAGGCTTTTCGAACTAACTGGACATACGTGATTGAAACTGTATAAAATTACAAATTTTTAAGCTCTAAGAATTACTGTAGGACGTATTAATTCATTTAAGAAAAGCAAAGGAGGTAATAGGAAAGTATTTTCCAAGTGTCGTGGAAGTGGAAATAAATAATCACGTACTTGGTTGGTTAAGGAAAGAAAATTACATTCGTACACTCCTTCTATGGCTGAAAATGTTTTTGCATTTTTATTACCTTACCCTGTTCTTCATTGCACACACACACACACACACACATATATATATAAATAATATTTTTTATGAATGAAAGTATTATTATTATTATTATTATTATTATTATTATTTTTACTATTTTTTCCTTGAACTCGAAAAATTTAAAAAAACCCGTGTATCATCAAAGGAAATAATGAAATAGGGTGAATAACAAAGGAAATATCTTCTTACGCTATTATGACAAAGTAGTATTCAAATTTTAAGTAATTATAAATATGGATGATGACAAGGGAAGGTTACGTTTTATACATTTTCAAATTTCATAAACTATTACACACACACACACACACACACACACACACACACACATATGTGTGTGGGTATATATATATAAATATAAAAACTTTGATTGCATTTACCGCAACAATATATATATATATATATATATATATATATATATATATATATATACAGGGTGGGCCAAAAAAACTATTACCGTGATTTTGAACAATATAATTTTATCTTTATCAAATGTTATTTATACAATCAATATATGTGTCCTGTATAGAATTTCATGGTCTATCTCGTGGTGAAGTTGGAGTTTTGCTAACTATAACCATTATTTTGTAATTCGCTGTTATACAGACACGGGTAGAAAAACTTTCTGTTTCTATACAGTTACCTAATTGAGTCAAAGATTATGCGGAATGTGCCCTCCTCCATTATCATTGCACACTTGCAACCTTGCTTGCCATTGATCTACCACATCAAGGATTTTTTCTTGGTAATAAGCAGCAATGATTTTGGCATTTTGATCAACAAAACAATCTCTGACTTCCCTAACTTTGAAATAAAGATGGAAACCATGACTTTTTGAGAAAAATGCGGACGTTCCCTGCAAAGTCGATCTAGACTGATAGATTTTTTGTTCTGTCTTCCATAACTCGGTCGTTTTGTGTGTTTATTGTTGAAGCAACCGTAAAGGTTTTCTCGTTGCTGAAACATATTTTCGATACTTCTCTGTCTGGGAATCGATCTAACAGAGCACGACATTTTTCAACTCTTGCTTGCTTATTTGATGCAGAGAGCTTATGAACTTCGACTCTTTTAAAACATTTAAGACCCAGATCATATTTTACTAACGACGAACACTAGAGCGAGAAATACCAGTAGTTTTTGAAATTTCTCTAACGGACTTATGGGTGTTGGGCCGTTTTTCTTGACTGCATATCATGGATGAAACCGTGTCAATACTTTCCTCAGTACGTGATGTTTTTGGCCTTCCCTGTGATATCGATTTTCTTTATGAGATATTGAAGTCCAGGTATCGTCCATCGTTTGTTTGGAAACTCTTTCTTTATTCGTTTTGCACCCCAGTGTTTCTCCTTACGCAGGTTCAATATCAATGCTTCATCTTCCAAAGAGTATTTCATTATGTTATAACTTGTTCACCAACTATAGCAGAATGATGGTCTGAAATGAAAAAGGAAATAAATTAATTATTTTGTGTAAAAATTAGGAAAATTAATTATTTATGGAGAAACTGACTGTCATCTGAAAGTATCAGTTGCTGACTTTGACCGCCTTTCAACTGAGCACCATATTCTGATACCCCCCTCCAGTTGTGAACCTGTACCTCTACTCTGGGTCGTTGAATGTAGATTCAAAGCCAGCGTTTGAAAGAGTAAAAGTATGGGTACAACATACGGCCTCAGCAGTAAGATCAACATACAAGGTGAGCCACAATATTTTTTTAAAAAGTTGGGTAATAGTTTTTTTTTGCCCACCCGGTATATAGTCAGAGATGTCATTCTCTTTAACGATTCGTTAAAACAGCTGGAAAAACTGTCAGGAAACTTCATTTATTATAGGGTGACCCAAAGTTAGTAAAGTTAATAATAAGGTTAAAATTTTGCTATTAGGTTAATAAAGTTAATATTTTAGTTATGGGTTAATAAAGTTAATAAAATTATTAATAAGGTTAAAAATTTGCTATTGTAAGTTAAAACTTTCGTGATGGATTAATAAAATAAAATTAACAAAACTGTGGAATGAAACTGCGTAAGCAAATAAACTCTGTCTATTAGAGTGGGTTTTTATTTTTATATTTTGACCTTCACGTAGAAAAAAGTGGTTTTTTGCATTTAAAATGATTTTCGGTTCTCTAACATGATGTTATAATATGCATTCTGGATTCTTATTTACAAAGAGTCTATATACTGATTAATGATGATTATACAAGCTGATTATGCATTATTTCTACATTACTTTTTCGTTATTTTATCGACGTAGCGTTTTTCGGAGCTTTTCTACATTTGGTAGTTAGGCGTGTATTCATACAATATGTGAATACTATGTGAATATTATGTTTTGGCTTTTGTTAGAATCAGTTCAGTAGTACCATAAATCACATGTTTAATTAACTATAAATCACATGTTTAATTAACTATATTAACTATATTGGCAGAATATATAAATTTCAAACATACTTAAAACTGCGAAATCAGCTATTGCAAAAATCCAGACAATTATTACTAGCTATCCTGGTGAATTTGTCCAAACTCCAACAACGTAACTAAATAAGTTCGTTAATAATTTAATAAATAAATGAATGTGATGTGTTTTATTTTATTATTAAGTGTTAATAATTATCCACAAATAATTTGCAAATAAAGAATTTTTTTAGGTTAAATAAAGTTAATAATTGTTAAAAATAAAGTTAATAATTTCAGTTTTTTAGGTTAAAATTGGGTCGCCCTACTTATTAATTACTTAAAAGACTATGACTATTACTCTTAATAATAATTAATAATAATAATTAATAATAATTAATAATTAATAATAATAATTAATAATTATTATTATTAGTTGGCCTAAATTGTTTTTATTATTATTACTATTATTATTATTATTATTATGTTATACAGTGCGCTCGAAAAGTCTCTCCGCAGTCAACCAACACTTTAAAAAATGTGTTTGACAACAAGCGTAGACGAGTTGCTCTGTGCCTGCAAAATGGTGGAAAACACTTTGAACACATGCTGTAAAACCAAAAGGTTATGTAATAAAATCACTAAATCATGGTTGAATGTAAACATTGAAGTTTTTCAATTTCCTATGCGTTTAACATAGTACTGCCGAGAGACTTTTCGAACGCACTGTATAATGACGATCCAGTATGAAAAAAAAAAATATTGTGAATTCAAATAATGAATAATACGCATTTTCTTTCAAAAGAATCTGTTCACGTATTAAATATTCCCCCACCCCACCTTTTCAAGTACCATCCCCCATTTAATGATTTAAGTCTGTGCAAAAACTTATCCGCAAAACAGAGAGACAGACGGAAGAAGGAGAGATATACATACACTAACAGCGAGCGCAGGAATTCAGCACCGAGGCCGAGGCAATAGGCCTACTTTTTAATCAGGTTTACTATACTATTTAAGTAAAACTTAATGTACTTGACCATTAGGAAAGGTGGTTTGACATTCGGGTGAATTAGTAGGGAAGAGATACGAATCTACAGCCCGAAAAAGAAGATCGCCCCCCCCCCAATAACAATAAAATTCGTGGTGTAAGAAAATAACTCACCCCCACCCCACTACAATAAAAAAGAAACGCTATCATACATTTTTCTTTTTCCTGATATTGAATAATCATTATTGATAACGGGATATTTAATAATATTTATCAAACAGAAAATGTTATATATATATATATATATATATATATATTATATATATATATATTACACATATATATATTTTATATATATATACTGTATATGAGGCGAGGCTTCGCAAGTACGAGGGAGTGAACTCGCCAAACCAGTTTTGAGAGAGATGCGTTTAAACTTTGTGGCTATTGTGTACGAGGAGCACATAGCGCAAATACACGCACTGAAAATAACTACATTTTCAGCATACGAGGGAGGGGGAGTAATTTGGCTATACCAAGCTGCCTATGAATGGGGGGAAGGGTTGAACTGTTCATTCGTGGAACAATCGCAAAACCCCCAATGTGCCGAGTTCGCCCCCTCGTACTCGCAACACCTCATATATATATATATATATATATATATATATATATATATACATTCAACTGCAAAGAACACGCAGTATAATATAACGTAAAGAACGACGCTTGTATAGGAGATATTTTTTCATTTGTTTCGTTCTCGCTCTCTCGTCTTGCGCGGATATCTCCTATACAAGCGTCGTTCTTTACGATATATATATATATATATACACTGTGTATATATAATTAAAAATGAGTCTGAAGTAATTAATTTTAAATTTAAAATGAATGTGAATTGGAAGAATTGGTCAAATTCTAAAGTTCAGAAATAAAATTTAAATAAAATTAAAAATTCACATAAAAAAAAAACTAAGAATGATCGTGAAAATTTAAAAATTTAAAAAGAAAATTAATTTCATTTAAATGAAATAGAATATAAAATTTCTAAAAGTTATTTCAGACTTTAGAAAAGTATTTATAAAAACGTACCAAATAGAGGAGAGAGAGAGAGAGAGAGAGAATAAATACATGTATATAAGAACAACCTAAAATATTGGTGAAATTGGATTTTATATATATATATATATATATATATATATATATAACTGAAAATCTCACTAACGTTCCCAAAATTCATCCCCAATTCACAAGAACAACGTTAACATAATCAAAATCTGTTAATTTCAGTTCAGATTTGGACTGAAATCGAACTTTAAAAATCACTTTAGATTGAGTCAAAGAGTGTTTTCAGATTATATTAGAGAGAAAAGTACAGTGTAATTCTTTAATTATAACACACCTTCGAAAGGTAACTCAAAATTATTGCATTAACTTACGTTCGTAAACTCTTGGCAAAATTGGGATGAGAAGTTTTCTTACAACCACAAAACATACTAAAATTGTTCTTGCTTTTTTGAAATTGAGCGGAGAATTTGGACAGTGTGTAGTTTACTGCTTGCTATCTTTTACCCCCAGTCTTTATTGACACAGTGATGTGAAAAAATGTTTACCTGCTCATCTTCCGAGAACAGTTCATTCCGTTTCTTATGGACCAAAACACTGATGTGGATAGTGTTTGATTTTTACCTCATACAGCAAATGCTGTTTGGGACTTTTTGCATGAAATGTTTGACCCATCAAGAGTCCTGTCTGACAGGTACTCCTACCTTCACGACTGTGGGCGTGCATGTCCTAATCAGTCACTTGACCTAAATTCCCGAGATTTCCTCTTATGGGAATATCTAAAAGACAAGTTTTCAAAGAAAAGCTCAGAACATGTTAGAAACTCCAAAAGCATCGGAGATTGGGCATGAAGCCATCTTCATTTCCATACCGAAACGCAGAAGGACGTGATAAGAAATTTTACTTCCAGATTAATTATGTGAATTCCTGAAGAGAAGAACACCGAGTATGTTTGTGCCTGTAAGGAAAACCCACTCATCCTTACCAAAATTCGTGCCAAGTTTCATGAATGTAAATAAGCTAATCCAGTGAATTTTAATTAATATTTGAAAGTGCGCTACATACACTTATGTTACAGTCAGTGCGTAAAACCAATCACTTCAGGTAATTGCTAAAAGCTTTAAACATGTCCCGTAATGCCCTTAACTCTTAATCACAGGCATTACGCATTACTAACCTAACCTTCACGAAGTGATAAAGGGTTACAAGCATTACGTGAAATACCTGAAACTTTTAGGCATGATCTGAAATGACTTGTTTTAAATACTGACTGTAATATATATATATATATATATATATATATATATATAGAGAGAGAGAGAGAGAGAGAGGGTGGGATAAAAGTCTTTAAGGACTATATACATACAACTCATGTGTTGATAATAAATAAATTCCAATGATATCACTGCAGTGTATGCGTTACTTTTCAAAGCAACTATACAAGGCCAGGAATTACCCTAGACTAGAACAGGAATGCCCTACGCCTTAGCCCCAGTCAGCGCTATGTCAGTAAGGATGGAATACAGCAATGAAGAAAAAGTGTATCTTGTACCATGGGCTATTTCTTATAATAATTGTGAAGTAAGTTTGTTTATTTGAAGAAATATATAATAAAACACCACCAAATGCAACCACTCTTCGATACTGGAAGTTCAACCTTTTGGAAATAGGGAACCTGGTAAAAGATCGTCCAAGAAGCGGAAGATCAATAACGGCGACAGGAGACACCAACAAAGAAAATGTCCTTGCCAGTTTTCAAGTCGATCAAATAACTTCAACGAGAAAAGTCGCACAGGAATTGGGTATTTCCAAATTTTTAGTAGAAAAAATATTGAAATCATAGGGGTACCATGATTACAAACACATTTACTCTCAGCTCATATACGACGATGATTCTGATAGACGGCTGCAGTTTGCTAAAACAATGGGACAAAAATTCAACAGTGATCCAGATTTCCTTCGAAAGTCCAAATTTTAAGATGACTGTCTTCGGTTTAACGAGTAAAGGAAACAAACACAACATTCACTACTGTGCGAAAAAAATCCCAAAATACGATTGGGTAAACTCGTTAAAACGGCTTCACTAACAGTTGGGCGTGCATTGATTATTCAGGACTCGTTTCCTTTGACATATCGAGAGATACGATGGATGAAAAACGCTATTGCCAAGTATTGAGAGACAAAGTTTTGCCACACTTACTAATGGCGTTAGCAGGAATTGGCTTTATCAACATGATGGAGCGCAGCCACATTACTCTGCATTTGTTAGTGAGATTCTGGATACGAATCTCGAAGGAAGATGGTATGGGCGGCGAAGTCTCATTGACTGGCCAGCCAGATCACCTAATTTAACCTCATTTGATTTATGGCTTCGGGCTCATTTGCGTGACAAACTCTACACACCTGGTTTCATCTATCCAAATGTGAATGCCCTTGGCCGCAGAATAGGTGAACAACATATATTATATATATATATATATATATATGAAAAATTAAAGTCACACGATTAAAAAATTCTTGACCTACTTCAGTAGTAGCTAAACTTGTCCCCAAATTTTTTTTAATTACACACACACACACACACACACACACATATATATATATATATATATATATATATATATATATATATATATATATATATATATATATATATGAGAGAGAGAGAGAGAGAGAGAGAGAGAGAGAGAGAGAGAGAGAGAGAATTAAAAATACGATGAAGATATTTCTAAAAGCTAAATTACATCTCAGACATTATCCCAAGTTGATATTTGCATTATTTTTAGCCATAATATTCGGCACGACTTTTCCATCCCGTGTATGCAGAAATATATACACACATACATACACACGCACTCGTGTGCTTAACCCTTTTTACAAAGATAACGTAAAATTTTATATATATATATATATATATATATATATATATATATATATATATATTTATATAAGAGAGGGGGTAGAGAGAGAGAGATTATTAAATGTAGTGACTGTAGTAACTGTGGTGATGTAGTGAACTTAAACATTCAAGAAGAAGGCCCATTTTATGTGTCAAAACTGTTAATAGTTCGGTTGTATACACATATTGAGTGTTGCTCAGTACCCACAAGCCCACACAGAAAACGAGACATTGCGAACATTGAAGCTATACAAAGGACTTTTACGTTTAAGATAGAAGGAACGAAAGATGAAGAATAATGGTCTCGACTACAATCCCTGAAACTCTTCTCTCTGGACAGAAGATTCGAGCGGTACACAATAATATACATATGGAAAATACTCGAGGGTTTTGTCCCTAACTTAGAAGTGAAATAGAAACAAACTGGAATGAGAGAAGAAGCAGATTTTGTACTGTCCCAGCTGCGGTGGGACAGGGTGCCATGAAAACGATGATGGAAAATACCCTCGGAAGACGAGGACCAAAACTTTTAATGCCCTGCCAAAAGAAGTGAAGAACCTCCAGCTCACCGACCTCAATAACATCAAGAACCAGCTGGACAGATTCCTGTACAAAGTCCCTGACCAACCATGCGTGGCTGGCTACGAGGGCAGGAGGAAATTGGAAAGCAATTCCCACATCCCAGGGGATGCTACATACAGAAGGGTTGACCGCAGGTGAATCCTGAACCGTCCTTCAAACCTCATAAAGTAAGTCATAAAGTAAGATATGGGTGGGTTAGTTATACAGCTAGATTAGGTTAACTTAGTATATAGCGTTAGGTTTATAGATGTCCATATAAATAATCACGTTAACTTAACTGGGTATTTCTTGCCTCAAAGAATTAACATTTATTTCGATAAAATTATGATAATTTCTTAATTAAACCTTTATGAATATTTGGCTTTTAGGTTTTCGAAGAATTTTAAACAGACGTGAATCCTTCCACTTTTGCTGAAGGTCAAAGAGACGAAGAATCGTAATTTATACGCGGTAATTGGCAGTAAAACATTTATTTGAAAAAGGATTTTTCTTTTTTGCAAGTCATCCCTGCAATTGCTGAAGAAAACGGATGGATTCACTTGAACCATTTTGAACTACAGACTAGACGTATTGTATTGGGGAATGATTCGTACCCTTGAGCCTTTTCGACAGGGACGTACAGTATAGATATTTCGTCAACACTTATTTATATCAACACATTTATTCTCCTAACCTAAGCTACCGTAACTTAACTGGAACTAATCTAACTTAACTTACCGTAATCTAACCTAACAACCCACAAGAAACTTGTCGACGGCATGTTTCACAGTTCTTTAAAAAACGAGAAATTTTTATTTAACAAATTTACCTTTAGTTAAATTGTGTTAATTAACCCGTAAGATTTTACGACTGAATCCATGCATGATT
Source organism: Bathynomus jamesi (assembly GCA_023014485.1). Classification (NCBI taxonomy): domain Eukaryota; kingdom Metazoa; phylum Arthropoda; class Malacostraca; order Isopoda; family Cirolanidae; genus Bathynomus; species Bathynomus jamesi. Next base: position 531,110 of record JAJOZX010000314.1, on the reverse strand, counting down.
TTAATTGTCTATGAGCAAATCCATTCGTATATAATCGACTCGGATAAGTGGATAAGAACACGCAAGAAATTTCATTTTTTTTTTAATTGAACATTTTCCTCCTAGAAATAAGGAAAAACTATCTTAATGCTATCTTAATACTAAACTTAATACTATCTTAATACTAAACTAACTAACTAATACTTATAAACACTAAGACAAAATTACAACAGCGACAATGGACCATTGAGATGCAGAATTCTTTTGAACTGTAAAAGAACAGGGTGTCTTATAAGTCAATATAGGATTTTATTTAATTTTACACTGACTTATGTATCACCCTATATATATACATATACAAGGCCCTAAATAACAAAGCCATATAGCCATACCGCTGTGCTCGAATGTCTTTGAAAATTTACTGTTAAACTATAGTAGGGGACATTAAATTGTATCAGTTGAACATTTAATAATAATAATAATAATAATAATAATAATAATAATAATAATAATAATAATAATTTATTGTTTAATTAAACAATTAAACAATAAATAAAAAAATAAAAATAAAAAATAAAAAATAACAAAACGTAATGAAACGAGTAATAATGAAATTAATAACAATCCTTAAGAGACTATAATAAATTCTTTACAGTGAAAGATTTTTTATTACGGTAAAATTTCACTGTAAAAAAAATTCAATGATTTAAAATTCCCTTAAAAAAAAAAAAAATTTCGAAATTAGGATTATAGTTAGAAATATATAAAAACAACAACCCTATTTACAACCTATATATGGAGAGAGAGAGAGAGAGAGAGAGACACACACACACACACACACAGTCAGACATTCAGCCAGAGAGAAAGCGAGAGAAAGCGAGCGCACCACCACAATTCAGATAAATAAAAAAAAAGGCGTGGAAAAACCCATTTCTGTAATCTTAAAAGATCGTAAGATATTTCTTAACTCCCAAAGGCGAGTACAAAAAAAGAAAACTTCGCTCAGAGGTACACTCTATATATGTCCTTTGCCTCTCAACTATATATATATATATATATATATATATATATATATAGCACCTCGGTGGTGTAGTGAGTAGCGTCGCTGACTACGAATCCATCGGCCCAATGATCGAAACCTGGTGACGGAGGCGGCGCGCAGCAAAACCCAGCTGTTCATCCTTCCACACAATAAAGATAGTGGTTGGTAGATAAATGGGTACCCTGGTTGGCCTAGTGGTTAAGACGCTGGCTGCTGGTGGGGCGTGGTTCGGATTCCACGTGAAACTGTAGGTCTAAGGTGGAGTGAAAAGCTTGACCTTCGTCAGAATGAATAATTCGGGCGGAAGCCAACCAAAGGTAACCAAAGGTGTGTATGTATATATATACTGTATAATTAACGTAAAGAACGACGCTTGTATAGGAGATATTCCGCGCAAGACGAGAGAGAGAGAACGAAACAAATGAAAAAATGAGGCAACCACCCCAGTTAAATGTATACTGTATATATATATATATATATATATATATACACACACACACGAGTGTGTATATATACTGTGTATATATATGTGTGTGTGATTTAAATCCATATACAAATTTCTATTCAAAAGGCACTGTTGCATGTAATTTACACCACAAGTATTTATTGCCTCAGGAAACCTCGGAACTGCCTCAAAATTGAAGTCTGTACAACACTATTTCGACAAAAGAATATAATAAAAAAAAAGCAAAAAACTGTCAACTAAATTGTCGAATAATGCCGAAGAGCCACACAACAAAAAAAAATGCGCACGCATCTGTTTGTCGGTCACAATCACGAAGGTTTTGTTATTAACAATATACAACCACTTTATTTAGAATTTTACGCCTTTAGTCGTTCACCGCTTAGCAAAGACTGACGCTTCGTAAACCACTGACGCGAATTAACGTTGAATTAACACTGATACGCGGTAGTAGAACCAACCGTAAATTTGGGTTCATTCTGTCTCTCTTCTTCTTCTTCATCACTCCGAAAACTGAACACCTTCTCTTTCTACCTTCTGTTTACAATCGAACGCCCATAACTACCATCCAGAGGAGACCGAAGACTCGTTTCTCCTCGAGGAATTCTTGTCTTACCTTTACCCCAATCCCCTAATTTATGTCCCCTTCCCCCCAATCCCCTAACGAAATAGTTTTGGGGGAAAAGGTCACTTATAGTGGCGAATAGGACGATGCGAAGGAATACGACTTATTAAGAGCTGCTCGGAAAAAGTATAAAAAAGTGTTATTAAATTTACGTTAATTACTTCCTAAATAATGCGAGATAAGCGCTATCTATCTATCTATCTATATATATATATATATATATATATATATATATATATATATATATATATAAATGTTACAGTCAAAGAGTGTAACCAGCCATTTCACGTAATGGCTGAAACTTTTAGTCATTTCGAGAAATTGCTGTTTCACTTGGTCATTTCGCGAAATGACTAAAATCTTCAGCCATTACGCGAAATGGCTGAAATTCCACCTTCGTCATTTCGTGAAATGGTTAAAATGACTTTTGTCATGAATTCATAGAAATAACAAACATCACAATAAAATTGGAAACCTTTATTTAACTAAATCTGCTAAAACATACATACATCCACAGGTCTGTTCAAATAAGTGAGAAACACTCTTCAAATACACATTTGAACACATTTGAATTTGAATTTTCAATATAGAGGTTTTCAAATACTAACCGGGCCTTCAATGTTATTCCGATGTCCGCCATTGAAGGCCTGGTTAGGTCAACTATATGCCCTTGACAATTGATTAGGTTAAGTCGTGTTATTTTCGTTAACCACCGATGTGTGTGTGTGTGTATATATATATATATATATATATATATATATATATATATATATATATATATATATATACGATACACAGACCGTGCATGGAACAAGGAACTCTTCTGGGAAAATTAAATCCACTATAGTCCTAATAAGTAATAGTAAATGACAAACACTATAGTTACTTTCTGTTTCAGGATGTTAGCCCGACGTGGGCAACGGATCAATCGCAAAGAGGCCCCAAAAATATAGCTTTGCTCAGCTTTGGGACAGGATCCAGGATATAACGAGTCTTTTGCTTATATTGAGGTTTGAATATAGTTGTGCTGGGATGCTTTAAACCCTAGATCCTGTCCCAAAGCTGGATCCTATCTGCTTTGCAGATAGCTGGTGAGCAAAGCTATAGTTTGGGGGCCTCTTTGCGAGTGATCCGTTGCCCACGTCGGGCTAACATCATGAAAAAGAAAAACTACAGTGTTTGTCATTTACCATTACTTATTCGGACTATAGTGGATTTAATTTTTCCAGAAGAGTTCCTTGTTCCATGCACGGTCTGTGTGTATCATAAAAAACCTCAGGGGACCATTCTGAGTTCAATCCTATCATGAAACGGACATGTTATGTGCCTTGAAAAGTGGACGCTCAATTTTGCCAGTTGAGGTTTAAGTTTTGGTTTTTGGCTAAAAATACAATAGTTACCTCCTTTTTCTTTGATGTATTCAATCCGATGTGAATGCAACGAGTCTTTTGCTTATACTGAAGTTCTGAATATAGTTCGGCTGGGATGCTTTAAACCCTAGATCCTGTCCCAAAGCTGGAACCTATCTGCTTGGCAGGTAAGGGAAGCTATATTTTGGGGCCTCTTTGCGAGTGACCCGTTGCCCACGTTGTACTTCCATCATGAAAAAGAAAAACTATAGTATTTGTCATTTACCATTACTTATTGAGACTATAGTGGATTCAATCTTTTCCAGAAGAGTTCGTTGTTCTATGCATGGTTTGTGTGTAACGTCCCATCTCACCAAAATATTTGAAAGACTAATTAAAGAGAAAATCTATAACTTCTTGGAGACACTGGAAAGATTCAATAAGAGCCAGCAAGGATTTCGATCAGGAAGATCATGCCTATTACAACTAATAGAGCATTATAACAATATCATAGTCGCACTTGAAAACAATGAAAACTACGATGTCATTTACATGGATTTTGCTGAAGTGTTCGACAAATGTGATAATAGTAAAGGGTATCGCAGAAGTCTTGGAGGGGTTTTATTGGGCCATAACTTTTTTGTTTGGGGATCAAATAAAAAAAGGTTTGTAACACTTGAAAATATATTTATTGCGATTTTAATTACAAATTTAATATCTGGTGAAAACCTTCATTTTCATTGCGTAAATCTAAAATCGCATTAGCGTACGTTATCCGACTCTGATGATCTTGTGGTTTAATTTCTTGAGCAATTTGAATTTGGTACGAGTAAAAATTGATATCCTCTTTTAAAATCCGATGTAAGGAACTTCTTGAAATGTTTAAGATCTGGCTGCGTCGTCGGACTGATGTGGATTTTCCTCAATGCTTTCACGAACCCTCTCAACCAGAGTTGAACTTCGGCTTGTCCGAGGACGCCCAGTCCGTAGTTCGTCTCCCTGACCCTTTCTCATACGAAATTTAGCGACGTACCGTCGAATAGCTGAGCAGAAAGAGCAGAACGTTTGTTGAATTTTAATCGAAAAGCTCTTTGAGCGGCAACGATGGAAGAGTTGTTTGTCAAATAAAGTTCCACAACAGCCACTCTTTGTTGCACTGTCCAGGATTCCATTTTCATTAATCGCAGCAAGGGTAATTTTATTGAAAAATAAAAATAAATAAATTGATCAAAAAAGAAAAAGTTATAGCCAAATAAAACCCCTCCAAGACTTCTGGGACACACTGTCAAAATCGGAAGTACGCAGCTCATACCACAAGGAACAATATTGGCCCTATTCATTATCATGCTAACAAACATAGACAATGAGGTAACCAACAACAATATAGTAACAGCCTTTGCAGACGATACAAAAATCAGCAAAAAAATCAGTAATACAGAAGAGGTGGAGGCCCTACAGAGGGACACGAACAGAATAGACAAATGGTCAGACGACGACAACATGAAATTTAACACCGAGAAATTTCAACTCTTGAGATATGGAAAAAATGAAGAGCTGAAACAGATAACATATTATACCCTCAGATAGACAGAAAATTCAGAGAAGCAAGAAAACAATAGATTAAGGGGTTATAGTTTCACAGCCAAGATTGATGGCTGCAAAGAACTCAACTACTGGGAAAGACTTCGTAAATTAAATCTATGTTCACTGGAAAGAAGAACATGTGAAAAATAATGGAAAAACTGGTACCTAACCTCAAGGTGAACCCAGCAAACACCCAAACAAAACTGGAAAACAGGAAAGGCAAAATGCGTAGTGTTCTCAAACTAAAGGCCAGACAAGGGACAATCTTAGGGACATCCTCAACTTTAAAAGAGAATAACTTGGCTGTTAGAGGGCCAAGATTATTCAACCAGCTTCCGAGGGAGATCAGGAACATTACTGGTAGAATTCTTTGAAAGAAAGACTAGACACCTGGCTCAGGACGATACCGGCTGAGCAGGATGTGTCTGGCTATGTGCGATGGAGATCGCAAGAGAGCAAGAGAGCAATTCGCTCCTCCTTCGTGTGGGGTAGCCATCTATCTTGACCTTCGTGTAAAGAGAGATCAACGCACGGAACTACTATGATTCACAAGCCTGCGATGAGAACTTTGTAAGAGTTTTCTTACTAATAACTGATTTAATATAATTTAATAACTACGCTGATTTCGAATAATGTGTCCAGTTTTTTCTATCACGTAAGGATTTTCTGCAAACTGGAAGGGAAAAAACAACAACATAAATAAACATTATTTATTTCAATTTACATTAGGTACCTATTTCGCTTTGTTATACTAATTACAAATGCAAACAACTTTAAAAAGAAAGAAGACTATTAACGTCAATTACATATTCATCTTTATTTGTCCGGAGTTTTCTTGTGAGATCTACGCCTTTTAGTGTCGAATGTACGCGCTGTTCCTTTTCTTTTATGTAATAATTCTGGAGTATCCCGTTTTAACATCCAGCAGTAATCAGCCATCATGCTGATGTTCCACCTTCCCTGATATCTCTTCTCCATTTCTTTGATGTCTTGGTGAGTCAGTTTTAATGAAAATTACTTGCATATGTAATATGAAATGTGACATTTTGTGAAAGATCTGTACGTGAT
>JAJOZX010000314.1:487500-517500 GCA_023014485.1 Bathynomus jamesi | reverse complement strand
AATAAAAAATGATACTTACTCTCAGTTGTTCGTATCTGGTTCTGATCTTGCTCAATTATACTGTTTGCCTAAAATCCATAAAGTTGGAACACCTCTCCGTCCTATTTTAGCTTCGTATAACTTACCTACCTTTCAATTGTCAAAATTTGTTGTTGGTCTCCTGTCACCTTTTGCGAAAAATGCTTATACTATAAATAACTCTTATGAATTTCAAAAAGATCTTCTTAGTAAGAATTTCGATTCAAAAAAGTTTTTTGTCAGTTTTGATGTAAAGTCGCTTTTCACGAATGTACCTGTATCAGAAACTATTGCCATTATTTTAGATAGGGTTTTTAGCTCTGATGATAGTTTTCATGGTTTTTCATGGTCTTATTTTAAGGAACTTTTAGAATTGGTTTTTAAGCAATGTTATTTTACTTTCAATAATAAGGTTTACCAACAAATTGATGGTGTTGGGATGGGATCACCCGTCGGACCTCTATCAGCTGATTTTTTTTATGACTCATTTAGAAAGTGTAATTTTTAGACAATCTCCCACCCATTGTAAACCAATTTTCTATCGACGCTTCGTTGATGACTCGATAGCTGTTTTTGATAATGCTGTACAAGCGCAACAATTTTTTAACTTCTTAAATTCTCTGCACCCCAATATAACTTATACAATGGAAACTGAGAAAAATGGCTCCCTTCCCTTTTTAGATCTTTTAATTTCGAAAAAAGGTGATTCTATTACTACATCAGTTTACAGGAAACCCACTTTTACTGGTTTGGGCATGAATTTCTTTAGTTTTACTGATTTTAACTATAAGATGTCGTGTATTAAAACTCTCTTGTTCAGAGGATATAATTTGACCTCTAGTTTTACCTTACTAAACGATGAATTTAATAATTTAAGATCATATTTTACCAATAATAGTTTTCCTGTTCAATATGTAGATAAACTAATAAGATCTTTCTTAAATAATGTTTATAGCCCTCAACTTTCCTGTATTTCAGTGCCTAAAGATATAAAATATTTCCTGGTACCTGAAATGGGTCCCATGAATAAAGAATTTAAACTTAAATTTACAAAGTTGTTAAGAAAAATTTTTTATCATACTGATTTTCGCATTATATTTATTAACAAAATGTCTTTAGGTAGCTTTTTCTCAGCGAAGGATCGAACTCCTGATTCGTTGCGTAGCGGTGTTGTATATTTATTTACCTGCCCAAGGTGTCTCCTTGGTACTTACATTGGCAGCACCGTGCGCTCCCTCAGGACTAGATTTTATTCGCATATGGGAATAAGTTGCCGAACAGGTAAAATTTTAAATAAAAAAGAAGCCTCCAGTATTCGGGAACACAGTATAAAATGTAAAACTGATGTCACTTTAGATAATTTTAAAATTCTCGGTTGTAATTCTTGTCCTAACTCACTTAGAATTTTGGAATCTCTTTATATTAAAACATTGACCCCTTCTCTAAACGTGGATTCCTCAGCTGTCCCTCTAAATTTTTTATAAACGCCCCCCTCCCCAACTCCCCTCCCCCCTCCCCAATTTTTTATAATCCCCCCTCCCCTAACTTATAACTCCAACCGCCCAACCCATAGCTTGTTTCCTGTTTTGTTTTGTTTTAAATTACTCGTGCCTCGGAACCAGCATTGAAAGGTTCGTAGTGTTAATTATTTCATTGTATTAGTGTTAATTATTCCAGTGTACTAATTTCAAATTTACTATATGTAATTTAAAAAATAGCTTTTAAATTTCTGGTTAATTTTATATGTAAATTTTTATAACTTTGAATTTAACCCTCTTCTTTTAGTCATTTTAAAATTTGCTTTTACTGAATAGGTTTTATGGAAATTATTTTGTCTTGTTCACATTTATATATATATATATATATATATATATATATATATATATTATATATATATATATTATTATATATTATATATATTTTATATATGTATATAAATATAAAATATATATATATATATATATATAACTGGGCCTAAAACTAATTTTATATAAAGGTACGCGAGATTTTTACCATACTTCGTTGGTAAAACGCCAAAGGTGTAATAAAAAAAGAACCTAAAATTAATAAACGATACTGTTTATTACTTAAAAAAGTTAAAATACAACTTTAAGTTGTATTTTAACTTTTTAGCCGCTGATGATGGAATCAGGTGATTTCGAAACGTTTGGGGGAATAACCGATATTTATCGTATCCCTGGCGTTCCTTTTCAATATAAACACCCGGTTTTCACTTTATATATATATATATAATCTCGAAGCCTGTGTGCTAAAGTGAATATGACCAAAAGGAACTTTCGATTTTGTACAAGTGAAGCTAAAGACACTCTCTTTCGTACTTTCTGCAGTAATATATATGGACAGCAACTCTGGGTGAATTATAAAAAAGGTTCTGGCAGAACCCTAAATTTGCTGTACAACAGGTCTTTTAGACTTACATAAATTGCCTCCGAGATGCTCAGCTTCGCAAATGTTTGCTACCCGCAATGTCCCGAGCTTCCCGGAGGTAACAAGACGTGCTCAATACAGTCTAATGCAAAGAATTAAAAAAATCAACCAACCCGATTATCCAAGGTATCCATGAGTCCTGCCATTTATCCTGTAAGCTATAGAATTCTTGGTACGAAAACGTCTGTCTGTAGCTCCACGTTTCGGCCATCGATGCGCACCTTCGCTCCAAATATTGGTGAGTGCTTCACGAATGACTTCTGCAATGGTCGCTCTGGTTTGTTTTTTAAGTTACTGTAGAGTGTAATATACGTGGCTCCTAGTATAAACTGTACTCTTGATGTGACGACAGTGACGCCACAGATAGAAATCGGGGGACGCGAGATCGGGTGGTCTTGGAGCCATCTAAGGAGGTCGGGACAACCAATCCACCGGTCTGGAAATGTGTTTTACGAAAGTCGCGGTTCTTCGCCATCTTGTTAGAAATGAACACCTTAACCAACCAATTTTTTACAGATTTGGAATAATGCGTAAACATGGGCAGGGTCTTTTTCACGGTGTCGCCATTGTTAGTTTTCAAGAAAAACAGATCAATGACTCCTTGGGCAGAAAGAGAACACCAAACATTTAATTTTGGTGAGTCACGCTGGGGCTCATAAGACGCATGAGGATGTTCTTAGCCCTTGAAACAACAGTTATGACGGTTGATCCTTCCAGGAAGGTGAAGCGTAGATTGAGAGCAGACTAAGCTATACGCTATTCATGAGGTTAGAGTTACGGAAAAATGACACATAAGCACCCACGCAGAAGTCATAAACTTCCAGATACAGCTTTTGAGCAGTTTAAAAATCTAAGTTCTGATATGTTTTCTTAACATCTTCTGCATGGCAAAGTTACCAATATCCATTTCAAGTCCGTACGTCAAACCAATTTAATCTGGATACATCGAAAACCACTTTATAGCAACTCGCGAATTATCTTTCGTGCGCGATAATTGTGGTCGACCACTGCGAACCCTGCCACCGCAAACGAATAAATACTGTATATTAATATGCAGATATGCAATGACACATATATATATATATATATATATATATATATATACACACCTGAATCGGGATAATATACAAAATACTATAGACATATGATTTATCAGCTTCGCATATAAAATCCAACTTGTATATGAAGAGCTGATTTCCTAAAGGGGCTAAATCCATAAAACCAGTTTCGAAGATATTGGCACATTTTATATTTTTTTTACTATAGTCTGTCCTTAAGGTAGTTTTTTTTCACATTAATGTTTGGAGTGAATGCCATTAAGCAAAAAAAGATGTCTGAATAAAATCTAGTACACATGGTTAATTTGTAAATACGTTTTTTTATTTGTAATTAGTGGTGGACTTAGCACCTTTTGGAACACAATCAAAGACATGTTGTGCAAAAGACTTCTGGATTACACCGAAACAAACACAAAAAACAGCCGTACAAATCCAGTATTATTTATTTCAATATCTCCTCTAGTTCACTCAATCATATCAAATTATATCAAGCCAAAATGTCATCCTGACGATGAGCCATACACGACTGTTGAGCCCATGCTATGCCATGCGTGCGTTGGACTCAGCATGCATAGTGTTCACCACACACCCTCATTTATCTCTCATTGTAGATGTAGGTACATACAATTATACTAACATTGTAGTTTATAGAGGGCGCTGTTGGTGGATTTGTGGATTTAGACCCTTTTGGAAACAAAGTGAATTAGACTTTGTACCTTTTGGAAACAAAGCCATATTATTATGTCCGTTATGAAAGGGATATAATACCTTTTGAAACTAATCTATAACACACTTTGATGCACATGGGCATGAACTATTTTTAGTGGTATAAACTCAACTTTGACCAAAAATGGACTTAGCACCTTTTGGAAATGAGTTCTTCCTATGTCAATATATTTGATACAAGTTGAACTTCATATATACAAAGTTTGTTCAAAAGGTGTCCGGACTGGTGTGATTATAGACAAAATATGATACTTACAGTGTTTGTGGCTTAATCTCCCTTAAAGTACGCTCCTTCTGAAGTCACGCACTTTGCCCAACGATCGTGCCATTGTTGAAAACATTTTTCGAAAGCACTTTTTGGCCAAAAGCTGCTCCGTGGAATTTCTTTTAATGGTCTCAACATCATCGAATCGGTGTCCTTTCAGGGTTTGTTTGAGCTTGGGAAACAAAAAAAAAATTCGCATGGAGCCAGATCCGACGAATATGAAGGCTGCTGTACTTAGGGGGGGGAGGGAGTAGAGTTTTTGGCCAAAAATTGCTGGACAAGTTGCGACGAGTGAGATGGCGCGTTATTGTGATGAAGCATCCAGTCTCCGGACTTCCACTTCTACGGCCGTTTCCTCCGAACTGCTTCACGTAGACGTCTCAAAACTTCAATGTAAAATTTCTTGCTGATTGTTTGTCCCTGCGGAGCATATTCATGGTGCACAACACCTTCACAGTCGGTACTCTCCGACATCGTAAGAAATCGCCGCGAAACAAAACACGTTTTAACTTTATCGGCTCACCACAGTGGACTGACGCTACACAATGAAGTGCAACCCTATCACTCAACTTGTCTCGACATATAGAAATATGTTTAGCACAGTCACAACTCTATAAATAAACACCCTGTCCGGATACCTTTTGAACAAACTCCGTGTGTGTGTGTGTGTGTGTGTGTGTGTGTGGTGTGTGTGTGTGTGTGTGTGTGTATATATATATATATATCCTTATTCTGAGTTATTCTAAGTGTGTATCAGGAAGCATAATATACAGTCCATTAAAATAAATTAGTTGAAACATTATTACATATTTTTCTCTTTACGCAAAGACAGAAGAATGGGAAAAGGGACTATCACCCTTACGCGCCAAAATTAAATTATGTATGATAATAATAATAATTAATATTGCAAATCATAATTATTATAATTACAATAACAATTATAAATAATTAACTTTACTCGTTAAACAATGTTTAAAATTTCAAAATACTTTTTACTATTTCAGTATTCGATATCATAAATTTTAATAACTTGATTATCCCTCCATACTACTAGTACTAGGAACTAAATTAAGATCTGGAGTAACTATTGAGGAAGAGGAGGAGAAAAGTAGTACAAAATTAAATAATAACTATTCTAACATTGTTAACAGTGTGAGTAGGGATAATCTTAAGATAGATTGCAGCGAAACGATTGTGGTGGGAGGGACAAGGAAAAATACTTTGATATCATTTTCTGAAGTAAAGAGGTTAATTAAAGAGCTAAAGACTGGTTCTGCGTCAGGGGTGGATAACTTATCGAATGAGCACTTAAAATATGCAAATGATGTAACGTAATATGTCTGCATATATCATTGCTCCTATCAGCCATGCTGGCTCATAGCTATATCCCTGCAGAGTTCATGAGGGTATATATCTTGCCCCTGGTCAAAAATAAGTACGGAGACATTCTGTCCAGCAATAATTACAGGACTATTGCTGTCGCTTCCTGCTTCTCGAGACTACTAGAAAAACTCTTGTTACTCCGATTAAATGATTTCCTATGGACATCTCCTAATCAGTTTGGCTTTAAAAGGTCCCACTCAACTGACCTGAGTGACCTGTGTGTCTATGTACTTAAAGAAACAATATCTAAATACAGTGACAGTAATTCAACTATTTATAGCTGTTTCCTAGATATAAGTAAGGCATATGATAGGGTGAACCACAATATTTTATTTGCAAAACTAGAAGACAGGAAGGTTCCATGTACATATTAAATTTATTGAAATTTTGGTATTCCCACCAATCTTTCACTGTTAGGTGGGGCAATGTACTATCCGAGTGTTTTGGCTCCTCTTGCGGGGTGAGACAAGGCTCCTTGCTCTCCCCTATGCTATTTAATGTGTATATCGACGGATTAATTGCTTCACTTAACGAGGCAACAGTGGGATGTTGTATAGATAACGCAAGGATAAATAACTTAGTTTATGCCGATAATATGGTGTTAGTAAGTCCCTCTGTTAAAGGTCTGGATCGGCTACTAAAAGTCTGCGAAGTGTATTCGCAGAAACATGATATTCTTTTTAATGTTACAAAAACTAAGGTTATGCAATTTCATCCTAAAAGCTGTAATCAGCCAGCTGATATAAGGTTTAAAATGAAAGGTGAAGTAATTGAGGAAGTACAAGAGTTTAAGTATTTGGGTCAAACTATTACCAGCTCCTTGAGTGATGACTCGGATATAAGAAAACAATCTCGAAGCCTGTGTGCTAAAGCGAATATGACCATAAGGAACTTTCGATTCTGTACAAGTGAAGCTAAAGACACTCTCTTTCGTACTTTCTGCAGTAATATATACGGACAGCAACTCTGGGTGAATTATAAAAAAGGTTCTGGCAGAACTCTAAATTTGCTGTACAACAGGTCTTTTAGACTCCTACATAAATTACCCCCGAGATGCTCAGCTTCGCAAATGTTTGCTACCCGCAATGTCCCGAGCTTCCCGGAGATAACAAGACGTGCTCAACACAGTCTAATGCAAAGAATTAAAAAATCAACCAACCCGATCATCCAAGCTATCTATGAGTCCTGCCATTTATCCTTTAAGAGTCTAAGCTATGGACTTCTTGGTAAAAACGTCTGTCTGTAGCTCCACTTAACTTCGACATTACAGTATTATTTCTAATCAATTGTATATATTTCTATCCTTAATATATGAACTGTCATTGTATTAATAATATTTGTCATATGGACTATAGTCTGCCAATAAACCTTTTCATTTTCATTTTCATTTTCAATAATAATAAAAAATAAATAAAATCTCGCAAACAGCTGACGAGTGAAATGGTAGAGTAGAGTAACGCTATATAGACCTTTTTCACATCCTAATGCAAGGCACAATTGCTTAAATTCCTTGTTATGTATCAGGTAAATACAAGGTATCCACAAAAGAATCGTACAAAGTTCATTTGTAAAAAAAAACAACTAAATTTGTACGATTCTTTTGTGGGCACCCTGTAGATACAAATGTCTCAAGCAGTCTTTGTAAAGGTATGTAACCCTACTTAAAAAGATTATTGAAAGATATGGTGAAAGATGAACGATAAAGGAGGAGAAAAGACTAACGAGAACCCTAAGGTCCAGTGTTGGTTAGCCGAGGAAACGGAAATTTAGTAAGGGAAAAGATGGCTCGGAATAGATAGAAGACGAAAGAATAAAACACAGCGAGGAAGGTGGAAATGAAAAACAGAAATTAGAACCTATGGATGGAATATTTCTCTCTAATGATCAAATTCCTAGCTAGAATCCTGACAAATTAATCTTTCGAAACTGTTGGTTGGTTCACAAGGGTGACCGGGATCATTGAATACACGTGTGCTTTGGAACTTTCGTTTTGCATTTTGAAAGCACGATTTATTTGCCATTTTGGAAATTTCTTAAGTATAACGGATACCAACGACTGAACGTTATCATCTTTTGACCGTGCGATATTTCGTTGACAAGATATTCTATGAACAAAATATTTTTGGTGTTAAATTAGTCTCGGTTGAGTTAGGTTAGGTTACGTTAAATTAAGTTAGGTCAGGTTGGGTTAGATTACGTTAAATTAAATTAGGTCAGGTTGGGTTACATTACGTTAAATTAAGTTAGGTTACGTTAAGTTAGGTCAAGTTAGGTTACATTACGTTAAATTAAGTTAGGTTAGGTTAAATTATTACGGATGTCGATAGAATCCGTTGTCGACGAGAAAAGTGTACAAAGTTCAATACCTTTTTAAAGGACAGACGAGAATGGGGTCAAACGAATGCTTAAAAAGAAGTCAATACAAGTGGTAAATCCTTCGACACTTTCACCTCTTCAATTTGGCACACAAACCTTTCAAAATAACCTTCAAGAATGAAAATTTGTATTTTATGAGGCAAAAATCTGAATTTTAGGTCACTATATTTTTATAGTAAATCAAGGACATTTTGCACTGACTGCCATTTTTATGGAGATATCATTGTTGCGTGTATATATATATATATATATGTATATATACCGGGTGGGCCAAAAATATGTAAGCCCTTCGTTTAATACATCAGTAACTTTTGCCGAGGGTTGTTTATTTTGATTAAAGTACTGCAATATGAAGTACAACTCATTTAATACTTGTGTGACAGATTTCAAGTAAAAATCTTGTTGAATATATGAAGACCATTTAATTTAAATTAGTTTGTGGGGAAAATAAATTGATGAGATTTTTTCTTTTTTATTAAAATAACATTTATTGTGCAATGATAATGATAAGTTTTATTACAAAAGTGTACAATTTTTTGTTGCATTTACTGAAATAAACATTTCTTCTGTTGACAATAAGGAAATTAAACTTATATTAGAACAAGTGTTCAATATGTTTAGCGTTTTCCTGAATTCAGGCTTCTAGCGTGGAGCGCCATTGATCAATGACGCAATCGATAAATCTCTGCGATAACTTTTCCCAAGCGTCCTCGATCGCTTGGCGCAGGGGCGTACCTAAAGTATTTGACACCCGGGGCGGATCCTTCCTTTGGCACCCCCCCATAAATAATTTTAAAATTTAAACACACAGAAAAATATATTATGTTTGCAAGTAGATTTTTAAACAGTACAGTACTGTCATAAGCAAATTGGAAATAAGAAAAATGCAGGACATTAAAAATTCAGTGAACAGGTAATACTGCATTTTATTTTATACAAAAAACACAGGAAATCCAGTCTCAACGCTCAGCCTATTCTTCAAAGGTAAATAGAGAGGATTCACAGTCTCTGCTTTCGAGCCTTAATTTCTGCAAATTGATCAATGACCTCATCAAAATTCACCTTTGCATATTCATGTTCAATTGAAAGTAAAGCCAGATTTGTCAATCTTGCCTGACTCATGGTCGAGCGAAAGAAATTTTCTATCAATTTCAATTTGGAAAAACTTCTTTCACATGAAGCAATAGACACACAGACAGTCAAAAAGAATCTCAAATACAGTGACAAGCTTGGCAAAGATTCACAAAAATCCCATTTCACAATAAACTCCAGAAACTGCAATGCTGTCCATTTCTCTGCCTCTTCAACGCTGATTTTGGCAGCTACTTCAACTTTGTCACATTCAATATGGACGTATCTGATCACTTCACACATCTGATCAGTGTGGGACACATCAGGAGTGCTGTCAAAAAGAATCCCAAAATACTTTGCTTTCTTGATATCAGCCACTATTTTCTCTTTGACGTAATTCCCCAAAAGGCAAATGAACTCATTCTGAATCTTTGGAGATAAATACGAAGCCACTCTCCTCCCAGATGGAATAGAATGCTTAATCCTTACAAAATGCTCTTTCAAAACTGGATCATAATTTGACAGCAACTCTACCAATTCCATGAAGTTTCCTTTGTTTGCTGATGACATGTCCTCTTTGTGACCACGAAAAGGAAGATTCTGGTGAGCAAGAAACAAGGTTACGTCCAAGAGGCGATGTAAAATATCTCTCCATTTCTTTCTCTCCTTGTCCATTGTTGCTTGATGAACTTGATCAATGGTTTTTTGAAGCTTCAACCCTGCTCCCAAGGTCTTCCATTTCTCCAGGCATGAGAGATGCTGCTCAGAAGCCTCATGGTCAGACACCTTTGGGTTTAGCTTCCACCATGCTTGAAACCCAGTGACAGAGCTGGATGTTCCAATTCCTTTGTCATCAAGAGCAAACAGTCTGCAGCGAAAACAAAAACTTTTTGATGGAGAGTAAACCATCCATGTTCTCAAAACTTTCTCGCCATTTGGCAGAACCTTAGAGAACCATGCAGTGGTCAGCTGTCGACTCTTCCCTTTGGATGCACTGAAAGGTCCATCCCTATTTTGGAAGGGTTCACTTCCCCTCTTAATAAGATCAACTCTCAAGTCATTTGGAACCGGGATTGGCCAAGCAGCGACATCAGAATAAATTGAAAATCTATCCGTCTCTTCTTCTTCATCAGAGTCTTCCTCCTGTTGGTGTGGACTTCTGCTGGTGTCTCCTTCCTCTTCATCAGTTTCACTGCTTTTAGAAGATGAATTGCCATCCTCCAATCCTTGCTCTCTCATTTGAATCCCTCTTGTGAAGATGCTTCTTGTATTTGCTCTTCAGATTCACCAGGCTGAATATCTTCAGGACTTTCTCCTATTGCACTTTATGAAATAAATTAACTGAACAAATTGTCTGTGATTATTTTTGGGGGGGGGGTGTTTAAGTGCAAACACGACTCCTTAAAAAAGCAGAAACCTATGAGCATTACTCACAAATAACTAGACCACTGACAAAATGAAAATTAACAATATATCCAGTAAATAAAGAAGTAAAAAAAATATTACAACAGAAAAGCTTCAAACAAGTGGTTCTCAAACTTTTTCCAACCAGATACCCATTGAGTTATCAGATTATCAACCCAGACAAGCAGAGACAATTATCATTATTATTATCATTATTAATTATCATTAATTATCATTTATAAACACTTAAACATCACTATGATACCACATTGTCAAAAATTACTGGATACTGGTATAAGTACCATGATATTGTTATAAAAACCAGCACTTTATGCTTTATCATAATTATTTAATGAAACGTACCTCATGTACGGTATGTGGAGTCACAGTGTCAAGTGAACAAGACTTGGAATGTCAGTTGCAGCCAGCTGGCTATGCTCAACAAACTGGTAACTAAAACGTCAACAAACGTTCGCCTTTCGATGTAATTTTTATCAAATATTTAATTTTTCGTTTGTAAATTTTGTATTGTCAATAAAAATAAAAATTTATTTTATAGTTGCAATTAACATTAAGCTGTTGTAATAGTTTGAACATTTTTAAATTTTTTTTTCTTACTTTGGCGAATTTTTCATTTGGTTTGAAAACTTGTACTGGTATTTCAACTCTCCTGATGGCACCCCCTTCCTGGCTGTCACCCGGGGCGGACCGCCCCCCTCGCAACCCCCTTAGTACACCACTGGCTTGGCGCAATAATGTTACGTTTCGATAGGATATTCGTAGACATGCTCCCGCAGCGCTGACCAAATGAAATAGTCCAGTGGACTTAAATCTGGACTATTCGGAGGCCAATGTTCTTTTTCAATGAAGTCCGGAACATTAACCCGAAGAAAAGACACAGTCGAGTTTGTTGTTACTAGTTGCCCCATCTTGTTGGATGGCGAATCGCTCTCCTGATTTGTCATGAATGACGGGCAAATGCGTCTCGAGGATTAATTGATAGTACCCAGCATTAACCTTGGCCCCTGGTTCAACAAAAACGAGAGATTTTCCAAGTTTTGACGTGAAAGTGGATACCATAATTTTCTGGGTAAAAGTGGAACGCTCTCGCGAGAGCTTCTCCGACGCCACATGAATCTTTTTTCTGCTCTTGAATACACCCGATCGTTTTGAGTGTTCACCGGAATTGAAACGGTAAACGTTTTCTCGTCACTGAACCAAATTCGCTTAACAGTATGAGCAGGAAATCTTGCAAACAAATGTTGGTAGCACGTTATCTTCTTCCGCTCATCAGGATATGTGAGCTGGTCGACTTTCATTCGTTTGAAAAGATTCACGCGTATATCATGTTTGATGACTCTCCGCACCGTACTCCGTGAAATGCGGGTTGCTCTTTCAATTTACCTCGGAGATTTGTGCGTACCAAGTTGACCTTCTTGACTGCAAATCAGGTTTGCAACGACTGCCACGTTTTTCTCATTACGTGCAGTGCAAAGCCGTCCACTCCCTTCCTTTCGATCAATATTACTAGTTTTACTAATTTTTCGGATAACTTTTTTTACCTCACTCCTTATCCAATTTTTATTCGGGAACTCGATTATCATTTTTTGGCACCATAATTTTTCTTTACTCTAGATCCTGTCCCAAAGCTGGATCCTATCTGCTTTGCAGATAGCTGGTGAGGGAAGCTATATTTTTGGGACCTCTTTGCGAGTAACCCTTTGCCCACGTCGGGCTAGCATCATGAAAAAGAAAACTATAGTATTTGTCATTCACCATTACTTATTCAGACTATAGTGGATTTAATTATCCTAGAAGAGTTCCTTCTTCCATGCACGGTCTGTGTGTATCATATATATATATATATATATATATATATATATATATATATATATATATAAACGAAAGAGAGAGAGAGAGAGAGAGAAAGAGAGGGAAATTTTTTGAACTTATGAATCGCTGTTGAAGATATAATTTTTTTTTGTCGAGTGCCGAGTTAGGAAAAAAATCAAACAAGGGATGATTTCTCTCTCTCTCTCTCTCTCTCTCTCTCTCTCTCTCTCTCTCTCTCTCTCTCTCTCTTGTTGGCACATAAATGAATATCCGTATATAAAAACTTAGAATCCATTTCCATTTTTTTTTTTTTTTTTTTTTGCCATTGTAACTTTTGAAACATTCGCAAACGTTCCAAACGTCAGATTTTTACTTCTTAAAAATTAGAGGCTTGATTCTTACGAGGGTTTGGAATACACTTTTATTCGTCTACAAACAATAAGAAGATATTACAAAATGAAGTTGTACACTAAATGTTCATAAAATAATGAAATTAAGAAGGATAAATTGATGATTTCATAAAAGAATGAGTTATAAATAATTAGTAATAAGAATGATAATTTAATAAATTAATAAGTAAATAGACCTAAAATATATGATCAGTTAACCAGCATAATAAACATTATATAATAAATGTATTGAAATTTGAAAATAAAAACCCACTCTAATAGACAGAGTTTATTTCCACAACAGTTTCGACGCCCACTGGCATCCTCCTCGGGTGGATACAGAAAAACGAATGAACCAAAACAAGAGGGAAAAACAGTCCAGGGACCGACCGTTAAGAAATTCGCACCTAGGTTAGATCCCATTCTCCCGACAACAGAAGGGCATTTTCATTAAGTACATTCGCACAAATTTAAAACTATCTTCCTGTTCTAAACATACAGATTCTCTTATTTTTTAAATATTTTTTTACATAATTATTACATTTAATATTACATAATTATTTATTACAGAAGTTATAAATTTATTATTACATTGGTTATTACACTGTTGTTTATTATACAGAACTTGTAAACCGAAAAACGAAAGAAAAAAGCCGATTAGGAAACAATCCAGAGACCATTGAGAAATTCGCACCTAGGTTAGATACCGTTCTCCCGACACCGGAAGGGCATTTTATTACAGGGTCCGCTTATAAGTACATTCCCACAAATTAAAACTATCTTCTTGTTCTATACATACAGATTCTAATATTTTGACATAATTACTGCATTTATTATTGCATTTACATTTTTTAACATTTATTATTATTACCTTTACCCTAATTATTAAATTTATAATATTACCTTTACCCTAATTATTAAATTTATAATATTACCTTTACTATTACATCTGTTGCATTTATATTTATTTCCACATTTATTACTTCCATTATTACATTTACTAAAAGCGAGTAAGGAAACAATCCAGAGACCTTTAAGAAATTCACACTTAGGTTCGAACACGTTCCCACGACTCCGTAAGGGATTTTTTGACCAAGAATCTCATTTAAGGGTCTAACTTATAAGTACCTTCGCACAAATTAAAATTATCTACTTTTTCTATACACACAGATTCTATTATTTTTCTTTTGACATAATTATTACATTTATAAAGTACCTTACTTGATTCCCAATCTATAGCATGATTATTTTGGCTGGCGTGAGGATGCCAGTGGGCGTCGAAACTGTTGTGGAAATAAACTGTCTATTAGAGTGGGTTTTTATTTTCATATTTTGACCTTCACGTAGAAAAAGGTTTTTTTTTTGCATTTAGTATTGAAATTTGTTGGAAAACATTATAGGTAAATGTATGATGATTATTTGAAGATCTTGGAAATTTAGTATATAATTAAATAAATATTATGCAGAATTTGGGATCAAAATGAAAATAAAAACATTCTTTTGTAGTAAAAATTACATCAATATATTAACATTATGAACGCGATTAAAAGTAATGATTACAACTGAGAAGTCACTCACGTCTCTCCACGTGCGAACATATTTTTCTTTTTTTTTTTTACCTGGAAATGGAATTAAAATAGATTAATTGTAATAACGTTTTAGTCAATTTGATGAAATTATTTTCATCCACGGAAGTGAATCCGATAACGTCTTTCCTGTTTACAAGTTTACTCAGTCAGAAATGAATTGGTATGACATCGAATTTAATCGTTGTAACGCTATTTGTAGAATATATTTTTAATATATGTAAAAAATAAGTTAATATCTGGTCCCTCCCCCGTCCCCCTTTAGTTGGTACAAGGACGGGCGTACGCGTGATTTCCCGAGAGAATCACCTAAGCCAGGGCAATCACAGAAGCGGAGGTGGAAAACATCCACCCTCGCAGCGTGAGTAAGGAAGTCTCCAACCAACTGAATCAGGGGGAGCTCCTTAAATACATACAGTATATAATAATAACCAGTAAAAAGAGCGGGAAACTGACTCAAAACTCGAGAATCGAATTCCTGACTTCAGTGTCTTCGCTTCTCTATATAGTGAGACGTTTACCCAGTGAGCTACAGACGCTGACTAAATAAATACATATACTCAGAATATTTTTAACCGACTGTTGGTACGTTACACTATTTATGAAGATCCTTTGTAAAAAAAAAAAAAACAAGAGAACTGATAAGAAAAAAGTATGTTGCGGTCAAAACACGTTGGAATTATTAACGTTTAATGCCAATTTGTACCAAAAATAGTGGAATCGCACTGAGATTCAGATACGGGGGTGACCCATAAGTCAGTGTAGCGTATGATTTAATCGATACATTCAATCCTACACTGACTTATGAGTAGAACGTAAGATTTTAAACACGAAAACGATCGATATTCGATAATTTACAAATAAACAAAGAAATATTGAAGCTAATTTCCAAAGAAGAAAAAGGAAGATTCGACTTTCTTATTCGTAAATAAAATCTATAAAGTTTGCGATTTATTCACGAATTAACGAGTAAAAATATAGCCCGATTTATGCCACCCAAATTTTGGTAAAAAAAAAGTAAATTAAAACTGAAAATCCTATGCTTTTATGGAGCACACAGTACAATGCTCCAACTCAACCTTTAGAAATGATCTGAGCCGAGTCAAATGACAAATTTTAACTAATAACGCATTTACTACTACTACTACTACTACTACTACTAATAATAATAATAATACTACTAATAATAATAGTAGTAATAATAATAATAATAATAATATTATTATTATTATTAATATTAATATTAATAATAATACATGGTTTTATATAACTTTTGAAAATATAAGACGAGATGAATAAATAAATAAAGAAAATATTAAAAAAGAGAATTTTAAATTTAATGACGAAGATAAAATGGCTAAATATATATTGTATACGTCAGAGGCAGGTATGCGGGGCCACGAGCCTGCTGACATCCATGCCATGATAAACTGCGACATAAAGAAAAAACAACAACAACAGGTTGCCACGTACAGTGTATATATATATATATATATATATATATATATATATATAGAGAGAGAGAGAGAGATGTGTAATTAGCAACTTTGAACGATATTAACTCTTATTTAATATTTTATTTTGTAGGATACGAAATTTGAAGCAAATGATTTGGCAACACTGAATTGACCTCTGGTCCATGCGTCACATTGAGAAAGAACAAGAAGTAGCTTCATCTTCCCAGAGGATAAACAAAAGAAATCAACCAAATTCTTAATATAACCATGAGGACGCTCTCTACTTCCAAAACCCTTTAATTCCTTTAAGAAGAAGAGGAATGAAAATATATATACAGTAGATGAAAAAATTTAATTTTTACGTATCTAATGACGTACTGAACGTTCCTATTAGCGTTTGAAAGGTACTGTGTTACTTGGGTAAACAGAAGTGATAAATATTTTTAAACGACGATGTCATTTTTGTGACGTCACGAATTAAAACAAAAATATAAAAATTTGGGGAATGTGCACCCCCCCCCCTTAGAGGGTTTTGCAATATCACCATCGAAATGCCTTTTTAAAGTTTTGATGGATCGTTTGATGGGCTGTTTGGTATAAAAGTATCGTAACTAAGTCAATTAACTACATCAGAAGCAGACCCGATAGGAAATTGACCCCGCAATGCATAAAACCTCCGTGAAACATGCTGAGGGACTACAAAAAACATAATTTTGTATTAGTTAAGAAGAAGAAACGATACCATTCCATTTTAATTTACAATGACGTACCAAGAGGTCAATGCTTAGTGAGTCAAAACTTCATTTTTCGACAAAATAATAAGCTAAACTACAAACAAGTCCAACCTTTACATGAATTACTCGTATATTGTAACATAAAAAAGACTAGAATGGCTGACTATTATGGAAAGGTCCCCACAGTCACACAGTCACCTGATTTAAATCCAATTAAGTATTTACAGACATTGTTCACCTTTCAAAAGAAAAAGGACAGTTCATTTGTGTGTGGGAAGTGATACAATAAAGCTGGAACAACAACAGCAAAACACAATTAAGATACCATCAGTTGATTGAATCAGCGCAACGAGGAGTGGCTGCTGTATTGGCTGTAAAAGGGAGACACACAAAATACGAGATTATAACCTTCACCTTCAATTATAATCAAGCTTATATATATATATAGGGTGGGCCATAAGTCGCTTTATCGAAGTGAGTTTCGTTAAACTTACTTCGGTAAAGCGACTTATGGCCCACTCTGTATATAGCTTTTTTGTTATTAAATTATATTAAATTATAAATTAATAAAATTCAACTTCATATTTTCAGGTTAGTTTCTAGCTAGTGAGTAAAATAGAAGTGCAGCCATAATTTTCGTACCCACTGTACGACTGTATAGCAAAAATTCGCAGTTTCCACGTAAACTCTGTTAAATGCAATACAACCCCCAATAGTCCGGTAGCACAGACCCTGATTTTACTGGAACCCTGCATTGTTTGTTATAAAGCAAATTTTTACATATTTTGAAAGCTTATACCACCCTATTCAATAATTCATCGGGTGTACACCTGACCCCCGCTTGGCTTTTTCAATATGGCCGCCATTTTCCAAGATGGTCAGCGAAACTGAAAAATCCCATATCCTGGTCAATACTTCATGGATTTTGGTGATCTTGGTGTCATTTCTAAGGGTTTTTAGGATGATGAGTCGATCTGGAGGGGTTGCAGATACTTTGGGAGTCGTTTTGACCCACATTCGTCAATACTCAAGGTCGTTGGAGGTCAAACGCCCCCCGAAATAAGAATATCCTATATCACGGGCAGTCGTGGAGATATTTTGGTGATCGTACTGTCGTTTTTATGGTTTTGGGCGAGACTGAGTGGTTCTATAGGGTTTAAAATGAAATTAGGGATTATTTCCCCCATGGTAAGGGGAATTCCAATATGTCTAATTATTCCTCTTATTTTTTTCAGGTTGTTGAGATTATTGCTGATGGTGCTGCCCACCTGGTGGTTT
This sequence comes from Bathynomus jamesi, assembly GCA_023014485.1. Lineage (NCBI taxonomy): Eukaryota > Metazoa > Arthropoda > Malacostraca > Isopoda > Cirolanidae > Bathynomus > Bathynomus jamesi. Next base: position 499,474 of record JAJOZX010000314.1, on the reverse strand, counting down.
GATGACGTCTTGGTTGTGCTGATTCCAAAATTGTTTTTTGACTGCTGAATATGGGGAATATACCAGGTGAGCATTGTTTAGTTTTCATTTGCTGAGGGTAAATTATTTCAATGCGATTTGTACTCTGAAGAATGGGTAAAAAAATTCTTATTTTTCAGGTTTTACAAAAGCTGCAGACGAATGTTTCTTCAAGAATTTCCTGGAGGTCCTGGAGGTCTTTCAAATTGTGGGAGGATTCAGAAAATCATAGAGAGCAACGACATCAGAGGGCAGCCAGATGTTCGAGCGAGACTAGAGCCTCTTTTGGAAGATGGAGCAAAAATCCTTTGTTGTCACAAGAACTGTGTTTCCACTTATGTGTCCACGCGGAATTTATCAGCATTCATGAAAAAGAGAAAATGTGATACCCCTACAGTGGAGCCAAAACGACTACTTAGTGCTGTTCTCAGTCAGGAGTCGAGCAGCATTGGAGCTCTCATCATCTCATGAAGAGGCTGACGTGATAATAACACAACACGCTATCGCACAAGCTGAGAAAGATTCTGATGCCCGCATCTCCATCATTTGTGATGACACAGACGTGTTGGCCATGCTGACTCACCTCTATGAATTTAAGAAACTAGGCTGTCCCACGATTATGGAGTCTCCAGTGCGTGGTAGAAAATCAGTGGACATCCGAGCAACTGTAATCCAGCACAAAGACATCATCCCACAAATCCTCAAACTACACGCTTTGAGTGGTTGTGACACAGTTGCAGCAAGCTGGGGTCCCTTGATGCATGCTTTGACCACATCGAGAAAGAGGCAACAGCGTTCATTGTTGCATGCTATGGGGATAAGAAATCCTCATCTCTTACTGAGTGTTGTCAGCGAGTATGGGTTCAGAATACAGGGAAGTCGGGAACTGCTGCACCCAAACTATGTTCTCTATCACCAACAACTGAAGTTTTCCATCAAAATGTGCTCAGAGCCCACTACACTGTGGCGAACTGGCTCGATGCACTAAAGTGTGACCCACCACCACTTGATCTTGTGCATTATGGGTGGGAGAGAGACGAAACAAACAGAGTTCTCATCCCAAAAACAGTTGGTGAAGGAGTGTGCTTAGCACCAGATGAAGTTCTGAAGCTAATCAGATGTGGGTGTGAATCACAATCAGCATGGAGGGGGAGTCGCTACGGCTGCATGGGACGCGGAATCCCTTGCACAATGTTCTGTGCATGTGGCAGCGGCTTGGATTGCAACAATCCATTGACCCAAAACGCAAACGAAGAGCAGACTGATGATCCTGACGATCCTGACACAACCATGTCTTTTGATATTTCCCCCAATAAATGGTTACCTAATGTGAATAACTGCATCAAAGTTGTCAATGCCAATCCCCAGCTAGGTGTGAGCTTTGTTTTACTTACGAGGTCATATCTTGTAGCTTTGCAACCTTCCATAGAATGCATGTGCCCTGCACTTCAGCATAAATTGTGGTTTATATCCGAATATCCATATCCATATAATGTGGGTTATGTCATTTAAGCATTATGATCTGGTTTTATCTGCAGAAAAGATGTTAAGTGCTCAGCAGTTAGCTAGATTGTAGAAATTGTCACTGAAATAAAGCAAATACAGTGATGTCAACTGTGACATTATCATATTTCAAGGCCAAACTTTAACCTCAAATGACCTTGACTTGACCCATGGAGTTGCAAAATGATATCCTACTGTTATCATGTGCCTATACAACTACTCAGTCTCGCCCAAAACCATAAAAACGACAGTACGATCACCAAAATATCTCCACGACTGCCCGGGATATGAGATATTCCTTATTTCGGGGGGGGGCGTTTGACCTCCAATGACCTTGAGTATTGACGAATGTGGGTCAAAACGACTCCGAAAGTATCTGCAACCCCTCCAGATCGACTCATCATCCTAAAAACCCTTAGAAATGACACCAAGATCATCAAAATCCATCAAGTATTGACCAGGATATGGGATTTTTCAGTTTCGCTGGCGATCTTGGAAAATGGCGGCCATATTGAAAAAGCCAAGCGGGGGTCAGGTGTACACCCGATGGATTCTTGAATGGGGTGGTATAAGCTTTCAAAATATGTCAAGATTTGCTTTATAACAAACAATGCAGGGTTCCCACCCCGTGCAACCGGACTACAAGGAAAATAAAGACGCAATTACGAGCGTTTAATTTCAACTATTACAAGTTAAAACAACGAAAAAATCAAAAGGAAATAAATAGACAAAAACCCTCATTCACAACTGCTGTTTCATATATATAGGGTGCTTACCACTTGTATATAGTTTGTGGGTTTTTTATGTAAGTATTTGTGTGTTTATTTGCTTGTTTTTTTAATAATAATGTTTTTAATAATAATAATAATAAATACACAGTATTGAAATATATTTTTGAAGCAACCCCCATACTAATCATTTTTCTTTTTCCTTGTGAGTTTGCATCATATATATATATACAGGGTGTCCCATAAGTCCAGCCTCATAGGAAAATTATTTAAAATTAATTTACAAAAGTAATACATTATTGGAACGAAAACGAACGTTAAAATTTGTGCACAAACATGCAGAAGCATGCAAAAGAACAATTTCCTTCCTTTTCCTGAGTGTAACTCACTTACCTATTAGCCACTGCGTGTTATTTATTCTACCTACAACAAAACAAAGAGGTCCCAAAACAAGACATCAATTTGAATATTTGTTTTAGTTTTAATGTATTACTTTTGCGGACTTACGGGCACCCTGTATATATATATATATATATAGTTCCCGCAAGGGGGTTCTAAGCTCGTGCTCTTGAGTGCTCTTTGTGCTCGTTTGTACGTGCTTGTTCCTGGAGGTTTCACGTGCGCCTTCCCGGCCCTAGCACCCAAGGATGATGGGGCTCGACCCTGCAGACCTTGTCATCCTTCGTCTTTTTCCACTTCGACTGTCCCCTCCACCCTTTCTTTTTCCTGTCTTTCCTCTCACTTTTTCTTTGTTTTTCCGCCGAGATATGCCCTTTTAAATAGAGGCGATTCGATTCTTCCCGAACTTAAAAAAAAAACAAAAAAAAAACATCTAAATTTCCCTTCCCTAACCCTAAACAACTGTAACAGTATTCATTTAACCTGAAATAGCAGGTAAACTATACAATAAATAGTACTCCCCCCCTTTCCCCCACCTGTACAGTCGTTAGAAAAGTGAAAAAAAGTAAAAAAAAAAATTTTGAAACCCATCATCATCATTCCTTAAGAGGACGATAAATGAAACGGAAGAACAGAAATTCATAAACTCTCGCGTCTCTTCTTTCTTTAGTTTTAGATGTGTTTTATTTTATGCTTTATTATAATTCAGGTACTTTATGTTATTGTATCGTTAGTAATATTTATGTTTTAATTAATACTTACTTTTCTTATTGATGTGTCAACTAATAAAAAAATACTTAACTTAAAACTTGAAAATTTTTAGTTTGAGAATTAGAAATAGTTTAATAAATACTATTTTCCATTTTGTTACCCATTAAATTATCGTTTTCTATTATATATTACTTTATTAGAGGGGAAACACGCATAAAAATAAATTTATTTTTGCAGGCATTTTACTGCAGAGTTTAATGTGAAATTTATTAATACACTAATTAAAGCGAACAGTAAAGTACAAAAAAAAAACCGAAAATTAAAAAGCCGTAAAAAAAACATTCCTTATAATACTGTATTTGAAAAATAATAAAAAAAAACACCAGAATTAAAATCAAGAAAAGATAAACGCCAGAATTTATGAATTTCTGTTTTGCATTTCATTTATCGTCATCTTAAAATACCGTCAATCAGTCAGGCAGGCGCCGCCGCCAACAAGGGAAAAAAAAAAAAAAAAAAATGACCTGGTCATATAATTAGAATCACACGTCAAGAAAACTTACTTTTTATATTAAAAAATAATATAAAATAATATAAATGAATCAATAAAAATAAAGCAAGTTATCTTTTAAGAATCTTTTTTATCTATTTTATCTAATAATTATTTATATTCAAGTTTCAATACTTTGTTAATAAAGTAGCGAAACTTATAAGAAAGTCCATATTTTGCTGAGAATCATATCCTGTTCTTTCGATGGTCAAAATTCATGAAAAATCGTGACTGTTCATGTATGGATATTCCATTTATGGGACCACACCGTTACAACACCAGATAATTTGAATGAAATGCTCGAGTAGGGGAAGGTTTAACTTATTTTTTATCGTAGTATAGTGGCTAGGGCTCTGATCTCCTTCCTACTTAAGAGGTGGTTGGTTGGTAGGTTGTAAAAGACTCGTTGCATTCACGTCGGATTGAATAAATCAAAGAAAAAGGGGTAACTATTATATTTTTAGCCAACGAGTCTTTTACTTATATTGAGGTTCTAAATGTAGTGGGGCTAGGCTGCTTTAAACCCTAGATCCATGTCCCAAGGCTGGATCCTGTCTGCTTTGCAGATAGCTGGTGAGGGAAGCTATATTTATGGGACCTCTTTGTGAGAGACCCGTTGCCCACGTCGGGCTTGCATCATGAAAAAGAAAAACTCTGGTATTTGTCATTTACCATTACTTATTCGGACTATAGTGGATTTAATTATCCCAGAAGAGTTTCTTGTTCCATGCACGGTCTGTGTGTATCATATATATATATATATATATATATAAGCAAACAACCACAAGGAAAAGGAAACACAAAGTCCGAGCGCTTTCGTGATATATTCACATTATCAAGGAGGAACAGAAAATATATATATATATATATATATATATATATATAAGCAAACAACCACAGGGAAAAGGAAAAGGAAACACGAAGTCCGAGCGCTTTCGTGATATATTCACATCTTCAGGGAGAAACAAAAAATTTTTTGTTTTTCCCTGAAGATGTGAATATATCACGAAAGCAGCAGCGCTCGGACTTCGTGTTTCCTTTTCCCTGTGGTTGTTTGCTTATTAATAAGATCACGTGTTATTCTGTGATTTTAGTGCATATATATATATATATATATATATGTATATATATGAAATTAACATAAATTTTTTAGTAAAGATTTTTGACACTATGACGAATCTGAACAGTAATTTAAACTTTACTTTTATGACAATTTAATTTCTAATAAATAGACTTTCATTTATTTAAAAAATTCAAAGTCAAACAGACGAGCAAATCGTCTTAAAATAATTTATAACCCCCAAAAAAAAAAAGGTACATAAAAATATTTACTCCATCCAATGTCATATTTATTCTCTTTATTTAATGACAAAATCACATACTCATAATTTCTGGCTTTTTTTTTTATGATTTGAATATAAATTCAGAATGAATTATGAAATGTCATAAATTCAGTTGTCATGAAGCTATCACAAATATATATATATATATATATACAAACTCAGAATGGTCCCCTGAGACCATATATATATATATATATATATATATATAGGCTGTGCAAGAAGTCTGGACTCATAGGGAAAATAGACGTTATATTTTTAAAGTGAAACAGACACGTTTCTAATGTCAGTTTTACAAATTTCAGGAAAGAAAATACCCTGATGGCTCAGTATACCACTCAAGAGAAGGTGGAACTGGTATTGCTACATGTTTCAGGAAAAAGCCAGATGGAGGCATGTTCGTGAAATAACTGCTGACATGTCTCCTTCTGGCTTTTTCCGGAAACATGTAGCAATACCAGTTCCACTTTCTTTTGATTGGTATACTGAGCCATCAGGGTATTTTCTTTCCTGAAATATGTAAAACTGACCATAAAAATGTGTTTATTTCACTTTAAAAATATAATGTCTATTTTTCCTATGAGTCATACTTCTGAGACACCCTGTATATATATATATATATATATATATATATATATATATATATATATATATGAAGTGAAGAACCACCACGTAACATACACTTATTTAATAGCGCTAGACGTTTCCGAAACCATAGTTCCATCTTCCGTAGCTGAAAGAGTAAAAGTTACAATTAAAATTAAAATTACGATTAAAATTACAGTTAAAAATTACAGTTCAAAAATTAAAATATTTACAAATACAAATATCACAACGGTAACTTTATATTTGTATTTGTAAATATTTTAATTTTTAAACTCTAGTTTTTAACTGTAATTTTAATTGTAACTTTTACTTTTTTAGATACAGAAAAGATGGTAACTATAGTTTCCGAAACGTCTAGCGATATTAAATAAATGTATATTTACGTGGTGATTCTTCTCTTCATCTCTAGACTGAGATTCCCTAGGATATATATATATATATATATATATATATATATATATATATATATATGCGCCTCGGTGGTGTAGTGGTTAGCGTCGCGGACTACGAATCCATCGGCCCGCCGGGATCGAGATCCGGTGACGGCAGCTGGCGCGCAGCTAAACCTAGCTGTTCATCCTTCCACACAATAAAGAAAGTGGTTGGTAGATAAATGGGTACCCTGGGTGGCCTAGTGGTTAAGACACTGGACTGCTTCATTCCCTGACGAGGTGTACTTCTGAATACACGAAAGGTCTTGGAATCGTTTTTTTCCTTGTGGGTTTACATCATATATATATATATATATATATACACACCCTTGTGCATATTAATTGCATCATTGTAGACAAATTATCAAACACAGTTTTAAGTCTAAATGTATTCTAGCAGTGATGCTATGAACCAGGTACTGTTTTGTTATACAGAGCATAGGTACCAGCTACTAATTAACGATAAGTTCGACTGTGCATGCGCACCTGCAGCCAATCGACGACAAGTTGCACGAAACCAACTATATCAGCTTCAGTGCGAGTCCGATCTTCATACTAAAAAAACATTAAATATCAAAGTGGGTCATGGATGTGATTCCTCGTAAGGTTCTAAAATAATTACATTGGCTGACCATACTCCAAAAAAGGCCAGAGAGAAATTATCTGGGAGTACATCACCCAAACGAAAAGGCATATGTGGAAGAAAACGAAAAACATCCGTTCGTGATGATCGATTTCTTCTCCGTCAAAGTAAAGAGGATCCTAGGAAGACCAGCGATACCTTCGAAAAGGTCTTTCTGCCTTTGGAGTAACAGTTAGCTCAAGCACTGTCCGCCGTCGCTTGATTGTTAGTGGAAGATTCGTGAGAAGACCAATAAAAATGCAACTTCTAACGTTTAAAATGAAAAAGAAAAGTTAGATTAGGCTAAAAAGTGCAAAAACATGACAAAGAAGAGTGTCGCAGGGTAATCTTTTCAGATGAGTCATTTCTTTGTGCAAGAGCAGCGAAGTCAGCACGTGCTTCGGTCGGTGGGTAAACCATTGAGAGAGTGTTATGTAGATCAATGTGTGAAATATCCTCAAAAGATGATGTTCTGGGGCTCCTTCAGCTATTATGACATCGGTTCACTATATTCTGTTGAAGGAATGATGAAATCTCCTCAATATATTGAAAGAAATTTGATTCCCAAGTTGACTGAGAGGTTTCCGAATGGAGATGGTGTTTTACAGCAAGACTTGGCGTCATGTTACTCTTCCAAATGTTGTGATCAGTTTTTTCAAGTGTTTCAAAGAGAATGACATTGAGGCGTTAAATTGGCCGGGGAACTCTCCTGACTTAAACCCAATTAAGAATTTGTGAGCTATTGTGATATCAAGACTTAGAAAAAAGGATTGTACGACAATGACGAAGCTGATACAGGCAATACTTGCAGTGTGGTACAGAGATGAAAAGATTGCAACAGACGGTGCTCACTTTGTAGATTCAATGCCAAACCGTGTTCGACACGAAATAAAAAGTCGTGGTGGCCTTATCATGTACTAGAATTACAAATGTCATCGTTAAGATGTTAATAAAAATTTAATATATTCATATTATTATCTTTTATCCCATTTTTCTTGTTGATATAATTAATATGCACAAGGTGTGTGTGTGTGTGTGTGTGTGTGTGTGTGTGTGTGTATTCTGACGAAGGCCAAGCTTGTAACCCACTTTAAACCTCCAACTTGACGTGGAATTCGAACCACGACCCACCACGGAAGACAAAAATTACAAAGTCCTCGCTCGGACTCGATCACACGGCCTCCAGATCAGCAGCCCAGCGTTTTAACCACTAAACTACTCAGGGTACCCATTTATCTGCCAACCACTTTTTTTTTTCGTATGGAAGGATGAACAGCTGGGTTTGCTGAGTGCCGCTTCTCGGGGATGTTAACCACTAAATGGAAGTTGGAAGAAAATTTAAAGCCAAGTAAAAATTTTAGAGCAAAGCAAAGGAGGGAAATTGAAGTGAAGAAGAGAAATTCAAAGATAAATGAAAATTTTAAAACGAAGAGGAAGGAATCCGAGCGAAAATTCTACCGTACTTTTATGCACTAACAAATACTTCTGCGTTATACATATATACTCGTGTGTATAATTGTGTATATATATATAAACAAACGAGTATATATATATATATATATATACTCGTTTGTTTATATATATATATATATATAAAACCTTGGTTAACCTTGGTTTAGCTTCCGCCCGAATTGTTCATTCTGATGAAGGTCAAGCTTGTTACTCCACCTTAGACCTACAGTTTAACGTGGAGTCCGAACCACGCCCCACCAGCAGCCGAGCGTCTTAACCAATAAGTTACATATGGTACCCATTTATCTACCAATCAATTTTTTTTTATTGTGTGGAAGGATGAACAACTGGGTTTTGCTACGCCCCGCCTGCCGTCACCGGGTCTTGATCCTGGTGCCGATGGATTCGTAGTCAGCGACGCTAACCACTACACCACCATAAAGCCTGTAAACATAGGATTTATTACGATTTTTTTTTCTCCATTACAGCTAACCTACAGTTCTGAAAAAAATGTCCTATGTTCCCAGACTTTATGGCTACCCTGTATATGTGAGGCGTTGCGAGTACGAGGCGCGAACTCGGCACATTGGCGATTTTGCGGTTGTTCCACGAATGAATAGTTCAACCTTCACCCATCCACAAACAACTGGGTATAGCCAAATACCCACCTCGTACGCTCAAAATGTAGTCATTTTCAACGTGTGTATTTGCGCTATGCGCCCCTCGTACGCAATAGTCACAAAGTTTAAACGCGTCTATCTGAAGACTGGTTTGGCGTGTTCGTCCCCTCGTTCTCGCGACGCTTTATATATATATATATATATATATATATATATATATATATATATATATAATACCTCGACCACTAATTTTCGTAGCATGCAAACAATGAGTTAATTAATTTTTCTTTTTTTTTCTTTCTTTTATGATGTTATAACCTGTTTTAATTATTTAATTCAACTAATATTTAGCAAGTCATTAGCGTTGTTCAAGTAAATTTTCCTAAGTTTGAAATTCTAAACTCATATAATAATGGCGTAATTTCCAAAGGCCTTTTTTTATGAAAATGCTGAAACAGTTTCGTAACTTGCTTAAAGTAATTTGAAATATAAAGCAAGAAACTATATATATATATATATATATATGTATATGTTACTTAATCAATGTTCAAGACATTCTAAGGTAGCTTAAGTGGGTAAGTTTAACATTTTTTCACATAGAGCATCATCCCGGCCATACGCCCATTTCAGGGTAAGAGCGGCTAGCAGCAGCATTGCTAAACAAATAGGTGGTCAATATAGTGATAATGTTCCGTGTTATCCCGGTTCAAAAAATATTCAAATTCGTATTCGTCTTCGCTCAATTTTCGTTAGTTTGTGTTGCAGACACCTCCAGTTATTATCAGTCCAGGTGCATGATTCCTCAGGAGCAAGATGCACCGCAAATTTGTGTTTCCTCCCTAAGGCAGCACGAGTTTACCTATAATCCTATATCAATCATAGTCATACTCGTACTACCTCAATCAAGGCTTGCTCTACACAAACTGAACCAAAAAAAAAAAACCCACGCAATTATTTGCAATCGCACCACGCGAACCTTCCGTATACAGGTCTGTATTTTAACTTATTCTTACGGTGTTTACTTTATCATCATTAGAGTTTGCTCGTTTATTTCCTTTTAGTGGATCTTGCCATTAAAAGCTCGTAGTTTTATAATTTACTTTTTTCTCATTTAATTTTAATTTAATTAATCAAGTTTACCCTAATTAGGGGTAATTATTATTTTATATATATATATATATATATTGTAAATGTTTATGATACATATTTCAATAGATTAAATACAAGATAGGAGAAAGGTTTTAGTGTTTTTACAAAGCACCGTTCTGTTTGTCCATACAATAGTTTAGAATACGAGCAGCTCGGAGCATCACTGGCAAGTACATAGAGAGCCCCCTCGTAATCACTTCTTTCTTACGTGATTCCTCACCAATTGAAGCAACAATTCTCTGTGTTATCACAATCAATGTATGGTCAAATTCATAACCATTTCCGTGCCTGTGTTGTTAGTTTGCATTACAGACACTAAACATGTCTCTATATGTCCGAGTGCGTAAGTCATCAAGAGTAAAATACACCGCAAGTTTATGTTTCCTTCCTAAAGCAATGGAAATGTAGCCGCTCCAACCACAATCACAAGCACATTTACATCACCTTGGGATTGCGCTCTCTCTCTCTCTCTCTCTCTCTCTCTCTCTCTCTCTCTCTCTCTCTCTCTCTCTCTCTCTCTCTCTCTCTCATATATATATATATATATATATATATATATATATATATATATATATATATACACTATATATATATACATACATATCTATATATATGAAGAGCGTACATTCAAGCTCAATCAATTTCCTGAATTTGACACGTACTGTACAAAATTACTATTATCGTCTGTAACCACTTGGCAAAATCAAGTCTCAAAACAAAACAAGAAAAAAAGAAAAATTAGAGAGAAACGCGAAACTCCAGAGCAAAATGGTTACTTACGAACTCTGTCTATAAACTTCCATCGACGTTTCACTAATTTTTTTAACATTATATGTGTAACGTGAGGTGCAACCAGCGACCGTAGCTAAGTGGATAACACCATTCCCGAAGCGAAGATACTGAGGTCGTGGAGGGGGTGAGGGTGGGGTGGGGGTGGGGGGTGTTGGATTCTCTATGCGGTACTGCGTTAATAATAATATAGGAGTTAGCATAATACGTCGCATTAGTTTGGTCTGAGCGCTGTGCCAGTCTCTGGTCCTCCTCACTGATAATTATAATTATTATTATTATTATTAACGTCAGCTGCGTGTCCCGACGTGAATGGACGTGTTGAAAGCGATATACAAGTTCTTGGTTTTGCTTCTGCGAGAAAGGGAACATTTATTTCCATTTTACGAGCTTGATATAAAGACGAAAATACAAAGTGCAGAATACAACCGTCAAATATAATTTTTAATCATTACCATATATATACTGTGTATATAAAAAAAACATCATTACCTTATATACTATATATATATAAGAAAATCACCTTATATATATATATATATATATATACGGGGTGTCAGGAAATGATTGCCCCCCCTTGTAGAGCAAAAACTAGAAGAGATAGATAAAAACCGGCGAGACCACTTGAAAGAGCGTTAAAATCTGAATAAAAACCATTATATTCTATTCCTGTGATTTTAATTCTTACCATTTTTTTCCCCACAGAAACCATGGCATCATCTATTTTGAACGATTCAGAGAAAAAGCGAGTTCTTGACCGCATTCGAGCTGTCACATTTCGTGAAGCAAAGGAAGCTGGTGCAACTTTCATAACTCGACACTGGGTGGCTGAGAGATTAAAAAGATCAGACGGCTTTGTCAAAAGGAATTGGAATAAGAATCCTGAAGATTGTGAAACAGAATTTCGAGGAGGAAGACCGGAGAAATTATCTCAAGAATCGAAAGACATTGTGCTTGCTGCATCACGGCGCCGAAAGAAGAGCTGCTCTGAGGTAGCGAAAGAGATACTTATCCGTCGTGGTAAGATAGTCAATCGGCAACTTGTGCATCAATTTC
>JAJOZX010000314.1:465000-482500 GCA_023014485.1 Bathynomus jamesi | reverse complement strand
AGAAGACCTGTGAACGAAAGAATTTCATGCACTGACAAACTTTAATCAACAAGCTGATTGTGACGTATGGTCATTTAAGTGCCCGTGATTGGTCAGTTACTCACGTCACTGGAGATTCGTGGTTTTAATACGCGGGGAAAATGATCAGTGCTGTAACTACGGATCTTTAATGTTAGTTTTAGGCTATTTCTAGTGTGTTTTCACGAAAATCCTTTCAGGAGATGAAAGAATATGATTGACTGAACCATACGATGAAAAAAACAAAAAAATCGAGATTTAGCGATTCGCGGTTATACTGTAGTACGCGACCCCTCATATAGTCTTCTCCCGTTATTATAATTATTATTATTATTATTATTATTATTATTATTATTAAATTACTTTTTGACATTCGTAAATATTATTTAATTCTAATTTTTCGTCCTTGTAACAATTAATTTTGAGATGAAAACCATTGAAAGTAAAATAAAAAAAATTTGAATTAAAAGAAAGTTGATCGAAGTTTTTAATTAAAATTGAAAGGAAAATCATTCAAATGAAAAATCTAAAACAAAGAATTTTCGTCATGACAAAATTTACTTTAATATAAATAATTATTATTAATCTTGAAAAAGAAACTGCTATAAATATATTTATTACAATTCTACCATCCATAACAATCCTTCAACATTTATTATCTACGTAGGTAAACAATATCGTCGAATGTATATATATATATATATATGTGTGTGTGTGTGTGTGTGTGTGTATATATAATATATTCTTTCGCATGACAAAAATATTTTATAAACTTTTCCGGTGCTAAAATTTACTACCGTGAAAATAATAACCAAATTATCTTTTAATTTTACCTTTTTGTAATAAATACACTGAATCCCGTTAATTTTGGTTAAAAACCTTTCATGTTTCCTAACGGCATATTCGGATTAGAATAATGTAATTATATTAACGTCATATTTTATATCTAAATGGTATAGAACAATGTTGAAAAATATCGTAAAAACTTATGAAAATTGTATCCTTTTTCCGAATAAATTTAGTTTTTTGAAGTATTTGAAGTTGTAAATATATTATCTTGTAAAAATGGGACAGAACCTAAAATCAAAATATGATGAAAAGGACTAAAACTTCAGTATTTTAAATGTAACAAGACAAAATTTAATTACAGAAACTCTACAATGATCTCAAATCAAAAGATGTGAAAAGAATCTTGGCTACAAATGAAAATAAAACCTCCAAAAGTAAATTACAATATTATGACCAAGAAAGAAATACCAAAATCCAAATGAAGGACAATTTATCCAACGAAGAAAGAATATATTTCAAACTTATTCAACACTACTGAGATAACTATAAAAGATTTAACTCAGGTACACTATAAATTTCTTATTTTTAGACTACTTTAAGTAATACATGTAATATGTTTATCTTTTATTTTATCAATTCACTCAAAAAAGAAGTTTCGAAGACCATATCTTTTACCGAAAGAAGATATGTATCGTTAAAAGAAGTTATTCTCTCATCTGAAAAGATAAGATAAGAAGAAAAAACTTCCGAAGAATACACCCTAAAAAAAAAAAAAAGAAGTTATTTCATCTTAATTAAAAACGTTTTATTGTGAATGAGAAAAATTTATCATTGGGTTCTCATCTATACCGAAAGTACATAAAGAGAGCAAAAACCCACAATTACGCCCAACTGTCAGTGCGTCTGACACGATAATTCATGACATCATCCAACATATAAATAAAATTATCACACCTTACCTAAATTCAAAAGAAATAATTGAATCATTATAATAAGTCCTTCGGTTAGGGTAGATTACACTATATTCACTTTTCTATTTTTGGAGGGATGACACCCTCACTCCCTTTGGCACTGGTAGTCCCCTTCGCGATCCTTAACCCCACCTCTCTCGACATTATTAGACCCATACTACTGATGTCAAATTTAGTTGAAGATAGAGTTCATCAGTGGAGTAGTTTAAATTGGTTGAAAGTTCACTGAATTTTAAGTTTATGTCACGTTTCTCTCCTTTAGTGGGTATGCTTTAGTGGGTATGATTCAGAAAATTTGGTATTTTGTGTGTTATTGTCGCCGAAAAGAATTTTTAACCTTCTGTTACAGAAATAGTTGGTTTCTTTTATGCTTTGTTATGCAGCGTTCATGTGTCCATGTATTTTACTTGGGTTGAATCTGTGTTGTTTGTTTCTGGTTAGTAATGTTGATGGTGTATTACGAATGTATATGAGGCGTTACAACCTTAATTTATACAATTATATTCTACACAGGTTTGTGACGTAGGGTTGTAGGTTGTTTAATCCGTAATGAAAACAAGCTTTCTAATCTCTTACGTCGGTAGTAAAGAGATATTTTGTCACTGATTATCTTGTTTATGAATTCTTGGTCAATTTCTATGTTACCTCAGTTTTGCGTCTGAATGTAGATGGTAATTATTTTGTTGTTTTGCTGTTTGCTGTTGTCACTTTATTGTAAATTTTATTAACAGTAATGTTAATAAAATTTCTAGTTATATATTGTAGGAGTTTGTTACTGAGGAGGGTTCGTCTAATGCTGCCTATTTCAAGTCAAGTAATTACCACGTAGAACAGTGTTTGTATTCTCTGTAAAATTTTAAGTTTTTATTATTGGTATTTTGTAAATGAAAGTTATGTATGAATCATATTTGATGTATGAATCTTTACCTCTTGATTTGTTTATATTCCTATTTTGATAAAGCCTCTTGAAATTATTAGCCGATGTCTTAAAAGTGAAATTAATTTGAATTGGGTCGTACAAAGGTAAAATTAACGACACTTAGTTTTTAGCTATTCAGTAAATTGGTGTATCTGTGATGGACCACTCGGCTAATGTTTCCTTACCATATATAAAATGTTGGCGTGTAATTGTTGTTAGAAGCGAGTGCTTTATTTTCAGCTAATGTGCTTCCGATGGGGAAACCCATCGAATTTTCTTTCTTGTTTGTAGGTGTGTGTACTGTTGAATTCGAAAAGCGTTCCGGTTGTACAGATGGTAACAGTTTTTTAAACTTTGGTCGGGAATATTTGGTAAGGTAATATTAAGGTTTTTTATGTTTCGTTGATAATTATATCAATAGTTTCATGGGAAAGTACGTTGGTGAAAAGACTCAACGTCAAGCGAAACTAAGTTTTTGATAACACTAATATTTTGGTCGTTAATCTTGAGAAGGACTTATTATGATGATTCAACTATTTTTGTTTGAATTTAGATAAGGTGTGATAATTTTATTTATATGTTCGATGATGTCATGAATTATCGTGTCAGACGCGCTGACAGTTGGGCGTAATTGTGGGTTGTTGCTCTCTTTATGTGCTTTCGGTATAGATGAGAACCCAATGATAAATTTTCTTCATTCACAATAAAACTTTTTAAGATGAAATAACTTTTTACTTTTTTTTAGGGTGTATTCCTCGGAAGATTTTCCTTCTTATCTTATCTTTTCAGATGAGAGAATAACTTCTTTTAACGATATATATCTTCTTTCGGTAAAAGATATGGTCTTCGAAACTTCTTTTTTGAGTGAATTGATAAAATAAAAGATAAACATATTACATGTATTACTTAAAGTAGTCCAAAAATAAGAAATTTATAGTGTACGTGAGTTAAATCTTTAATAGTTCTCTCAGTAGTGTTGAATAGGTTTGAAATATATCCTTTCTTCGTTGGATAAATTGTCCTTCATTTGGATTTTGGTATTTCTTTCATGGTCATAATATTTTAATTTACTTTTGGAGGTTAAATTTTGATTTGTAGCCAAGATTCTTTTCACATCTTTTGATTTGAGGTCATTGTAGAGTTTCTGTAATTAAATTTTGTCTTGTTACATTTTATTTTAAAATACTGAAATTTAGTTAGTCCTTTTCACCATATTTTCATTTTAGGTTCTGTCCCATTTTTACAAGATGATATATTCACAACTTCAAATACTTTAAAAAACTATATTCGGAAAAAGGATACAATTTTCATATGTTTTTACGATATTTTTCAATATTGTTCTATACCATTTAGATATAAAATATGACATTAATATAATTACATTATTCTAATCCAAATATGCCGTTAGGAAACATGAAAGGTTTAGGTACTTTTGCATTATCCTCCCAACACTAATTTTTTTATATAATGGAAGGAAAATAAAGTACGTTAGCAAAAAACACTTTTAATTTTTAATCGTGAAAGGGCATGAAAGCAGTAATATATGAATAAATATTCTTAACCTAACCTAACCTAACTTGAAGCCGGCTAACTACGGCTAACGCCTGCGGCGGGCTGTTTTAACCTAACCTAACCAAACCTAACCTAACCCAACCTAATCCCAACACTAATTTTTTTATAATGGAAGGAAAATAAAGTACCATAACCAAAACCAAACCAACATTATATAAAAAAATTAGTGTTGGGAGGATAATGCAAAAGAACCAAGGTTTTTAGCCAAAATTAATGGGATTCAGTGTATTTATTACAAAAAGGTAAAATTAAAAGATAATTTGTTTATTATTTTCACGGTAGTAAATTTTAGCACCGGAAAAGTTTGTAAAATATTTTTGTCATGCGAAAGAATATATATATATATATAGAAAATTATTTCACGAGGTAACACGTGAAAAATATTTATGATGAATAAAACCACGAAGGAAAGGAAACACAAAATGGTGCTCAAGCGCTTTCGTCTAATGACATCCTCAGGAACACTGAAGTATATAAAAAGGTTAAGCCTATATATAGGTTACAGAAAGAAAAAAAAAAAATAAATAACATACATACACACAAACACATATATATATATATATATACATATATCTATATATACAAATACATACATACATACATACATACATATATATACAATAAACAGAGAAGTAAAAATAATAAAAAATTATTAAAAATTAAAACCTTAAAGGATTACCAATGAGGCGTACAGATTGTAAGGAAAAATATCGATTTTTAGCACAAGATCAAATGGATTATAAAAATACAAATTTATACTGGAACTCTGCCGGTTTTAGCACAATGCTGCCTATGGTCAGGTTTCGATATATATAAAAAAAAAAAAAATAAAATAAAAAAATAAAATGCAAATTAAAAGTTAATCGATTTTTAGCACAAGATCAAATGGATTTAAAAATACAAATTTATACTAGAACTCTGTCCGGGTTTTAACATATTGCTGCCTATGGTCAGGTTTCGATATATATAAAAAAATAAAATGCAAATTAAAAGTTAATAAAGTAGAAGACAAGTTTACCAAAGATTTAATGTTTTACACTTCTTATCTAAGTCTGCTTTAAAGGAATTCAACATAACAGGATCGAGTTGAAAAAGACCTTTGCTTATGTTGAAGTTATTTGAAAGTTGGATAATGGCAGACTCAAGAATATTTCTATTAACAATGTTGCTTGAATGGAATAAAACTGAAGCATTATTCCAATCAATACAGTGGGCTAACTCTGACAAATGGACAAAAAGGGCACTGGACAACTGTCCTGTTCTAACGGAATATTGATGCTGTTTTATACGTGTGTGCAAATCCTTTCCCGTCTGACCTATGTAAAAGGAATCACACACGTATAAAACAGCATCAATATTCCGTTAGAACAGGACAGTTGTCCAGTGCCCTTTTTGTCCATTTGTCAGAGTTAGCCCACTGTATTGATTGGAATAATGCTTCAGTTTTATTCCATTCAAGCAACATTGTTAATAGAAATATTCTTGAGTCTGCCATTATCCAACTTTCAAATAACTTCAACATAAGCAAAGGTCTTTTTCAACTCGATCCTGTTATGTTGAATTCCTTTAAAGCAGACTTAGATAAGAAGTGTAAAACATTAAATCTTTGGTAAACTTGTCTTCTACTTTATTAACTTTTAATTTGCATTTTATTTTTTTATATATATCGAAACCTGACCATAGGCAGCAATATGTTAAAACCCGGACAGAGTTCTAGTATAAATTTGTATTTTTATAATCCATTTGATCTTGTGCTAAAAATCGATTAACTTTTAATTTGCATTTTATTTTTTTATTTTTTATTTTTTATTTTTTTATATATATCGAAAACTGACCATAGGCAGCATTGTGCTAAAACCCGGCAGAGTTCCAGTATAAATTTGTATATTTATAATCCATTTGATCTTGTGCTAAAAATCGATATTTTCCTTACATCTGTACGCCTCATTGGTAATCCTTTAAGGTTTTAATTTTTAATAATTTTTTATTATTTTTACTTCTCTGTTTATTGTATATATATGTATGTATGTATGTATGTATGTATTTGTATATATAGATATATGTATATATTATATATATATATATGTGTTTGTGTGTATGTATGTTATTTATTTTTTTTTTTTTCTGTAACCTATATATAGGCTTAACCTTTTTATATACTTCAGTGTTCCTGAGGATGTCATTAGACGAAAGCGCTTGAGCACCATTTTGTGTTTCCTTTCCTTCGTGGTTTTATTCATCATATATATATATATATATATAATATATATATATATATATATATTATATATATACACAACACACACACACACACACACACACACACACACACACATATATTGGAAGATATTGTTTACCTACACAGATAATAGACGTTGAAGGATTGCTATGGATGGTAGAATTGTAATAAAGATATTTATAGCAGTTTCTTTTTCAAGATTAATAATAATTATTTATATTAAAGTAAATTTTGTCATGACCAAAATTCTTTGTTTTAGATTTTTCATTTGAATGATTTTCCTTTCAATTTTAATTAAAAAATTCGATCAACTTTCTTTTAATTCAAATTTTTTTTTATTTTACTTTCAATGGTTTTCATCTCAAAATTAATTGTCACAAGGCCGAAAAATTAGAATAAAATAATATTTACGAATGTCAAAAAGTAACTTAATAATAATAATAATAATAATAATAATTATAATAACGGGAGAAGACTATATGAGGGGTCGCGTACTATAACCGCGAATGCGCCAAATCTCGATTTTTTTTTGTTTTTTCATCGTATGGTTCAGTCAATCATATTCTTTCATTTCCTGAAAGGATTTTCGTGAAAACACACTAGAAATAGCCTAAAACTAACATTAAAGATCCGTAGTCACAGCACTGATCATTTTCCCCGCGTATTAAAACCATGAATCTCCAGTGACGTGAGTAACTGACCAATCACGGGCACTTAAATGACCATACGTCACAATCAGCTTGTTGATTAAAGTTTGTCAGTGCATGAGATTCTTTCGTTCACAGGTCTTCTTAAAAGACTAATATACCATTTAACCATCATTTCTTTTAAAAAAAAATAGTTCCATTTTTAGTACTTACAGATCTAAAACCATTTTTTTTATAATTTTTATACTTTGTAACAAATAATGTTCTAAAAATACAAATAAAGATATTTATACAGATTTTCACAGTCGAAATATGCATTAAATTAAAGAACACATTTTTTTTCTTGCTTATAAATTTTGTTTTAATTAAATCTATTGAAAATAAGCGTTACACGAGCGAGTTTCGACGTAAAAAACTCTAAACCGGTTTTTCTCAAAAGTGTGTTTTGACGCATTCGCGGTTATTGTACGCGACCCATCATATGTTCCCACAAATATGAAAACGAGGTAATGCGTGAAGAAGAGGGCAAAGCAAAACGGAAGAAAGAAATAGATTAAAAAATCGACAGTAATTTGACGTTGATTTCGGTACAAAAAAGGGAAAGAAATTTGTCGAAACAAAGGAAAATTGTCTAAAAACGCGCAAAGAGGTGATGGGATACGAGTGGGACACTGAAAATTGGGACAAATGCATGAACGTGGGTTTCATGATGGGATAACGTGGTCATTTTATTTTTACCGGATCAAAATTCGTTTAATCACAAAATGAATTGTATTAATTATAATTTATGGGGAGATTTTTTAGACATGTGACAATTTAAATGGTTGTATTTTTTTTATTAAGTGAAATAAAATCATGAATTTTTTACTGTACCTTCTCTACACATGGGAAACGAGTTCCCTAATGCAAAACATGCTCTATGTGATGTCCTCTCAGTTTATTAACTCTTTGCGTACGAACAACAAAATTTTGCATTTCTGTGGACAAAGTATCTTTTGAAATCTGAGAAATTTCTTGTACAATTGATGTCTTCAATTCTTTTACTGTGTGTGGATTCCGTTTAAATACTCTATATTTTGAATAACACACCCGATAAAAGTCACAGGGGTTAAGATCTGGGGATGTGGGTGACCATGATATTCTGTTGGACACGACTCTTCCGTCGGAAGTATCGTGAATATCGTGTAAGTACCGTGAGCTGAGAATACATCACATAGAGCATGTTTTGTACTAAGGGACTAACTTCACATGCGCAGAAAAAACAGTAAAAAATTCATACTTTTATTTCAGTTAATAAAAAAATACAAACCTTTCAAAGTGACACATGTTTAAAAAATCACCCGACATAACAAATGATGTTAACATTACACACACAAAGGTATATATATATATATATATATATATATACCTTTCAACCTTTCAAATGTTGCGTGCGATGATTCCTCATTTCACGAAGGTCAAGCTTGTCGCCCCTCCTCTCGAGTTGGCCTGGTGAAGTAGTGAGTTGATAGATACACACACACACACACATATATATATATATATATGAAGGTCTAGGGTGTTAACAGCTCACTTTCCGTTCAATACATGAAAAAATATTCTCATACGATTTAAAATTGGTGTTTTTGAGGTCTAAAATTTTCTAATTGTATTTTTTTGTATATATATAATATATATATATATATATATATATATATATATATATATATATAATATATTTACACGTTGTTAATTATACACTTTCCAAGGTTTGGCTATTCCCTAACTCTTAAATCGTAGGTTTTCATACCTCATAATTAGTAGGTTTAGAAATTTTGAGAAATAGTTAATAGTTAACTGAAATGTAATTATGCGTCTATGTAACTATTTTGAAAAAAAAAAATTTATTCTATGTACGATTTCTATATTTTCTGTTTGTTAGTTTTTAAATGAATGTTAAAGAATGTTTTATTATATACATATATATATATATATACACATACAAGATTGTCAAAGTAAATAGACATTTTCGGTTTTTCCCTAGTTTTTGATTTGATAATAAAAGCCAATTCATAATAACAGATTTATTGAATCAATCTATTTCGAATGGTGTTGCTTTTCCCTTTTCATTTTGTAAAGCTGACACACGTTCTGGCATTCCATTAATGAGTTTTGCCATTTGTTCTTGAGGACGATCATCGTGGTGTCTCTTTACTTTTGTCATCCCTTCATATATATATATATATATATATATATATATATATATATATATAATATAATATATCAATCCATCATTTTGCCTATCAAGTAGGTCCAACTCATGTGTCCCGCCAACAGCGCCGGATTTAGGTTTGTGGGGGCCCTGTGCGAGGTCAAGCTGTGGGGGCCCTGTGCGGGGTCAAACTGTGGGGGCCTGTTTTTGTTTCATTTTATTTACTAAAACACAAACATCTCAAAAAACAATTTTATTGAAAAAAAAAGACATTTATTTACAGAAACACTTTGCGTGCTTTATATATACGTACACACCTCGGTGGTGTAGTGGTTAGCGTCGCTGACCACGAATCCATCGGCCCGGGATCGAGACCCGGTGACGGCACCCGGCGCGCAGCAAAACCCAGCTGGTCATCCTTCCACACAATAAAGAAAGTGGTTGGTAGATAAATGGGTACCCTGGGTGGCCTAGTGGTTAAGACGCTGTGCTGCTGGTGGGGCGTGGTTCGGATTCCACGTTAAACTGTAGGTCTAAGGTGGAGTGAAACGCTTGACCTTCGTCAGATTGAACAATTCGGGCGGAAGCTAACGAAAAAGTTAACCAAAAAAGGTTTTATAAAATAATGATGGACTTGCTTTTCATAGAGAAAGAACGATGAAAGTCCTTTATACAAAATGTCTGTCCTGAAGCTAAGCGAACTATACTATTACCACAGAATGAAATATGTCGTACAGTTATCCTACCAGCAGAAAATAGAACGTTTAATAAACATTTGTACAAAGTCAATGAAACGTTCAGAACGTTTATTAAACGTCCTATTTTTTGTTGGGATTTCACTCTGTTTACTCTCTTAACTTAAATGTTGGACATTACAGTAAAAATGGAGAAATTCACGCACAAAAAAAGCCATTTCTCGCCCCAGATCGAAGCAATGTAAAGTCTCTCATAAATGTAACTTAATTTGAAGGTGTCCAGTGAACCCCATTTTCAATAGAAACGTTTCTGGAGGCCGCGACGAAAGACAACACCCTTAAACACAAATAGACGTTTCGTTAGTCATTTCGTGAGACCTTTCGAAATGTCTAATGAATTAGAAGTTTAATTTTAGTTAAACATTTCGTTAGACATTTCAGTAAGTCAACTGAAATGTCTAAATTGTCCCAATTCTTCAAACAATTGAAAAGATTAATTTGAAATGTCTAATGAAATGTCGGATCACCTGAAGATCAGGGCCCCCAGCCTTCTTTAGTTAGCCTTATAAGGCTATCTAACTAAAATATCACGACCTAACCTAACCAATCGTTAGGTCAACTGTACGCCCTTGACGACTGGTTAGGTTAGGTCGTGATATTTTCGTTAGTTCGCCTTATAAAGCTAACTAAAGAAGGCTGGGGGCCCTGATCTTCAGGTGATCCGAAATGTCTAATGTATGAAAGTTTAAAAAAGCCTTTAAGTTTAAATACAAATTTAAGTTTACATGAAAAGAATTGCTTCACAGCATTATTCTTAAAAGCTTTGGACTTTCAAATTATATCCATTTCTTCTTGTAACTAATTCACTATCAATATCAAATAACTTCCTATAATTTGCATTATCAAAGCCAGTTATTAATTTTAAATACTCGAATTAGTTCCCCTATGAGTCCACACTTTTTTAAATGAATACATAGGGCCTATTCATATTTAGTTCAGCTAATTTTTCCTCAAATATTTTACTTCTCAGTTCTGGATTTACCTCGGCTGTTCTAGCCCTAACCCTTTCTAACTTATCAGTCTCTTTTCTCAAGTATAGGCTGGTTAACTTAGAGACTGAACCTAGGGTAGACCTACTGTTTATCAAGAGGCCTAGATCTAAGCCTAATTTTAAAAGGTTTTACTAGCCAAGGCCTATCCAAATAAATAAAATTAATAAATGCATGAAAGACCCTTAAAAGACCTAAGCCTACATGAAATAACTGAATAAATGCACAAATATGATAACTGTTTTTTCTTCTTTCCATATTACTACTGACATCCAATCTAGTACTTTTAAAAATTATTTTTAATTCTCAATATTAAATTTTATTTCCCATTTTTAACAATTATTTTAAAAAAGAACTTTTAGTTTGTCATGTAATTTAATTATATTATATTCATGCGTTCCATGAAGATAATACTGACAAATAATCAGTGATTAGGTCCACAAAATGACACAGCGCTCAGCCCAACTAATGTGACCCACTGCTCTAACTTCTGGATTATCATTACCAGCATCAACGGGAATCAAACATCCGACCTCGAACTCGCTTGTCGGGAAACGATATTATACTCACTGGACTACCGATGTTATAGCGTCCGATGAAGATGACCAAAGTGACAATTGGAAAAAAAGGTAGAAATGATACTTAATTAATAAAAAATTAAATAGTCTTTCTAAAATCAGCAAAAGCTTTTTATTCCTCAAAATAAAAAACTAAACAATGAAAGTAAAAAAATTGTTTACAAATGTCAAAATGAAACGGAAAAAAAATCTCAAACGATCATCAACTCAGTATTATTATTATCATTATTATTATTATTATTATTATTATATTATTAGTATTAGTAGTAGTAGTAGTAGTAGTAGTATTGTGATAAATCTTAATAAAAGGTGTTAATTTAACCTACCAATACTTATTTTTCAGACAGTTAATGGAAAATTCATTACGGGTAAATTTAAAAAAACTATAAAATAAAATATGTATGATTCGGAATATACTCGTATATGTATAAATTACAGAAAAAAAATATATTTAAAAAGAAATAACGATTTTTTTTATATTATAAAAACCAAAACGAAACGAACACCGCAAAATTTGACGTTATTTTCGCTAATATTATTATTATTATTATTATTATTATTATTATTATTATTATTATTATTATCGTTATGGTTTTACGCATTGTTAAAACAAATAAAAAGTAAAGTAGAAAATATTATAGCCTTAAACTATATATACTGTATATATAATGTGACATTATTCTTTAAAAATTTCATAATCAAGTTTTAAAAATTTATTCCGTCACGCACAATGTCCCCTTAGGGCGATTATACCGCCACTAACTTACTAATGATATATATATATATATATATCCAAAGTTTTGAGTTCCTCCGTCATTGAATTTAATGATAATATATAGGCATACAGTCATTTCATCCCATGGCTACAGTGTTATATATAATATATATATATATATATATATATATATATATATATTCTTATCTTTCTTACCATATATATATATATATATATATATATATATATATATATATATATATATATATATATATATATATATATATAATGAGAGTTAGTGTATAATTTGGATATCAAATGCAACCGCGATCACCTTAGCTACATGTTGGATTAAACTCAAATACTCTCATACGGGCTTGTATCAACTTCACGACGTGATATTTTACGGAGAAGTTATTTTGGTTAGATTAAGCTGGTTTATCGTAACCGCTTCTTATGCCACATTCTGTATCTCCTTCTCATGAACACAATGACCCACAAGTTCCTCTGAACATAAAACGCTTAGGGAGAATTGTCCACAGCTGTTTGAGTCAATATTAATGAAACTGCTTCGGTATTTTTCTAAAAGTAAAAACCGATTTTTTTAATTTTTTTTCACGTACAATGACTGTACACGAAAAAAACCAGCGTTGAACGACACTTCACAGCACTAAGCTGTTCAAAAGCCTTCTTTTAAAAATTGTGGGTACATTACTTTGCATACTATATTTAAAAGTTGGTTAATGATTATATAGTTAAATATTTGAGTAAAATTAATTAAGATTATATAATAAATTATAAATACTGCTCGAGGAACGACAGTTACCATTTGAGTGTACGATAGATACACTTTTTTGGAACCTGTTTTAATTAATCACTTTGGAAAGTGAATATTGTCTATTAAGAAATAGCCCCGCGAGGGTTTTATACAAATGTTCTCTCTTCCAAATATTTGCCTTTGCAGTATAAAATTAGTTAGCACATAACTAAGGTTAAATTTAATACTCATCTCGCTGCAGTCCCTGCATGGATATGCTGAAAGATGTACTATAAGCGGTGTGTACAATGCGTTTTAGTAAGATATGTTTTATAAGACTGTATTCAGTTTCGGAAAAAAATTCGCCTAAAAAACATAAAATTTCTAAAAAGCCTAAAAAATTACTAATTAGTACTATTCTGTATTTCTCTGACTATTTTATTCCTTTTGAAAACAGTAATAAAATTTTATGAACAAAACTCAGTCATTACTAATTAGTAATTTTTCGTACCTTTTAGAAGTTTTATTTTTCTAGGCGAACCTTTTTCAGAACCTTTACAATTTTATGAAAGAAAGTCCGTCTATGACACATCTTACAATCAAATAATAACTTTTTATTCTCCCTCAAAATATATATATAGGATACCTCTCTAAACACGTTGTGCGGTACTTGTGAAGGAGGAAAAGTATGTACGAAAGAAATTTATGCACACACACACACACACACACACACACACACACATTTATCGAACGAGTCGCTACACAGATTCTATATCTTTATAATTAACACAATTCAATTGACTAACTATCACGAGTATATTATAGTTTTAGTTACATACGCTAATTCACCTAAAAAGTATATACGCGCGCGCGCGTGTGTGTGTGTCTGTGTGTGTGTGTGTGTGTACAGTAATTATTTATGATTATTTAGGAAATTTGATGTAAATATGAAAACTGATTATAGAATACAACTTATACAATGACGAATCTGCTATTAACAATGTAGTAATTTTAGTTTCAAAAGTTGAGGTACATTGAGCCCTCGAGGTATAAGTGTAGTTCAACGTATCCCGACTTTTATAACCAGCTGTACCATTGGTTTCTATAGTCCGGATACACTGGGCTGTAAGGTATAAGTGTAGTTCATAGTATCCCGACTTTTGTAACCAACTATACCGCCGATCCCAATAGTCGGGATACACTGAACTGTAAGGTATTTAGGCGTGGTCTAGTGTATAAACATTACTGAAATCTATGGTACCCGACTGGCCATATACCAATCCACAGAAAAAATATTTTTTAAGCAATTTCCTAATCCCTCTCTAAGGACTAGTTAAATTCCTATTCTCCTAGTCATTTACCCTAAGTTCAAAGAAAATGTCACAAAATCACTAGTCGATTGATTATCTTTACTCATACTAAAATTATTCGTAGTTTGTTTCGTGGTGAACTAGTGAATTTATTAGTTAAATGTAATTATATTATAAAATTAATCAAATGAACAATATCATAAGCCGATGAAGAAAGTTATTTAACTTTTTAAAAATATCTGCCTAGTGCATTTGGCAAGTAACTAAAATTTACTAGTATATTATCTGACTACCCAACTTCTTAATGGAAGACAGTGTATCTGACTACCCTCACATATTTCACACCAGTAAGCTGACTACTGATATCAATATAGTAACCGTGCATTGAATAGTAACTAAGATTTACTAACATATTATCTGACCACCTTACGTATTACGTGTTTGTTTGTTGTTTGTTGTTTGTTTGTTTGTTATTAAGGAAATACAATGCATGTGACTATCATTACATATTTCACAAAACTAATCTGACCGTGTGTGTGTGTGGTGTGTATATAAAATGCGCAAATATTTTAGTTACTCTTCTATTATAAAAAAATATATAGTACAAATGTAACCACATAACAATTTAGTGAGGTAGTATAATGTAATTTAATAATTTTATGTTTTATATAATAATCCGCGCATTTCTTTTAAAAAAATTTGAATGAGATTTTTCCTTATATACTTAAATAACTTGTTAATTGTGCCTAAAAAGAATACTTAGTCATTAATGAGTATTACTGTGGAAATGTGCTAAACCCTATTTATGCAATTAAACCATTACGGCACTTATCTTGGATGAATGGCATCTCTCATTTTATATTTCCCATTTACAGTATATTTCATTATATTTATAGTCTATCTATAAGATGCGCCTCGGTGGTGTAGTGGTTAGCGTCGCTGACTACGAATCCATTGGCCCCGGGTTCGAGACCCGACGGCAGCCGGCACGCAGCAAAACCCAGCTGTTCATCCTTCCACACAATAAAAAAAAGAAAGTGGTTGGTAGATAAATGGGTACCCTAGGTGGTCGAGTGGTTAAGACGCTGAGCTGCTGATGGGGCGTGGTTCGGATTCCACGTTAAACTGTAGGTCTAAGGTGGAGTGAAAAGCTTGACCTTCGTCAGAATGAACAATTCGGGCGGAAGCTAACCAAAGGTTATCTGTTATTAACTTTGCTCTCACTATGAAACGCGTAATTATCCAAACTCTTCGTTTTGCTTCTCAAAATTTAGACTATCTATTAAATAACCACAAAATGAAACTAGGCAACTGATTTAAAAGTAGAAGGAGTCATTTTTTAAGGAAATTAAATAAGTCGATTTATTGTATCGCCAAGTGAGAGGTTCGTCCCATGACTAGGTGCAAATTAACTATTTCAGGTTTAATGACGATTTACAATTTTTTTTTTAAGTCAAATAAGTAAGCTCAGTTTTTAAACTGGATGCGTCTCTTGAACTGTTTAACGTAGTGTTGTGATCTAAAAACAACCCTTCAGTGTAATCAAAATGCAAAAATGAACCATTTCTTATTAATGATAAAGCGGATTGAAAGAAGTAAATAGACAATACGATAATTGTCTTCAAGAACAAATGGCACATCAATAGAATGCCACAACGTGTGTCAGTTTTACTTAATGGAAAGGATAAACCAACACGATTCTAAAAATATTGATTAAACAAATCCGTTATTATTTATTGACTTTCATTAACAAATCAAAAACTATGGAAAAATCGAAGGTGTCTATTTACTTTCGTCAACCCTCTGTAGGTTAAATTTCATTCATGGTGTGAAGAAGTAACTGCATATATCCAAAATGGTTCCTTTAAATGAGACAGAAGGTGTCAAGAACGGGAAAGAGATTACGTTTATTTTTACTTTTTATACCCAGGATTAGTGAATGTAATTTAAGCCATAACAAAGGAATCGGGATGAATGGGATTTGTCACCCAGAACTGGGTAAGACTAAAAATTAATATATAATTTGCTTCGAGAAGAGAGAGAGAGAGAGAGAGAGAGAGGCATATAATTTTTTTCTTGACTGATTCCTGATTGTAACACAGTTTTCTTCATCATAAACGCGATTGGTTTGAAGTCTGTTTATACAGGGTGCCCCATAAATCCGGTCTCATAGGAAAATTTATTTTAAATTACATTTACAAAAGTAATAAATTACAACTAAAACAAATGTTCAAATTGATGTTTTGTTTTGGGACCTTTTTTTTTTGTTTTTTGCTAATATGAAAGTGAGTTACACTCGTGAGGAAAAGGCCCTTACCTTTACCTCACGAGTGTAACTCACTTTCATACTAGCCATTGCGTGTTATTCTACTTGCAACAATGAAAGGTATTTTACTTTTGTAAATTTAATTTAAATTAAATTTTCCTGTGAGATCGAACTTATGGGACACCCTGTATACTTCCCAGCATTAACTATTAAGATTAAAGAACAAATTGCTCCTGAAAAGGAGTCTCAAAATAAAATCGTAGATATAGTTTCAAAAGCCAGTGGCCGTAGCTCACTGGGTAATACCGTTTCACATACGTGAAATGAAGACACCTAAGCAGGAGGGTTCGACTTCCATTGGTGCTGATCATACCAATCCAGGAATTAGCGCAATGGGCCGTATTAGTCTGACCTGAGCACTGTGCCAGTTTCCTACCTTTCTCACTGATTATTATCAATTCCAAAACATGCACGAATTTCCTACCTTTCTGAATGATTATTATCAATTCCAAAACATGCACGAATGAATCTTTATAAACCTGTTTTTCAATGGAAAAAAATACGTAAATCAGAAATTCAATTTAAAGGTATAAGCGATAATGACACGATAATTTCAACAAAGAAATTATCGGATTCTCAAAAAAAAACCCGATTAAAAGTGTGTGCCAAATGTCGCCACCATAAAATGAATTTTAATAAATTTCTTTACAGGTTAATGAAACGCGTCATTATTTCGAATGAATCAATAATTCTTCATTTGTTTTTTTAAAATGTATTCCATTAT
>JAJOZX010000314.1:362500-460000 GCA_023014485.1 Bathynomus jamesi | reverse complement strand
GAGGATAGAAAAAGAGGATCGCGAGCATACTGTTGAAGGAACTAAGTGCAAAAAGCCTCTCGTGGTGGGAAATCAGCTTCAGTAAGGCCTTGTACTCTCTGAATGTGATATGGGTAAAGCTGTTGTTCCCGTAAAATTCTCCACACAGTTATGTATCTTACACCCTCTGCTGCTGCTGCTATCCTTCGGGTGCTAACACCAGGATGTTCCTCCACGCGATTCAGGACTCGCTCCTCCACCTCAACAGTTCTGGCACTGATTGGTTTACCACCATCTGAAACTCGCTTGTTGAATGATCCTGTATCACCAAGACGCTCGTCTATTCTCTGAAAGGTCTTCTTATCTGGCAGACGGCGATTCGGAAACCTTTCCGCATACAGACGTCTTGCTGCGGCCGCATTACACTCAGCAAGTCCATACATGAGATGCATGTCTGCCACTTCTCTGTTTGAATAAGCCTCCATTCTCACTTCAAATGCACACTATCACTGAATAACACGAAAACTTTTAAGGTTTTTTTTCATTGGCCTGCACTTATTCACGGTAAGAAGCTACGAATACGAACAGTGAAACACCGCGATGCACTTCTGACTGACTGATGGCTCTACACTCAACGATATTGAAACATGTCATAGAGTGTACGAAACATTACAATCGGCAAGCCCATACATAAAATAAGTCTCGTACACACTCACAAACATTGTCGGCAAGCAGTGTTTGTAAATAGTTTGCGGAAAGAATTGCTGGAACATAAAACGGGCTGTAACTTGGAAACAAAGCGATTTCGGGCATATGTTTATACAAACTTTTTCATTGTTTTCAGGTCCTGAATCCATCTTGAAAGTGCGTCCCACATTTTATGAAACACCCTCTGTGTATATATATGTATGTATATATACACACTGTGTGTGTGTGTGTGGTATATATAATAAATTTGACCGATCGTTTCAGGCAGCTTTCATGATACATTTCAAACTTTCTTCGCCAAACTCGCGGACCCCTGTCACCAAATGACAAAATTTTGATTCGTCTGAAAATAGCTTTTTGCCACTCCATGCAACTCCTTCTTTGCACCAGGATAGCCGTCTTCTCTTTTGCTTCGCCTTTAGCATCGTTCTTAATTTGGTTTCGTGATCAAAATCCCATTTCATAAAGGCGGCGAGTATGTTAGTGCGGGGTTGCATAAATGCAAATGGTGTGGGGTCACTTGCATTTGTAAATAGAACTGTCAATAGTCTCGTTTATCAAGGAATCTTAGAATATTTCATGCTGGAGTCTGCGGAACAGCTGTATGGCGACGAACCATTTATTTTTTAACATAACCTGGCTCCAGCTCATGCGGTTCGTGCAACATCTGCGTGGTTTAATGGTCATGAAATTGAAGTACTACCATGGCTAGCTAATTCACCCGATCTTAATCCTATAGAAAATCTTTGGAATATTGCTAAGCAGAATGTCCAAAAGCGTAAACTAGAAACACTTGGTGAACCGAACAGGTGTTTGATGACAACCTGGCAATCGATAACTACAGAAGAATGCAAGAGGCTTGTCGACTCGATACCACGTCGATTGGAGGCCGTAATCAGGGATAAAGGTGGACCAACTAAATACTAAGACGCACAGTTAAAGTCTTTGTAAACGTTTAATATATTGGTACTCTTTAAATATAATGCATTTATTCTATTTTTTGTAACACCTGACAAGATTTTCTAATATTTTGGTATGTCGCTATGCATTAACTTTTCACTATTTAATAAGATTTTTGCTATATTTTTATTCGTTTTCAAAACTGGCAGAAAGAGGCGTTTTTTTTATCATAATGACGTCACAGATACGTAATATTCGTCATAAAGGTTTATAACTTAAAGGTATTATGAAGGTCATGAGCGCATTTGAGACAGTATTCTATTTTTTGGGGTCCGGAGCTGTATCTCTGAAATGAATTTTTCCCCTTTTAATAAACAAACTAATAAATTCCTTTAAAATAATATGTAATTTTTAAAGTACATTTCCTTGTACTTATTAGTACCAAAATTTGTAATACTTTTGTAATGATTAAACGCAGTTTCCCTATATACATAAAGACACTGAGGTCCGGGATTCGAACCCCGATGAAGCTGGTAATAATAATAATAATACAGGAATTAGAGCGATGGACCGCTTTAGTTAACCTGAGGGATGTGACAGTTTCTGGTCCTCCCGACTGATTGTCATTACTCAATGCTCCGTGATTAAACGCTAATAAAATTAATAGATTTGAAAAATACGCATGAACAATCAGTTCAAAATTGCTGTCGTAAAACTTCAGGTTTTTGAGCAATAACAACAACAGAACTTTTTTAACTAGCTGTACTTATATACGAGAATTAAATTAATATTTACCTCGCAAGTACCTGCATAAGACTTTGGCTTTAGTATTCTCCCGACTAATTATTACTACTCCTCAAAAAATAAAACGTAACGGATGATGGCTCCGGAAAACGTGACCCACCAACAAATTAAAATTCTAATTTTAAAATCAGTACGACAATATACTATATATAATATATATATATATATATATATATAATATATATATATATATATATATATGCGTGGAAGCTTCAAGTAACCGCAAATCAACAGCGTTCCTACGTGGTATGCAGAGGAAAGCAGAGATCTTTGTTCTCACCTATTTACTTGCAGCCTCCAAGCTGCAGTTCATTGCAATTTTTTCTTAACATTGCATATATATATATATATATATTATATATATATAAGTGTATATTCAAATTCCAAATTGATCCGATGTTGTCCTTGTACAGTAAACTGTATATATGCTCTGTGAATTTCATCTGTTGTAGCCTGATGAGTTCGTTTGCATATCGTTGCGAGGATAAATCCAAGGTGAAGATAATCGAGATAAAGTCAACGAATGAAATCGAAATGATATATTATATAAACAATAAAGCAGAAATCAACTTTACATCAGCAAATACGATTGCCACAAATTCTTCATCCCTCTTTTTCTTTCCGTAACTTATATATATATATATATATAAAATTTATATAATTCTAAATTAATTATAGGTAATATTACAGTGAAAAAAGGGATTAATAAAATTTCACTACTGGTATATATTTACTCGCAAAATCTTTCAAGAAATTTACAAAAACAGATCAATTAATGGCAACTTAAAAATATTTTGACCTATTGAAACCAACCTCACATATCAGCAATATCATACTGCATGTTCAACCAGTAGCGTGTGTGTGTATATATATATATATATATATATATATATATATATATATATATATTAGTGGTGGACCGGATGTCAGTTTTTCAACATCTGCGGATGCGGATGCGAATATCCGGTCCACCACTAATATATATATATATACTGTATATATCGGTGGTTAAACGTATTTAGTCACTTGTTAAATTGACTCTAATTTGTAAATTACCCTTTTGGGGGTTGTGGATGACATGATCGGTAGGAGCGATGATTCTGAAACGACGCAACACGAGTTCAAGTCCTACTGAGTCCTAGTTCCCCACTTTATCGTCTTTTCTCCTTCCATTCCATTCAAGTGATCTCTACATCTATAACGATTAAGATGACCGTGTTATCTTTTCTGATATTTTATGTTCAGAGTAGGTGTGTTTAAGGTCATTGCCGTTTTGAGGAAAAACTCTCATACACAAGTCTCCTTCTTGAAGGTATGACATCATGTTGAAAAGAAAAGGAATAGTAACTTTTTTTTTACTAGAATTCAATCAGTATCCACGAAATACTTTTTTTTTTTGGTCACTAGTATATATAACAACTCTAAACATTCCTACTGCCACTGTTACCTGTTGGGATCGCATAAGGTCTTGTCAAACTCACCCATTTTTTTTTTATCTCGCATAAATTTTTCTGTGAAGTTCAAAACTTAAAATTTAGTTTTGTCTGACCATACCTTGGTAAGTTTGGTCTTGCTTCCGCCTGAATTGTTCATTCTGACGAAGGTCAACCCACCTTAGACCTACTGTATAACTTAACGTGGAATCAGAATCACGCCCCAGCATGGGTGGTCAGAAATTACAATGTCTTTGCCCAGACTTGAACTCACGACCTAATGATGAGCAGGCCAGCGTTTTAACTACTAGACTACCCAGGGTACCCATTTGCCTACCAACCACCGAGACCGGTGGATTCGTTATCAGTGATGATAAGGAGATGGAGGGACAGCACCAAAATCGTCCAGTGTTGAATTGGAGGCGAAAGTTTGAGCAAAGAGTTCAGCTTTATCAGGAGAAGAGACGGCAACTGAGCCGTTGGAACGGAAAAGAGGAGGGAAAGAATAAGAAGTAAAGTTGTTGGAGAGGCTCTTGGCTTGGTGCCAGGAAGAATAAACAGAATTAGAATTAGATAAAGCTTCACATTTTTGTCGGATGAAGGAATTTTTGGCGTGTCGAAGAACAGATTTTACATGATTCCGGCCAGAAATAGAAGTTAAGTGAAAGTCAGGAGTTGGATAGCGACAGTACCTTCTGAAAGCCTTCTCTCTGTTGCGGATAGCATTGGAGCAAGCAAAATTAAACCAAGGTATTTTGGCATTAGTAGTAGAAATAGAATATGGAATATACGTCTCCATACTCGAGAG
The DNA here is from genome assembly GCA_023014485.1 of Bathynomus jamesi. Classification (NCBI taxonomy): domain Eukaryota; kingdom Metazoa; phylum Arthropoda; class Malacostraca; order Isopoda; family Cirolanidae; genus Bathynomus; species Bathynomus jamesi. The sequence goes on along the minus strand of JAJOZX010000314.1, from coordinate 455,368 downwards.
AATCACCTCGGAGGGGCCGTGGCAACGGAAGCAGTAATCATTCCATGGGAAATCAGAGTAGTACTGTATAAGAGCCTCCCAATCAGCGGCGCCAAAGTGCCAAGGCGTCTCCTCTTGGGAGGATCCAAAGGTCGAACTGGAGTGATAGGATAGGAAGCAGATATAAATTGTGGTCGGAGCAGCCCAACGGAGAAAAAGTTTGACAAAGAAAGAAGAAGAAGAAGAAGGAAGTGATGAAGAAGAAGAATAGAAGGATGAATAGTGAGCTTAGATGACCTTAAATGTTGGGAAGGAAGTTAAACAACCTCATCAACCAACCAACAACATTGTAAAGAACGCCATTCCTCGAAACCTTGATCTTCGTCACATTTTTCTCAGAGGTAACCTTAATTTCTTACAACTTTTTACAAATATATTCACATTTAAGACATAAGCCATTTAAAACTAAACAAACCTAAGCAGTAACCAACACTCGTGAAATTATGGCACTCTTAAGATGCCAAAATTATGGCAAATGGCAATTGCTGGCAATGAAGGATAATACTATATGATTAAGCCAATTTAAATTACAATTTTTTTAAGACAAATCCAGATGTCACAAATTATATCAAATTTTCAATTAATTTACCCCTACCTGTGGGTAAAGTTTGAATTTCTGCCCATTATATTTAGAAGTAAGAGGCAATTTTACAATTAACCACCTTAATTTTGAATGCCAATATCCTTCAAAATGAGGTTGTATTCTGGAAACATTTTTCCAGATAAGAAACTAAAAAGTAAACAAATGTTCGTGACGTTCACTTAACTAATTTCAACGTATGCAAACAATTTTCAGTGTTATGATACGTTTGAAGAGAAGGGGTGTAATTTAACATGTTATTAGGAACGTCGACAATGGCAAAAGAAAATTAATTTATGGTCTTTAGAATCTCATTCCTGGAAAAACGACAAAATTAGTGGTGTCTTAAATAATTACATGTAATAACATCCGTAAATATACGTTTTTTATATATATATATATATATGAGATGAATTTTACAATTGAACGTCAAATAAATAAATGCGGCACAGCTAAAGGAAAAGTGAAAGGCGATTCCAATAGTCCGGTTGCACGGGGTGGGAACCCTGCATTGTTTGTTATAAAGCAAATCTTGATATATTTGAAAGCTTATACCACCCCATTCAAGAATCCATCAGGTGTACACCTGACCCCCGCTTGGCTTTTTCAATATGGCCGCCATTTTCCAAGATGGCCAGCGAAACTGAAAAATCCCATATCCTCGTCAATACTTGATGGATTTTGATGATCTTGGTATCATTTCTATGGGTTTGTAGGATGATGAGTCGATATGGAGGGGTTGCAGATACTTTGGGAGTCGTTTTGACCCACATTCGTCAATACTCAAGGTTATTGGAGGTCAAACGGCCCCCGAAATAAGGAATATCCCATATCCCGATGATAACAGTAGGATATCATTTTGCAACTCCATGGGTCAAGTAAAGGTCATTTGAGATTAAAGTTTGTCCTTGAAATATGATAATGCCACAGTTGACATCACTGTATTTGCTTTATTTCAGTGACAATTTCTACAATCTAGCTAACTGCTGAGCACTTAACATCTTTTCTGCAGATAAAACCAGATCATAATGCTTAAATGACATAACCCACATTATATGGATATGGATATTCGGATATAAACCACAATTTATGGTGAAGTGCAGGGCACATGCATTCTATGGAAGGTTGCAAAACTACAAGATATGACCTCGTAAGCAAAACAAAGCTCACACCTAGCTGGGGGATTGGCATCAACAATTTGATGCAGTTATTCACATTAGGTAACCATTTATTGAGGGCAAATATCAAAAGACATGGTTGTGTCAGGATCGTCAGGATCATCAGTCTGCTCTTCGTTTGCGTTTTGGGTCAATGGATTGTTGCAATCCAAGCCGCTGCCACATGCACAGAACATTGTGCAAGGGATTCCGCGTCCCATGCAGCCGCAGCGACTCCCCCTGCATGCTGACTGTGATTCACACCCACATCTGATTAGCTTCAGAACTTCATCTGGTGCTAAGCACACTCCTTCACCAACTGTTTTTGGGATGAGAACTCTGTTTGTTTCGTCTCTCTCCCACCCATAATGCACAGGATCAAGTGGTGGTGGGTCACACTTTAGTGCATCGAGCCAGTTCGCCACAGTGTAGTGGGCTCTGAGCACATTTTGATGGAAAGCTTCAGTTGTTGGTGGTAGAGAACATAGTTTGGGTGCAGCAGTTCCCGACTTCCCTGTCTTCTGAGCCCATACTCGCTGACGACACTCAGTAAGAGATGAGGATTTCTTATCCCCATAGCATGCAACAATGAACGCCGTTGCCTCTTTCTCGATATGGTCAAAGCATGCATCAAGGGACCCCAGCTTGTCTAGCTTCCGACCCTTCTTGGCTGTGGCAATGGCAGTGGCTTTGCTGATGCCATGTATTGCTGCAACTGTGTCACAACCACTCAAAGCGTGTAGTTTGAGGATTTGTGGGATGATGTCTTTGTGCTGGGTTACAGTTGCTCGGATGTCCACTGATTTTCTGCCACGCACTGGAGACTCCATAATCATGGGACAGCCTAGTTTCTTAAATTCATAGAGGTGAGTCAGCATGGCCAACACGTCTGTGTCATCACAAATGATGGAGATGCGGGCATCAGAATCTTTCTCAGCTTGTGCGATAGCGTGTTGTGTTATTATCACGTCAGCCTCTTCATGAGATGATGAGAGCTCCAATGCTGCTCGACTCCTGCCTCGCACAATGGAAGTCGGTATGGTCTGCCATCCTGCAAGCACTAGCTCATGGTCTTGGGTTACAGTTGCGAGATACGCTCTGTCAGCAAGGATTTGCTCACAGAGCAGCCTGTTTAGTTGCTCCTTGTTCGCGGTGCACGTGAGGACAGCGTCTCTTATAGGCAATGGGGTGTTGAGGTCCAGCTTGTGAACTCTGCTGCTCTTGCTTCTCATTGCCCAAGTGCTTGATTTCGGAGAGAAATCATAGTAGCAATCAAAAGTGGGCACTCACCTTGATATGTTTCGTTTTACTTGCAAAGGTGATGACATGTTTGGAAATGGTGCCATAAAAGCCTTGTGGCCATGATGACTCATACTGTGCCAGTTGCGTCTTTCCAATACTAACAGCTCTATCGGCATTGGCATCTGGAGATGCAAGCTGCCCTGTCTGAATATTGTATAAGTTGCCTCCTGGATGTGACTCTGGATCCATTGGGTCCATGCACTTAGAAAGGGAATCATGAAGTGATTGGCGATCTTCTCCATCATGTTTGATGCGACCTCCTGCCTCCTCTTTGTGGTACAGATGGAATGTTTAAACCCTATTTTAAACCCTATACAACTACTCAGTCTCGCCCAAAACCATAAAAACGACAGTAAGATCACCGAAATATCTCCACGACTGCCCGGGATATGGGATATTCCTTATTTCTGGGGGCATTTGACCTCCAATGACCTTGAGTATTGACGAATGTGGGTCAAAACGACTCCCAAAGTATCTGCAACCCCTCCAGATCGACTTATCATCCTAAAAACCCCTAGAAATGATACCAAGATCATCAAAATCCATCAAGTATTGACGAGGATATGGGATTTTTCAGTTTCGCCGGCCATCTTGGAAAATGGCGGCCATATTGAAAAAGCCAAGCGGGGGTCAGGTGTATACCCGATGGATTCTTGAATGGGGTGGTATAAGCTTTCAAAATATGTCAAGATTTGCTTTATAACAAACAATGCAGGGTTCCAGTAAATTCAGGGTCTGTACTACCGGACTACAAGGCCTTGGAATCAATATTAATTTTTCCTTGTGGATCTAATCCAGGTTTTCAAAATTATGAATGGGTTCGATAACGTAGATAGAGATAGCTTTTTCGAAATATCTCAATATAATAGGACTAGAAATAACGGGTGTAAGTTGACAAGTAGAAGGTTCGAGACAGCAGTTGCGAAAAACTTTTTTACGCATAGAATAGTAAATAGCTGGAATAGTTTGCCGGTAGAAGTAATTAGTAGCACGTCTATAAACATGTTTAAAAATCGATTAGACGCATATGTTGATAGAAAGGGTATAGTTTAAGGTAGTAAAATTAAGGCTTTCTGGGATAGATCCCACAGCTCAACACAAGTGTTGTGGGATATAGGGAGGCAGCGTCTTGGGTTAGGGGATACTCTGTCCTTACACCCCATTTAAAGAGATTCCTCTGCCGAGCGGTGCCCCCCATAGTACTGTGAGGTATTGAAAAACTCATGATCTTCACTTGCCCCACAAACACCTTTAAATGGGAGACCCAAAATGGGTGCACACACATTTCTACATTACTGTACAGTCTTTACAGCCACACCTACTCTTTTCTCGTAAGTGTATATATTGTAATGTATATGATTGTAAATTTTGACTTGGTCCGCTATCGATATGGACCGTGACTTGATGGATACCGTAATGAAATTGACTGGATTCTTTGGATCCGATATATTTGCATGTCCCTTATAAATAGATATAGAGTGTAACATATTTGTGGATAGTAGTCTATTATGACTTGATCCTCTGGATCAGAGATTCTATCTTTAATTTTAAATCGATAATTAATTAGTTTTAAATTGATAATTATTTAGTTTCGTAAAAATTGGTCGTTGCCAATTTACCGGCAGTTTTTACATAAATTTCTTATGTTCTTGTGGTTCGGAACCCACGTAAAATTGTAGGTCCCCTCCGCCACCACGGAGGACATACACAATAGGGCGGATCGAAAATGAGGTTTTTAAACATTTTTTCGAAATTCAAATATGGCTAGTGCGGAAAATATGTGGGTGCTATAGATAATGACTGTGCATAAATATTAGTCCTGCGAAATTATATCTTCAGGTGCCACAAAGCCGTCGAAAAAAGTGAAATATAATGATTTTCTTATATTCTGCATTAGTACAATAACTGAAACTTACTTATTATTATATATTAAGTGTTCCAATTACCAAAATAGTTACTGAATTACGCAACTCTTAGTTTATTTAGATCAATGTTCTTTTGATTAATGATCTAAATAATCCAGAACTCACCACGAGGAGGTGGCTGCGTGTCGAGCTCCACCCATGCCCTCCCAACCACCCATCCTTGCGCATGTTTTTTTCTATTAACGTTTTATTTAAACTTTATATTCAGCTTTACTTTCGAATGATGGCATTTTTTTACGTGACTGAAGTGTTGATCTTATGAAGCCATCTCGCGCGTTCAATCCAAATACTTTTGATGATGCTTCAGTCACTAATTTTACCATTCTTTCTACTACTTGTGTATGACAAGGGAATTTCTCGAATGGAGGGGTACTCTTGTTTTCTATGAATTCTTCAATCTCATTTTCTGTCAGGTGTCTTGTCACAGGTGGTTCAGTGACAATGCATTTTTGCCAATTAATTAAGTCAGTATAATCAGTAGCTTCAAATTGAATAACAGGTACTGTGAAACGCCTCACAACTTTTTCCTTGTTTGTTTGCCTTGCTTTCTTTATTCACCTCCACGCTAATTCTCTTATGGCGCTGCGGTCATCATGAATCATTGATGCTAGAATATTTTCTGGATTTGCAAAAAATGCATTTCTTTGTATGACAGGGTTTACAATATCCTTTACTTCGTCATTCAGTGTTCTTGTTAGTTCAATAGTTTTGAAAACATGTTTTGAGCCATTGACAAAAGACGTACTTTGCTTAATAGAAAACCACATTGGGATGTAGACCTTCATTATAAAAGAAGCAATGTTCATGAGGTTCTCAGATGGACTTACAGTTGAAACGTATAGACGAAGCAAACGATTTGCTGTAGTCAGCCATCGTGAATGTGCCATTTTGCCTGGACTACGATGAGCAAGATCTGGAGAGCAATATCCCTTTGTTATGGCCTGATGAATATCAATTAGATATTTTTGGTCGGTGCTAAGATCTTCACAGTCTACAGTTGGTTCCTCAGCATCAATCCTTTCAAACTCGACAATAGGAAGACTCTCACAGTTCTCTAATTCCCTGCCAATAGGACCGGTGAATCCGCGGGGGCCAGATGTTTTTCCATCCAGCTTTGCAACTAAATGGCGTAATGGCAATTCATTGGTATGGAGCTGGCACACTAAATGTTGAACTGGCTTCTTCAGCTTCAATTCTATAAGCCTTATAACGCCTCCCTTTTCTCCAGTGTTGACTGCTGCACCATCGCATCCAATGGCAACAAGGTTTTCCAGGTTCATGTCATTATTTCCAATATACTCAAACATTCCTTTACATATTTCTTCAGCTGATCCAGAATTCACAGAATAATGGCCCAAATAATCTGAACCAGGTTCTCTCACTAAAGTGATATGTTCTTCTGTTACCTTCTTCTGATATACTTTGGACTCTTTTTTTTCTTGGAAGAGTGTAGAATCTTTTCGACCATCAAAATAGATTCCTCTGATTGGGACCTGATTTTGATCTTTCATAATTTCTGATCTCTTCTTTTGTCTTTCTCTTCTGATTTTACTCCTATCCACTACTTCAGATGTATTGTCAATAGAAACTTCTCCAATATCTTGCAATACTGCACTAACAATGAATGCTGCAGCTCGATCTGAAACTGCAGTCCTGTCACAAGCAGTAGCCACTGAAGGTAGATTTGTAGTTTTCCTTTTCTTGAATAATTGTTCTTCAGGTTGTTCGAGCTTTCTCTTCGAGCTAACTGGCTCTGGAAATGTATCGTCTGATATTTCGCCAGATTCACTTTCACTATTTGATGTCGATGATGATGATAATTCAACATTTGTATCCTGCAATTTCTCCTGTGAAGATTCTTTGGTGAGCCTCACAGCTTCTTTTTGCTTTCTTAGCAACGTAGATGCTTTTTTCTTTGAGTGTGTAATATCTACTCTATCAATAAACAGTTTTCTTTCACTCCTTTGATCTAAGAGGAACGTCACTGCTTCCTTTGGAACCGTTTTTTCTTTGGGACAAGAACATTGTGTTAGTACTTTGCACTTGCACGCTGCAATGTCAAAAAGTTTCGTGTGTGCTTCTTTTTTGAACATATCAATCTTTGCTTTGTAAGCTTCAGAATTTTTTCTGCTTTGGTATGGCTTCATAATGACACGATACTTTTCGTGGTAGCTTCTGAACATTGTTTCAATTCGCCTGTCTGACAGAATTGGGACGGAAGCACTTTCCCAAATTGTTTTCAATTTATCAACAACTTGTTCTAATATTTGAGATATTGAAGGATCTTTATTAGTATTCTGTTTCAAATCGTTTCTTACAAACAAGTAATATTTAAAAACTCCTTCGTATGTAGGAAGATTCCTGTGCCACAAATCTTCCCCCATACCAAACATGGGGCACTCAGTTGAGGCCCTGGTTGATTTTGCACAAACTCGAGACATTTTGAAAGTATACAAATCTGAAAAAGAAAGAGCTAATATCAATTATACGTTAATTTCAGTTAATAGTACATGGCAAACTTAGGGCAACACAATACAGAAATGCAAAATATATAAAAATATAGTTTAGACTATCTGAGTAACGCCAACAACAGAACACCCACCTGCTACGAGAGCGACAGCTACACTGAACCGAGGTACTCACGTGACAGCTGAGTGAGCTGACTATAGAAAACTTTTTTAGAGAATAGAAACTTTTTTTAAAGGTTGACTGAGCTATTTTTATACAAGTGTGAATAAATTCTTGTCTATTGTGCATCGTGGACTCTTCTGTAATTATTGGTTAAAATCTGCTTTTATCAATTTTTTTCAATATTGAAGGTCATTGTGGCACCTGAAGATATTAATGTTATGATTTTAAATTTATACCAGCTTATTTCCTCACTACTCCACACATTTTCCACACTAGCCAATTTGAAAATTCGAAAAATGAGTTTTTCACTCCGCCCTAATACACAATACACGAACACAGTTAGGTAGACCAGCCATGAGTGGATCCTAGGGTCTTTGTTGGTCTGAAACATTATAACATTATAACATTATAACATACACACACACTGTGTATATATGAACTTATGAACTCCCGAAAGAAAATGTTTCCGAACTTATGAGACGCTGTTTAATATATACAGGGTGAGTCAAAAGTCGGGAAACATAGGACTAATGTTTGTTATTGTTAGCCTGTGCTGCAATCCAGCCCGATAAAAAGTCCAAGTCGAGTGGGAAAATAGAGTCCAAAAATGTCTGGAAGTGAAAGGTGAACATATAGAGCACATCTTATAACATTACTTGTAACACATGTCTTTTTGCAATAAAAGTTTCCTATCCTTCCTATGTTTCCGGACTTTTGACTCACCCTGTACAAATTCTTATCACAAATGTGCATAGTTATGAGGACAAATCGTGCTTCTTGAGTAATTTAACAATTAAAAATTAAAAACATCAAAGAATTTGAAGAAAAGAAAAAAAGTTAAAATGCAAAAAATGTTGTACATTTTTTACAAAGCTATTTAATACTTTGTGTGTCCACCTTTTTGATTGAATGACTTCAGTGAATCGTTTTGGGTATTTTTCTACAAGGTTTCAACATCTCTCAATATAAATTTTAACCCATTCTTCTGAAGAAAATTGTTGCAATTGATTCAGATTCGAAAGGTTTCTCTCGGGGATGGCTTTTTTCAAATCAAACCATAAATTATAATTATCGATTAAATTGAGATCTTCTAGCCTTTGACTGGACCACTCGAGAAGCTTGAAATTCTTTTGTTGAAGCCCATTTCATGATGATCTTACGTTTATGTTTTGGATCATTATCTTGTTGCAGTATCCAAATGCGACCCTTTCGTAACTCCCGAATGAAGGTAATACATTTTCTTCTAAAATTTCCTAATATTTCTTCGAATTCAAGATTCTATTTATGACAACAAGCTTTCTTGGACCAGAAGCACTAAAGCAGGGGTTCCCAAATTGGTGTTCCGCGGAACACTTGTATACCGTGAGAAGTGTTCCGCGGAACACAATTTGGGAACCCCTGCACTAAAGCATCCCCAAAGAAGCAAACTACCACCACCATGTTTAGCCATGATTTTGCTCAAATGCAGTATTTGATTTTCGCCAAACATACCTTCCTCGTTGTTCCCGAGTAATTCAGTTTTGGTCTCGTCTGTCTAGAGAACTCTTTTCTTGAATGAAAATCCATTATTTTGATGATCCTTGGCGTACTTTAAACGAGCTTCTTTGTGCGCTTTTTGTAGGAGACGTTTTCTTCGTGCAACTCTTCCATGCATTCTTTATCAATGTACGACGTATAGTAAAAGATGGACATCGATCTTAGTCAGTCTTATTGTTTGGTAAATATCACCTGCAGTCACTCATTCATGGACTCGTAGCAGTCATTCTTCCAATCCGTCTAGCTGTACGTTCTGAAATTTTGCAAGATCGTTCACACCTTGGTAGAGTTTTGGTTGTTCCCAAAGCCTTTTCCATTTCTTCCTAACTGTAGCAACCTCCGAAAATGGAATTCGAAGTTCTTCTTCTATCTTCCTATAACGCTTTTTAGACATTTATGCAAAGATAACAGATTTTTCAAGATTGTAAACAGTTCTTTACCACAGCGACGCGACCCATTGTCTACTAATGGCCTGTACAGTCATCCGTATTCCATGAAGATTCAAAGAGAAAATTCTAGAATTCAGAATTGCCAACAGCGTCTAATAATTAATCAATAAGCAGCCAACTACTGATAAAAATTTAAAAATTTTCAAGCCTATGGTGGACACAAAAAGTATTAAATAAATTTATAAATAAATGTACGAAAACTTTTGCATTTTAACTTTTTAATCTTCCTCAAATTCTTTGATGTTTTACATTACATGTTGGAGTTTAACGATTTTTTTTACTTGTTAAATTTTTCCAAATGAATGGTAAACTTTTCATAACTATCCTACGCATGGTACCAAAGATAAAGAATATAACTGAAACATTTCTCTGTACGAATATTTATGAGCGCCACTCTATATATATATATGTGTGTGTGTGTGTGTGTGTTTTGTTGTGTTGTTAGCTGTACAGTCATAAGATTAAATAGTCAGAATATTTATATTTAATTGTTACACTATAGACGTCAATATTTTTTTAATAGAAAGCTAGTTTTTAATTTTCTTATTTCTAAATCTTCTTATTTATGTATTAATTCATTGACTTATTTATTTATTTTGGTCAGTTCCTTCATCTGTATTTACAGGAATTTCCACAGCAATTTCATGATAACTTCGAGTGAAAGAGTGTGCAAACACTTTCCCACTTATATCAAACATGAAATTCTTTGACTTATGAGCCACTGTTTATACCGAATCAACTGTTCACGTCTAACATCAACACAATCACCATTCATTTCCAAATCAATCTTCTCTTTTCACTCTGAGTGACTGACTGGCTGGCTGAATGAATTTTTAAATAGACTTTCAAATGAATAAGAATTTAAACAAGTAATTTGCATTTCATTCTTCGGAGCTTAACAGTATTTGCAATAAATATAAGTAAAATTGTAATGTAAAGATTACATATATACTAAGTAAATAGGATATATTTATAGAAAAGAAACGTTTCAATGTATTATGTAGTCTCCATTAAAAAAATCGTTTTCTTTAAAAAGAAAGAAAATAAACATATGCCAAGTAATGGATAACTAACTTATATTTATTTATTTTTCTCAACCGAAAATTAAAAATGTTAAGAAAAATGAATTCCATAACTTGATTCTTTATATTTACTACCTATTATGATACTCCAATCTTATAATTCGCTATATCTATCCTATAATCTACTTTACCCTTGAGCACCAACACAAAAATTAAATGTAAATAAAAGGGGAAATCAATATTAATAATGATTAATATTTATTATTAATATTATTAATATTTATTATTAATATTATTAATATTTATTATTAATATTTGTCATATGGAGTATGATCTGCCAATAAACTTTTTCATTTTCATTTCATTTTCACTTTCATTGCAATAATTAAAGAAATTAACTGAAAAATTAGTTAATTCCCAAAGGGTAAGATAATAAATAATTCTTGGCAGTGTTTAACCTCCTTCGTAATGACTTGAGTGCAGCGTTTTTATGATAATTTATCTGTATATGTTATTATATCTTTAATTTTAAATGTATTCTAAAAACATTTCCCTTTGTACAGGCTCGAAGTTGGGGGTGGTAGGGGGAGTGCTGGTATCAACTTTCGCCAGAAAAGTTCGAGAGTAAGGTAAAACACAAAGGATAAAAATTTCGGTATTTCTTTACTATTACACCGGTCTCCGGTAGAAAGTTTTAAAAGTTGGTTTTCAATGTCAAAGACATGACTTAAATATGGGTATAAAAATAGGTTAGGTTAGGTTGTTTTAGGTTAGGTTAGGTTAGGTAAAAAAGGGTAAAAAAGGGTAGAAAGTTTTAAAAGCTTTAAACTTCAATAACTCTTTAACCTTATCAAAATAATTTGTATATTTTAAATTGCTTGAAGTTATAATAACACTTATCCGCTGCACTAAGTGTACCTTCTCTTCAAGTCTCGGCATTTTTTATAACCCATTTATCCATAGTTATGGATGATCAAAATTTATACCAGTACACTTATACTGGTATAAAAAATCGATTTTCGATTCGTCTTAAAAAAAAAAGAGTTTGTAATGCCTTCGATTTTTACAATGGCCTCTCGATTTACTATAATTTTCTTAGTTTTACTCTTTAGCGATTCATATACTCTGAAATGAGTTTCCGGAACGCAGTAAAATGAGTTAAAAAAAAAACAATTGATGGTATGGTACAGCTCAAAAAAAAAAGTGACGATATGGCGTACTGCCACATACCAGTCTACTTTGAACAATACTTAATAACAAAATAGAAAACAAACAAATGTTCGCGAGATTCGCTTAACTAATTACTACGAATGTAAACAATTTTCAATCTTATAATATGGCCGAAGAAAGTAAGTGAAGCGTAACGTAACATATTATTATTATTGAGAACAGTAATAATTGCAGAAGAAAATCCCATACGGTGAAAATTCCATTATTGCAAAACGCCAGAATTGGTGGTGTCTTAAATAATTATATGAAATATCCATAATACGTACTAATACGAACTACATACCTACAGCTTTAAACGGGATTTGAACCGAGGGTTGCTACATCATCTGAACGTAGAAGATCTATCGGGAAGTAATGTTACGTGGAGTATAAAATAAATAACTAAAAACTTGTAAAAAAATGTGTAATTTGCAACTTGAAATTACTTTTCATAAGGAGTTGAATCAATAAATGATTAAATAAATGTGTTTTAGTAAATATTTTACGATGATGATATTCTCATCGTAGAAAATGAGGGCAGAAAAATCTTAAACATTGAAAATCGAAGTTTATCACTCCAAAAATGCAATTGTTAAGTTTTGTAGTTTCATTACTTTATTTGTACCAAACAAAAGTACGTACATCCACACACACACACACACACACACGCTGACTACGCTGACTACGAATCCATCGGCTCCGGGTTCGAGACCCGACGGCAGCCGGCGCGCAGCAAAACCCAGCTGTTCATCCTTCCACACAATAAAGAAAGTGGTTAGTAGATAAATGGGTACCCTAGGTGGCCTAGTGGTTAAGACGCTGGGCTGCTGATGGGGCGTGGTTCGGATTCCACGTTAAACTGTAGATCTAAGGTGGAGTGAAAAGCTTGACTTAAACACGTGAAAAGAATGAATGATGTAAATTCACAAGGAAAAAGAAAAGATGATTCCAAGGACATTTGTGTATTCAACAGTACACCTCGTCAGAGAATGAAGGAAAAAGGCAAGATGACCAAAATATATACCTCGTACATTAAAACAAAAAATGAAGAGAGATTAGCACAAGGTTAACAAACACTGATAGAAAGACGAAAGACATTTTAACAAGATATTGTCAATTTTATACATTCCTGAACTGTTATTGAAGTTAGTTTTAAAATGGATAAAAGCATATTCTAGAATATTCCTTTCGATTATATTTTTGTTTTCAACGAGGACTTTAGAACTACCCCAGTTAATACTATGATTACATCTATACATATGGTTAAAAAATGCATTAGAGTTATTTGCGGTTCTACACGCAAAAAAATTCACTTTTCTACGTGAAAGTCAAAATATGATAATAAAAACTCACTCTAATAGACAGAGTTTTACCCTGATACCTAAAGTTCTTTCCCGTTTGGCATTCTACAATGTACTTTAATCCATTTTAAAAATAATTTCAATAATAGTTCAGGAATGTATAAAATTGACAATATCTTGTTAGAATGTCTTTTACCTTTCTATCAGTGTTTGTTAACCTTGTGCTAATCTCTTTTCACTTTTTGTTTTAATGTACTAGTTAGTACATAGGCATATATTTTGGTCACCTTGTCTTTTCCCTTCATTCCCTGATGAGGTAGGGGGACTGTTGTTGAATACACGAAAGAAAGGCCTTGGAATAATTTTTTCTTTTACCTTGTGGTCTGCATATATATATATATATATACTGTATATATACACGTTACATTAATTCAGAAATCAGAAAGACATCCACACAAACATACAGTGTGTGTGGCTTTTAATGACTGAAGAAGTTCTCAAATAATTTTTTTAACTTATGAAACGCTGTTGAAAGTATACAAGTTCTTGACTTCTTGAAGCAACTGAGCCAAAAAGGTAAGGGGGACACATTTATTTATTTAATTCATAATATAAATAATTATAATGAAGCTGCAAATGCTGCTCGTACCTAGAAAGGGTATCGCATGGGCTTTATAAAAAGCTGTGCCAAACCCATATACTATTGTATATGATGATAATGATAATGATAAGCTTTATTGGCAGGATATAATAAATCCCATAAAATAATAAGTACGATATTCTTGAAGGTAATAAAATAAACGATAAAATAAATCAAACAATAATAAATTATAAAAACTAAAAATTTTGACTAAAAGAGAAATAAAAATAGTACACGGAGCCACCTGAAACAAGTAATAATAAAAATTACACAAAGCTAACAAGACAAAAACGTAAAAAATTTAAAAAAATAAAATAAAAAATACACCTAGTGAAAATACCAATATACGTATATATACACAGTATATATATATATAGATATATATATATATATATATATATATATATGGTAATTGGTAATGATAATAATAATGATAATGTTGATAATGATTATGACAATGATAATGTTTATTGGCAGAAGGCAAATCTCATAAAAAAGGTACAGTATCTATCAAGGTAATCAACGATACAACTAATTAAACAATAAAATTAATTAAACACTAAATTTAATTAAACAATAAATTTAATTAAACAATAAAATTAATTACACAATAAATTTAATTAAACAATAAATTAAAAAACAAAAATACAAACAAGGATTACGGCAATAAGGAAATAACAATAATATACGTAAGGAGACGAGAAATAATAAAATTAGTAATAAGAGCTTCATAAAGATAAAAAGTACATGAAATGGGATGGCAAATGCAGGAGTTAACTGTAGCTATTAACAAATACTTTCATACCAAGAGGTCCACAGTCTAGAAGGCATAAAACAGGATTGATGAACAACTTGGACAATTGGATTGTCTGAGTTTTTAATTCTTCGCATTAAGCTGTACTGAGCACGTTTTTTTTACCTCAGGGGAAGCTCGGAACGTTGCAGTTAGCGAATATTTGAGAGGCTGAGCATCTTAGGGGTTAACTTATGTAGCAGTCTATAGGATCTGTTGTAAAGCAAATTGAGGGTTCTGCAGGAGCCTTTTTTCATAATTAACCCAGAGTAGGTGCCTCAATCGCTGAAGGAATCGAAGCTACAAATAAGGCGGCGATCTTTCGTTTCAGGTACGTAAAATCGAGAGATCGTCCGAAAGTTCTCTGAACTGTGTTTAGAGGCTACAAATAAGGCAAATAAAATGTAGGGGTGATCAGTTGTTTTGGATCTTTTCCTTTATAGCACCCTCAATTTTTTCTTTTCAGTTAGTAACAATTTTAACACAAAGTATTTTCGTTAAAACGAACGAAAATATCACGACTTAATCTAACCAATCGTCAAGGGCGTATAGCTGACCTAACCGGGGATTTAATTAACCTAACTGGGCATTCAATAATTTTCCTATAGGTTTAATGAAACGAAAGCGTTTATTTGACTGGGATTCCCGGCCGAATAACCACTGGCTAAATCTAAATAGACAAGTTTTATTTTTCTAAAATAAAGAAGCCAAAAAAGAAAATACAAAATTAAAGTAGCTAAAAAATCAAAGGTAAATTCCAAAAGATAAAACATAAAACCTTTTACTATATCGCTGGGAACAATCCCCTGTCAAATAGCCGATGACTACTTGGCCGGGTCTCGGTCAAATAACCCACGGTTATTTGGCCGCCGGGAATCTCGGTCAAATAATCCACGGTTATTTGGCCGCCGGGAATCTCGGTCAAATAATAACCACTTCGAATTTTTTTTATTTGATATACTGTATGTATGTATATAATTGTTCGCTTCGTTACCTGTAATTAAATAAAGGTAAAACTAAGAATGAAATGAATACATTCGCAAAACTGTGGAATAAAAGGAGAAATCCTTTCAATTATGAACTGCTGTTTTTACCGAATAAAATGTTCCCATCAAAAATGTTCCCTCCTGTCTGAAAGGAAGCAGTTGTCGTTAAATGAATGAAGATGAAAAATGAATGAGAATCAAAATGAAAAATTTTATTAGTAGTCCATATGACAAATAGTGATAATACAAACTAAAACATAAAAAAATAATAAAATAAAAAAAAATACAAGTCCTAAGAATATAAATACAAATAATGAAAAATAGTAATAGCTATTAATTAAAACTATCCAATCTTATTTAATAAAGAAGTTTGAATTTTAAAGCTAAAAATTCGTAGTGTGATAAAATAAGAAGTTTACATATTAGTTTTCCATTTTTTAAATATTTAGCTTCTATTAATAGATGTAAGTTTTTTATGTATATAATTCATTAACGTATGAAATAGTTATGCGAAAATATAAGTATTTTTAACAGTTTCCCATAAAACGTAATATCATTTTCTTTAACATTTAAAGAAAATTTGTAAATACCAAATAATTCATAGTAAACTTAATTATTTAATATTAGAAAGCGCTAGCGCCCGTGTCTCAGTTTTCAATGTTGTTTCTATATGACGTTATAAGTACTTAGCTCCTATTTTTAACTAACTAACTAACTAACTAACTAACCAAGAACAGGGCTACAAGATCTCAGGCTTTGCTAGCCCTTGTCATAAACATCGACGCAGCATGATGATCGACGGATATCCTCCCAATATGATGTATGTCGCTCGATGCTGTAGTGTTTGGTCGGTTCAAGGTGTTGCTCTTATATGCGAATCCGAAAACACTTCCTGAGGAATTCATGCGGCAAATAAAATATTGAAGACGCTGACTAACGAGCCGCAGAAGTCAGTGGCGAACCGGAATGACATGTATCAGATTATTGATGTAAATGGACAATCCTTTCACCATATGATGGATTAGGCGTGTGTATTTCAGTGAAAACTGTGTTTTATGTCAGTTACCTGCGTTTCATATGGGTCATACAAAAATGTTCCCCCTAGGATTCGAGCCCAGGACCTCCTAAGTAGTAGTCGCGAACGTCACTATCACACTACGACGGAGTAAAAGTTAACACCAGAGAGATTTGAATTACGAGTAAATGCTGCCATTACTCGAGTGCAGGAGGGTTAACATCGTAAATTACTTCGAGACGCGGAAGGTTGTGTTTCTTCGGTCATTTAAATATACGACAGATTGTGGTGACTTTTATCCCGTCGTAGTGTGGTAGTATCGTTCGCGACTCTTATTCAGGAGGGTCCTGGTTGGAATCTTAATGGAGACATTTTTTTTTCATGCAAAAAAACACTTGTGCTCCTAGGTGTTGTTACACACACACACACACACACACACACACACACACAGGATGGCGCAAAAGTCGCGCATCATAGGAATTTTCAGTGTTGACTATATTATATATATTGTTTTTTCTTTTAGGTAGGGGATGGCTGCGAAATTAACAATAGCCGAGAGTGTGAGCTTGGTTTTAATGTATGGAATACCAGGTACAACAAATCGATGAATCGGTAGAGAATTTAAGCCCCTAGACTTGGTGCCTAGGGGTCCCGGAGGGTCTTAATCCGGCACTGAAGGTCAGGACTATGTTGGGGATGATCCATGACTTCCCAGTGGAACGATTCCAAAGCTGACGTGTTTGATTTGCAGTGCTTCGGGCGGAGCAAACCAAATGTTATATATATATATATATATATATATATATATATATATACAGTATATATATATATATATATATATATATATATATATATATATATGTTTTAAGAGCCTTATAAGTTTTATCTAGTATCTACCTGTGTTAACCCTCTTAAACCTTATTTATTACAGGTGTAACAATTTTATCTTAAATACATGCGAAATATAATAAAAGAGATAGCAGGCCCTATGGTATTATAACCAACTGCTGGTTAGTGGCTTATCTAATATTTTTTTATTTTTGGTGTCTAAAACTAATAAAATACAGGGTGGTCCAAAGGTCCCTATCAATTTTGATGAAATAATGATATTTCTATTTTATTTTCTACAGGCCATAGACGATAATGGATGTAGAAGAACGGGTGATGGTAATAACACTACGTATCCAAGGGGAGAAGTGCAAAGAAATTCGAGAAAAATTCAAAAGAACATTCCACAACCCATGACTTACAGACAAAGCAATTCGCGAGCTGGTCAATAAATTTAAAAGAACAGATCTGTTTATGATGAGGCAAGATCTGGACGTCCAGGTACCTCTCAAGAAAATAATGTCAACTCACACAGCATCACGTAGACTGAGCATAGCAAAAACGACTGTTCTAAGGATTTTAAAATCAATATTAAAAAAGAAAAGTTACCATATTCAAGTGCTACATGAATTACACGAAGATGATTATCCAAGATAAGCCGCCATGTGCACAGAATTGATCGAAAAATTCATTTAAACCGCATTCTTTTCAATGATGAGATGACATTCTACACATGCGGAAAGGTTAATCGACATAATTGTCGTATCTGGGCTAGTGAAAAACGAACCGAGTTCAACGAATGAGAGAGATTCTCCTAAAGTTAATGTCTAGTTGGGTATAACAAGATCGAAAATTTACGAACCTTTTTGCTTGCAGAAGCTACGGTAACAGGGCCAATTTATCTTGACATGCTTCAGTAGTTTCTTGAACCACAGCTTCGGTCAGATGGCATTTTCATCACGGTTATCTTTCAACAAGATGGAGCTCCATGTCACTATGCAAACATCGCTCAGGCGTACTTTGATGAGCTCTTACCAAATCGCTGGATTGGACGTGGTGGAAACAGGCCCTGGGCAGCACGATCTCTGGATTTAACACCATTAGACTTCTTTGCGTAGGTTTGCAAAACAAGAGTTACAGACCTGCAGACTCTGCGAACCCGTACTGTCGCGGCAGTCGCTAAAATAACCCCATAGATGCTTGAGAATGTGTTTCGCAATGAGTAGACAGATTTGAGATTTGCAGAGACACTGATGGTGCTCACGCAGAATATTAGACCTAAGCTTAATAAATAAATATACATCTAATTATGTTACTATATTTTTATCCTAAAATACTATTATTCCAACAAATTAGATAGGGACTTTTGGACGACTCTGTTCCTTTTGGAATTAGAAGTGGAAGAAAGCAAGTCAAACAACTGAAAATAGTTCTAACGTAAATTGTAACCATTGTGGAGCTGAAATGACATCACAGAGAGAACGCATTCGTTCACATTCAGTAAAAGTGTGTAAACCGAAATGAAATAGTTGAAATAGCCCTACATGCTTCAACATTTGCTTTAGGTTAGGAAGTTAATCCTGATCCCTACGAAACGGAAAAAGTAAAAATAGTTCTGGCAAATATAGAAGGGCTAAAACAACGAAGTTTCTTACCTTGGAGAACTTGTGGATGAAACAAAAGCTGACTTCGCGTGTCTCACGGAAACACGAGTATTACATAAATAAAACAGAAAAGGAAACAAATCAAGACAACCACGGATGCTTTCGTAAAAAAATTAGTGGGGGAACGCTATTTTATTTAGGCACAAGGGATGGCGGCAGAAGTGCGTAGGAAGTCAATGAAGAAATTTTTTTTCTTTCTACAAAAAGGAAAAATTTCAGAAATGAAAAATATGACAATTTTCTGCAATTTTTTATTTTGTACATTTACGAAACACATGTAAAAATATCACGTGATAATGGTAAATTAACATGCATCATTTATTTATGATTTATGTAACTAACATTTATTGAAAACTAAAACAAGTAAAATGATAGAATTTATATCTTGTACTATAATTCTCGTTGGTCAAGCTCAGTTGGCAAGTGGGAGACAAGTGACTAAAGATAAGTGGGGGTACGGTAAACTGTCCTTAAAATAAGTGGGGGTACGGCGCTCCCTTCCGTTCCCCCCTCGAAAGCATCCATGGCTATAACCTACCACGAGCAAACAGAACAGAACCAAATGGCAGAAATAATAGTAAACGTACAGTAAATCAAACAGCTACATGCAACATTTAACAATAAAAATTGAAAACCTAAACATGATTCTCTGATACCATTGCTGAGATCCAGGGCCGGTCTTAAGGGGCTCAGACCAGGCAGCTGCCTGCCTGGGGTCCTCAAGCCATCTCAAGACCGAGAAAGATTGAATGATACGAATTCTAATTTAATAACGTAAAACTGCCCGTAGAATAAAACACACACACACACACACACACACACACACACATATATGAAGACTTGAAGAGTTTACCCTGAAAACTAAATTTTCGTTTTGTCTTCTCTGATCAATCACCATCTACAGGGAAAACGTAAACTTTGTTGCCAAACAAAGAATTTCTGTATAAGAATTTCTTTCAATGTGGTTGATTTTAATAGCATTTCATAAGAGTGAGTGAGTTTGGAAAAACTTCACTTACTGAAGTGGGAGAATACTAGTTGTTAGTAATGTTAAGTTTATTGTAGTTAGTAAAGCACGAATTGATGCCATATTTTAAAATGTAATTAGGTGAGATTAATGTTTCTTTGATAATAATAAACAATTATTGAAACGTCACCAATTCAAGTAGCCAATCGCAGTGCTCCAGATTTATGACGTAGTTGTAGCATTTGAAATAACCACTCGCAGTGCTCCGGCTTAATGACATGATCAGAAAAAAAGGATTTTGTTTGCAATATTATATATTATTATATCTGACGTTAAACGCTTCAAATTAACGCCAGTAGTTTAGAAAAACATGCGTTTATAACAAAACATTTGAAAATTAATTTAAAATAGCTATTAAAACTATGATCTTTCTAATTAGTTTGTTTAACACTGCGTTAATGACGTAATATTTATGGGTGGAGCTTGTGTACTGGTGGGAAGGGCTAGGGCTTTTTCAGATATATATATTAAATGCGAAAGCCTATAATTTATGAACTGCTGTTTCGTCCCATCGAACCAAATGTTCCTGTTGTGCTCATCCTCCACTCCCTTTCACGCTAAGGGTCCCATTTATGATTTGAAGGGGAGGGGGATCTTTTCCTTTATACTAGTAATAGCACCCCGATTGTTTTACTGTGTTCTTTTATAGCATCCCCATTGGTTAGGTTAATTGAATTGGTTAGGTTTTAGGTCAACTAACTAACTATATGTACACTCTTGACGATTGGTTAGGTTATTTCGTTAGATTTTTAACGAAAATATCACGACTTAACCCGACTAACTGTCAAGGGCGTACAGTTGAGAAGAAATTGGGGGTGCTATAAAGAAAAGATCCAGAGATTGTATTATATATAGTTGTTTTTTGGTAAAAGAGAGAATTAATTAAGTTTATTGAAATTTTGGTGTACACACACACACACACCACACACACACACACACACCAAATTTTTATTGTCAGAGAGGGGAGGGCAATTATATTATTTACTTCTGATCACCTGAAGATTAGGGCCCCCAGCCTTTTTTAGTTAGCATTATAAAGCTAACTAACGAAAATATCACGACCTAACCTAACCATTCGTTAGGACAACTGTACGCCCTTGATGATAGGTCGTGATATTTTCGTTAGTTAGCCATACAAAGCTAACTAAAGAAGGCTGGGGACCCTGATCTTCAGGTGATCCTTTACTTCTCTTAATGAAGCAAGAGTTGGGTGCTGTATAGATACTAGATAGATAACTTTGTCTATGCCGATGATATATGGGTTGGTGCTTGTTAATAAACCCTTCGGTGAAAAGGTCTGGATCATTAATTTTCATGTTACTAAAACTAAGGTTATGTAATTTAAGTATCTAGGTAAAACAATCACTGATTCCTTGAGTGACGACTCAGACATAAGGAAACAATATTGAAGTTACTGTACCAAGGCAAACATGATTATAATGAACTTCAAATTCTGTAGAAGTGAAGCTAAATGCACTTTTTTATGTACTTTCTGCACTAATATTTATGGGCAGCTACTCTGAGTTAATTGCAGAGCTCTCGATTTACTTTACAGCAGATCCTATAGACTGCTGCATAAGTTAACCCCAAGATGTTCAGCCTCTCAAATGTTTGCTACCGCAATGTTTCGAGCCTCCCTGAGGTAACAAGATGCGCGCAACGCAGTCTAATGCGAAGAATTAGAAACTCAAATAATCCATTTGTCCAAATTATTCATCAGTTCTGCTTTATATGTCTTCTAGACTGTGAACCTCTTGGTATGAAAGTGGTTGTCTACAGTATCACTTAACTCCTGCATTTGCCATTCCATTACACGTACAGTATCTTTTCTTTTTATTTTCTTTAGTAATACCTTCGGGGAGCTGTTGTTATTAATTTATTATTTCTCTTTTTATTAAATGTCTTATTATTTCCTCATTACTGTAGTCCTTTTTTGTTTTTTATATTTATTATTCAATTAATTATTTGGGAGCAATCCAAGAATAAGCATCCCAAAGTCCCCAATCCAAGAAAAGCACCCCAGTTAGACCCCAATCCAAGAAACAGCATCCCAGTTCGACCTCAATCCAAATTAAAGGATTTTAACATCGATATTCCTCTAAAACTTTGTCCAGGTCATTGCTTGATCGCACTTAGCACACAGCATCACTTTTTTAATAAGTTTTTTCCCTTACACCAATTTATTACTGGCAATGGATCTTCAACCAATAATGGTTGCTCATATATATATACAGGGCGTCCCAAAAAAATGTATACACACTTTAAATAATTATAAAGGCAGTGTTTATTAAAATACATTTCATTTTCAAAATGTAATAGAATCTACAGACATTATTTAATTGTTTTGTCAACGCCTGTTTTCAAACTGACGTCCGTTCTGGTCCAGGCACTGCTGATAACGCGAAGCAATGGAATCGCAAACATCACGAAACATTTCGTTTGGTATTTGTGTGCATTCTCGTTCAATGGCTGCTCTCAATTCAGCGACTGTTGCAGGTTTTATAGCGTAAACTTTGTCTTTTAAGTATCCCCATAAAAAAAAGTCTAGTGGTGTGAGGTCTGGTGAACGCGGAGGGTATTCTACGAAACCCCTTCGTCCAATCCACATCCACATCGTGCCAAGTACCACTCGCAATACTCCACTCTTCGGTCCGGATCATCATCATCTTCATTAATAGCATGGACTAATCTTGGACTGTAACTTTTCCATTGACAGCGCTTCAAAATGCGTTGGACAGACGATTCTGAAATTCCTACCTCACGACTCGCTTGCCGCACAGATTTTCTTGGACTTTGGTGATACGTTTCCAGTACTCTTTCTTGCTTTGTGGGGCTTGTCGATGTCCGTGGTCTTCCGGAACGCTTCTTGTGGACATTCTGAACAGTTCCATCGGCTTCAAACTTATCTCTAATTCGAGTGATGGTAAGTCGCGTTGGTGGATCTGTTTGAAACTCCCTCCTAAACTGTCTTTGCACTTCAACTGCGTTTTCACACTTCCAGTAGCATTTTAGAATGAATTTCCTTTGTTCAAAGCTTAGTCTGACTGCCATTATTAATTCTAATGGGTTTAACTTGGAAAGAAAGAAACATCAATTGAGCTATCAGCTGTTAAAGTGTGTATACATTTTTTTGGGAAGCCCTGTGTATATAATATATATATATCGGGTCGGCAAAAAAAAAGGGAGACCTCGAACTTTGGCTGTAAAATCCAAAGTTATGGTCCGATTTCAATATTTTTTCACACCCCACAACTAAGTAAATTTCCTCTACGGTGAGTGGATTTCAAAGAAAACTAATGAAAATTATGGATTTATTGAACATTTCTTTATGCCACCGGAAATTCTCCATTTACACTACTACTGCATTGTATGTGCAGATAAAAATTTACAAAGTACTCGCATATGGTGTTACCTTGATGTTAGAAAAACTGCTCGATACGTTTACCACGAACTTCTACAACCTTTTTCAGTCTAGGACGGAACTCATCTATGGCTTTATTGATTTGTTCTTGTGGTAGCTCATCCCATTTTTCCAGAAGAAGCTGTCGTAAATGAGCGACATTTCTTACTTTAACCCGATAAATTCTCTGTGACAAATTTTCCCAAGGCCGTAATCGACATGATTTAAATCAGGACTGTTTGGTGGCCAAATTTAATACCGCTACCTGGTATTCTTTTGATATCAACTGTTTTACCGATTTTCTTGAGAAGCTTGTACAAACCTCCCGCAGTTGGCTTACGTTAATTAAAATCGCTTTGATTAATTATCAACTTGAACCTATGATTAGCAAGATTTTTCTGGAATATTCGCCATAAATCCAATGTTTCAGCTAAAATGCTAAAAGATGGCATACAAACCATAAAATTACCTAGTACTAACATACTAAAATTTCATGGTTCTATGTACCGTATTTGCCGAGATATGAAGGATGTAAATGTCTCCCATTTTTTTTGCCAACCCGATATATATATATATATATTATATATAATATATATATATATATATATATATATATATATATATATATATATATATATATATATATATATATGGGAATGAACTCAGAATGATCCCCTGAGTTTTTTATGATACACACAGACCGTGCATGGAAAAAGGACCTCTTCTGGGATAATTAAATCCACTATAGTCCGAATAAGTTATGGTAAATGACAAATACCATAGTTTTCTTTTTCATGATGCTAGCCCGACGTGGGCAACGGGTCACTGGCAAAGAGGTCCCATAAATAAGCTTCCCTCACCAGCTATCTGCAAAGCAGACAGGATCCAGCTTTGGGACATGGATCTAGGGTTTAAAGCAGCCTAGCCCTGCTACATTTAGAACCTCAATATAAGCAAAAGACTAGCTGTCTTCACGTCAGATTGAATACATCAAAGATGTATTCAATCTGACGTGAAGACAGCGAGTCTTTTGCTTATATTGAGGTTCTAAATGTAGCAGGGCTAGGCTGCTTTAAACCCTAGATCCATGTCCCAAAGCTGGATCCTGTCTGCTTTGCAGATAGCTGGTGAGGGAAGCTATATTTATGGGACCTCTTTGCCAGTGACCCGTTGCCCACGTCGGGCTAGCATCATGAAAAAACTATGGTATTTGTCATTTACCATTACTTATTCGGACTATAGTGGATTTAATTATCCCAGAAGAGTTCCTTGTGCCATGCACGGTCTGTGTGTATCATACATATATATATATATATATATATATATATATATATATATATATATATATATATATATATATATATATATATATATATATATGGGAATGAACTCAGAATATATATATGTATATATAATTTAGAGGTTTTTTATTTTCATGTTTATAATGTCAAAATATTTTTTGATTTAATTTTGGATAGAATTTTGCACTGAACTACTTTCAATAAACTTTTTTTGTGATATGTATCTTTCTCCCCCCCAAAAAGGGTTTCACAATCCAACCGGCCTCCCGTGCTGGAACCTGGATTAAAAGCTAAACGTTGGATAACACAAGACACTTTATATATCCTCAGCACATCTCCTACAATAAGTCTCTTTTATTATTAGTATTATTTCTTTCAGGGGCCACAAAACCTACATCAAGACATTTGTCAGGAGCCAAGCATCCTAATTATAGTATAAAATAGTATATACCGTCTTACATATATGTGAGACAAAGCCTCAACCAACGAAAGGTTATCACAAGTCTGCATTTCAAACCAAAGTACGAGATGTTTTATTTTTATTACTTGATCTTATACAATTTTGCCATGCTAATTTCAAATTTCACAACCATCTTTATGTGTCACGTCAGGGTTTTTTTCACCAAATATAAGTCAGATATATTCATAGTATGTATTAGACAACTAAATTTCCAAGAGTACAGAATTATAAGAAATACAAAGACAATATATTTCAAATTAAATTTATGTTTGATACTTAATTCATACATAATAGATCAATCATGATTGATCAGTAGGAGAAAATCGTCGTTTTTTTGCTCGCTTCTTGTGCTGCATTTCTTCCGAGCCTTCCCGTTTCAGAGACCCGCAGCAGTCTGCCATCATGTTGACATCCCACCTTCCTTGGTATCTTTTTTCATAGTCTTGATATCCTGGTGGAACCTTTCTCCTTGTTCCTCACTCACACTACCCAAGTTCTCAGGAAAATAGTCCAAATGCGAATGAAGGAAGTGAACTTTTAGACTCATGTTGCAGGCTAGATTTATATATATATATATATATATATATGGTATCGGCATATAAATATAATAACTAAATCATTCTATGTATATATTGTACACATATATTGAATAATTGGGTACATGTCTAATACCACCCATACAAAATGAGTGATAAGTATTTGCCAGAAAACTGTACGTGATGAGAAAAAATGGATGTGATTTTTGGATTCAGCACATCTGAATTGATAAAAAACAGTTAAGTATGTTGAAACATCAGATATGTTGCACACCATTGTTATCGTAGTGTCATACACATATGAATGACATGGCAGTCAACGCGACAACAATTTGTATATGGTCATCCTATAAGTAATGTCTTTTTTTGCATTGTTAAACTCACGTCGTATTTGCACATGTTTCTGTGTATATTTTGTAGAAAACTCTAATTTTTATGTGTTTTGTAGTGGTGCACCGATTAATCGGTATCGGCACCTTGCATACCGATTAATCGGCCATGCAAGGTATTTTCCTAATATCGGCATGCCAGGTGCCGATACCGATTAATGGGTGCACCACTAGTGTTTAGACATGTTACTTATCAGTCTAAGTGAAGTTTCATCGCGTTAACAATTTTATTTAGTTTACCCTTACGGATAAGATGGCAGGCTTGGGTTCAAGTGCCTTTTTCTCAAGTACATATAAGTAGCAGTACTTCAGGAATTTGAGAAAGTAAGTACAAATACAAGTATTTAATGTAGAAAATTTGGTCAAGTAATTCCAAGTACTTAATTGTCAAGTACAAGTACAAATACAAGTACTTTCGTGGAAGAAAATGAAATTTATCCTTATTTGTTTACAATTTTATTGTTATTCACAAAAAATGCGCAAACCCATCACAAAGCCCCTGTAAACATCACAAGGCTTATAGTTACACCACTAATACAAATAAGTAATGTTTCCTATAAGCATGACCTCACTGACACTCTAAATGCCTAGCCTGAAAGTAAGTTGGTTCGGAATATGAAAATTAATATGTTAAAACCAGTTTAAATATAAATTTGTCCCTTATCCTAAGGCAATGATGTTTGTTATCACAATTATTTCTAAATTAAGTGAAATAAAAAAAAATGATGAAATTGAATCAATCAACTGCAGTAGCGGATCTAGGATTTTTGAAAAGGGGGAGCGGACCTTTACATATGCAAAAATTGTGGCAAAATAATGTTTAATTATATATAAATATAATTACATACACTGGAATTAAAAATACATATGTCAAACGGTAAACCTTTAAGCACCAGCAGGTAAATTTTAACCATTTACTAAAATGTAGTTAAAGACCAGGTTTCTGGTAGTAAATATTGGAACTAATTTGAGTGACGTTATCTAATCCATCCGTTCAAAGTATTACCTGAATCATTCATTTAGAGAGAGGAAGATCGTGAATGTGAATACTACGCAAAGGGTTTACAAGCACATTAACCTCGTATCTACAAATGCTTACAACCATTAATAAATGAATATGTAAAGTTGGAAAGCATAATTTAATTGAGTATACGAAGGGAAATATTATTTTTATATAGAGTTTCTAAAAATAAAATTGAAAGGTAAGTTGCCAGTTATTTACAAGGGTGGTATTGATATTTTTATAATTTAAAAAAGTATGTACTTTTTTTGCTTTTAGAAATTAAAAAAATTATTATAAAAAATAAAGAATTTGGAAGTGGCGCCAAGATTGACCAAAAGGGGCGCCAATTTGATAAAAAGAGGGCGCCAAATTGAACAAAAGGGGCGCCTCCCCCTCGTAAATCCGCTAGTGATCAACTGGTTGCAAAAAGTAAACTCAAGCGCTTCACAAGGCCCATATATACATCACATGGACCATAGTTTAAAAAATAATAATAATAATATAATAATAATAAATAATAATAATAATAACACTGGTCAACAAATTTTAAGGAATTTTTTGTATCTTTAATGAAAGTAGCCGATTCTTATGTATTTTTGCATGCTGAATTTGAAAATGATAGTGAAATTGTTTAATTAGTTCGCGTTTTTAAGATATCATGGTAATTATTGTGTAAGTACTGGTAAAAATTTATCCCACAACATATATGTATTTTAAGGAGCACACTCACTTCAATGTCGTTTCCTCTTGGCCTGTCTCTTGTACTCTGACTGTGTAGTGTCTCTTATTACTGACCAGCAGAAATCAGCCAGCATAGATGAATTCCACTTGCCCTGGTAACGTTTCTCAAGAGCTGAAATCTGCTGATGAAAACGTTCCCCATGTTCGTCACTTACTTCACCAAGGTTTGCCGGGAAAAAGTCGAAATGGGAATGGAGGAAATGAATTTTTAGAGACATGTTACATCCCATTCTTTGGTACGCCTTCAACATATTATCCACCAATTCATCTGCATTTGGAGCTCTGTTGTTTCCAAGGAAATTTTGCGACACTGACTTGAACGAGACCCAAGCTTCTTTTTCTGCGCCCTCCAAAAGTGTCTCGAAATGTTCATCTTTCATCAGATTTCGTATATGAGGACCAACAAATATGCCTTCCTTGATTTTTGCCTCACTGAGTCGAGAGAACTTCTGGAAAAGATACTTAAATGCCTTTCCATCCTTATTGAGTGCCTTCACAAAATTTTTCATAAGCCCTAACTTAATATGTAACGGTGGTAGAAGTATTTTGCTTGGCTCTACTAATGGCTCGCACGAAACGTTTTTCACACCTGGCACTAAACGTTCTCTTAGAGGCCATTCCTTTCTTTCATAATGCTGTGACCTAGCACGGCTGTCCCACTCGCAAAGGAAGCAGCAGTACTTCGTGTAACCCTGCTGGAGACCAAGTAACATGCCGACCACTTTCAAATCACCACATATGCTCCATTTGTGAGCGTTGTAGTTTATGTGGTGAAGCAGATATTGCATATTTTCATGTCTCCTTCATGTGGACAGAATATCCAATTGGAATGGCAGCTTTTTCGTTTTTGTTATGAAGTAGTACAGCCTTAAGGCTTAGCTTAGAGGCATCAATGAACAACCTCCATTCGTCATCTCTGTATGTTATATTTAGAGCATTCATTAAACCAACAACATCTGTACACACCACGAAGTCACCATGTTTGATGAAGAAAGTCTCCAACGTGGATTGCCTAGTGCGGTACATGGATATTTGGACATCATCATGAAGAAGATGCCACTGTTGAAGGCGTGAGGCGAGCAATTCTGCCTTAGACTTCGGTAAGTCCAAATCTCTGATGAGGTCATTCAGTTCGTGTTGGGTGATTTTATGCGGTTCTGTAGACAGTTCACTGGGCACAAAGTCGGTATCTTGTGATGTTGTGGGATGTGCAATGTCTTCATCTGTACTCGTTACAGGATGCTCTTCGTCATCCAAATCGAGGGTGTCTGAGGAGGTAGGAGGATTGGGCACAGGTATGTCTTCGTTATGGGGCACAGGTCGAATGGCGGATGGAACATTAGGATACTTGAGGGTCCATTTTTTCTTCTTACTAATTCCACGTAATGGCGGAACCATGCAGAATAAACAGTCATCCACGTGGTTACTTTGTTCCCTCCACACGACGGGGATGCCGAAGCCCATTGACCTCGGTTTCCCATTGTACCACTCAAGTAATGTAGTTGCACATGTAATGCAGCATATATGCGGCGCCCACGTTTTGTCCTGATCTCCTAATTTGCACTTAAAATAAAGGTGGTACGCTTTCTTGATGGCAGGTGTTAACGTCTTCTTTTGCGATTTTAATGTTACTTTGCAGCAAATATAGCAAAAGTTATTTGAGTCATTAACGCATTTACGTGGCATTTTGCTTATAACGTCAATGAGAAACTGATCGCAAGATTACGCTTTAACACGCACTACACTCTATATGTCATGAACTAACCACAGGTGCAAATTACGAGGAAACACTACAAAAGCACTATGTCAAAATGTGAAATAACGTGTCACCACAACAAGCGTCACTCTAGAACTGAGCTAAAGGGATTTATGATGTACTCAAGATGGCGCCAGACAACGAGGTTGCCAAACGAGCACATTCTACAGTGTTGGCATATGTTATGCTTCAATGATATATTCATTTCAATTGGGAAATAATGAAAACAGGGCACCCGTGTATCTTCTAAACGCGAACCAATCATGCAAAATGAAGGTCATTTTCGGATTCAGCGACGTCGAATTACTAAAGAAATGATGGTTTCATCGAAGATACATTTTGGCTGTTGATTAGTGTAATGTATTCATGACGAAGAAGTGACTGACACTCAATGCCTAGCTACCCCTTTAACTCTGCACAGGATGTCTTACTCTAAATCTATTTTCATTTCATAACCATGCATCTACATTATTTGTACGTGGGATCATTACACTTTACAAACACGACTGTTTCAAAGTTATCATCAGTCATACGGCATTCATTACCAATTTAGTCGAGATTCATTACCAAATGTAGCTTTTCATTACTAAATGCTTGAAGTACTTGAAAAATACTTGAAAGTACTTGAATGTTTTCAAGTACATTTCATCAAGTACAAGTACAGACTATTGTGAAATTTCAAGTACAAATACAAGTACAAGTACCTAAAAATTAGTACCAAGTACCAAGTACAAATAAGCAAAGGTGGGCACCCGGGCCTAAAAAAGGACCGACGGTCCCGGTCCCGGTCCTTGCCTCAAACTGGACCGACGGTCCCGGTCCCGGTCCTTTCTGAAGATAGGACCTAGGAACGACTCGGTCCTCGGTCCTTATATATAATATAAGTGATTAAAATGAAAAATGAAATTAAAGACACCGGAAATCTTTAATTTTATTAACGTAAATTATAATTAATACAATACATAAATTATGAAAAAAAGTTATTAAGTTAAATGCTTGAGTTTCCCTTCAAGAAGACTAGCATTTCAAGACTAGCATCTTCTTTAGAACTTCAAATAATCACTAAACACACTAAAATCACTAAAAAAGACCGTCCGGAATTGCTTAAAAATGGACCGTCGCTCCTCATTTCGGTCCTCACTGAGAAAAGGACCGACTTTCCCGCTCACGGTCCTTAAAAAGGACCGAGTTCCTGGAGTTCGGTCCTTTTGGAACTCGGTCCTGCCCACCTTTGCAAATAAGTACTTGAACCCAAGCCCGTAAGATGGAGGTATCAGAGGAACACATTAGGCATATAATGCTTTATGAGTTTAGAAAAGGAAATAACGGGACAGCAGCCGCAAAAAATATTCAGGATATTTATAGGGAGTGAGCTTTAAATGTAAGGAAATGTCAACGATGGTTCCAGAAGTTTAGGTCTCGTGACTATAGCTTAAGAGTCAGGGGTTCTTAACCTCTGGTCGCGACCCAAACTTGGGTCATTAAATTGTCATTTATCATTTATTTATGTTATCCCTAATCATTTTATCATTATTATTTATTTTATTATCTAGTACGAGTGAACTGTTTGAAGGCATTGGTCGCCGAGTTAGCCCCGAGACCAGAATTTGAATCGCAGACTAAAAAGGTTAAGAACCCCTGGCTTAACTGATGAAGCGCGCTCGGGCCGACCTGTTGAGTTCAATGATGACCTTCTAATAGCTACACATGAAGAAAATCCTGCTGTAACTGTTGAAGAACTTGCCCAGCGACTAAATTCGACCGGTTTCACCTGCAACGACTGGGAAAAGTGTCGAAACTTGGGAAGTGGGTTCCCCATACGTTGTTACCAGACAACTGTAGAGGTCGTATAAACATTTGCTCTTCATTGCATTCTCGGCAACTTCAAGCACCGTTTCTAAATCAGCTCATTACTGGGGATGAAAAATGGGTGTTTTATCACAGTGTTAATAAGCGTCATTGGCAGTGGATTAATGCTGGGGAATCTGCTACACCACAGCCAAGAGGACATCTGCACCCCAGGAAGGTTTTGCTGTGCGTTTGGTGGGATATTCAAGGAGTAGTTTATTTTGCACTGTTGCAGCCCAATCAAACCATTACAGCTGAAGTCTACTGTCAGCAACTTCAAAGACTGACTGACCGCTGCATTGCAAACAAAACGTCCTTCTTTGGCCAATCACAAGGGTGTTTGTTGTGTTTCAACAGGACAACGCGCGTCCTTTACTGCTCGAATCACCACTGCCAAAATTGAACAGCTTGGTTGGGAAAAAATTCCACATCTTCTGTATTCACCAGACCTTGCACCATCAGATTACCTACCACCTATTCAGAAGTCTTCAAAACTATCTTGACGGGAAAGAACTTAAAAGTTTTGAGGCTATAAACATTGCCTTCTTCGAGTTTTTTGCTTCTAAACCGAAGGAATTTTATCAATATGGAATTGAAATGTTTGTAGAGAGGTGGCACAGAGTCATAGAAAGTGAAGGAAAATATATAATTGATTAAAATTTATTTTGATGTAGTTTTATTTTCATTTGGAAATAAATAAAGGTAAAAAAAAACGACATTTGCTTATGGGATGATCTGATATTTTCAATAGCGTTTCATAAGGTTAGAAAAATCTCTTCTGAAAATTAAAATTTCATAATTGTTTACGTTAAACAATTTTAGCTTAGTATGATGTTGTTTTAACTGTGTAGAAAAACTCTTAATTTAATTTTGTTAAAAACTTGTTATTTTTCGATATTTTCTTATTTTTATTTTTTTCTCCCATTTTTTACCATTTTTCTTTACACTCTTTTTTTCTGTGTAGCTTACCTGTACCAATCTAAAATTATGTATTCTTTATAAAGCATTCGATATATCTTTTAAAACAATGCTACAGTATTTAACTACAAACGCGAAAAACTTTGACTTAAAAGCTGCTGTTTAGGCGGAAGCTGAAGTTTCCACGTAACAGCGATATAATCACTCCTCGTCCGATGGAGTCATTCAACTAAACTGGAATGAACTTCGAACTTCGAAGGTGAAATTCAAAAACCAAAAGCGAGAAAGAAAAGAAAATAATAATATTATGTAATTTTTTATGTCTGAATATTAATCATGGAATAAATTCCATTAAGATTTTATGATTTAAGAATTTTAAAATATTGAATGAAGAATTTTATCAAGAAAAAAATAAATATTTTATTTCGTTTTACCCTAAAAAAAATATTCGTTTTCTTTCAAATTTGAAAGAAAATATGGAGGCTTCAAATAAGGGATAACAGAAGTTAAGCAACATTGGGTCTGGGTTTTAGTTGGACGGGGGCCCGTCCTCGGGGTTCAGATTATGGTTAGCGACCCGTGGTTCAAATTATTGAAGCGACCCGTGGTTCAGATTATGGATAGCGACCCGTGGTTCAGATTATGGATAGCGATCCGTGGTTCGGATTCCACGCAAAACTGTTGGCCTCCTTCGTCATATAACCTCAGACGTTGTGGAGGTTAAACAACAACATCCAGAAACATGCTCAAACTATTTCAACAATTCGTCAAAATGAGTTACCCTTAATATAAACACATTTTGGTTGTTTCGTAACGAAGAAGGTATATAAAAAGAATTGGATCACCTGAAGATCAGGGCCCCCAGCCTTCTTTAGTTAGCTTTATAAGGCTAACTAACGAAAATATCACGACCTAACCTAACCAATCGTTAGGTCAACTGTACGCTCTTGATGATTGGTTAGGTTAAGTCGTGATATTTTCGTTAGTTAGCCTTATAAAGCTAACTAAAAATGCTGGGGGCCCTGATCTTCAGGTGATCCAAAGAATTAAACATTTTTAAGAGTAATTAAAATAAAATTAAATAATTAAGAGTTCATATGGGAGAGAACCTTATAACATTCAGTCCAACAGAAATTCCGGTTCTGAATACTATGATAGTAATAATGATACTACTACTGCTACTACTTCTACTGCTACTACTACTGCTACTACTACTACTAATAATAATAATAATACATTTAGCCTTAAACGTACTTAAATGACAAATTATGTGTTTAGAAATGTGTTTTAACTTAAAATAATAGGTTATATAGTGCAGCTTTATCGTTTGGAT
Organism: Bathynomus jamesi; assembly: GCA_023014485.1. Taxonomy (NCBI): domain Eukaryota; kingdom Metazoa; phylum Arthropoda; class Malacostraca; order Isopoda; family Cirolanidae; genus Bathynomus; species Bathynomus jamesi. The sequence goes on along the minus strand of JAJOZX010000314.1, from coordinate 421,579 downwards.
CAGTACTTGAGGTAACACCATAACAGCCTATAGCAAAGGTATTACATAACTTTGAAACGTTATTTAAGGGCATTTAATCTTAATTACTTCATGCGTTCGTCATGAAATCTGCGAATAAATGTCTATTTCCATTTATTATCTATTTCTTTCATCTTTTACTCATTGTTTTCTTTATCTCTCGTTCAGAACTACCCATTTGATAGGTTGTCCTATAGCTGATATTCATTGAGTAGGGAAACCTCCCGTTTTTTCGAACGTTTTCTAAAAAAAAGAAAAAGAAAAATGTCGTTGTCTTCATATTCTCTCTTCCTTCGGCCATTTGGGGACTCTTGCTGTAAGGACTTCGTAATCTTGCCTTTCAGTGCCTCTAACACCGAAGTAAGGAGCGCCTATATTTGTGCATCTTCTCTCTTTAAGAGAGTAAAGACACATCTTTCCAGCTTTAACCTCTCATTATTTACATTCCGTCAACATCTACATTCCTTTTCTTATTGTGTTGGAGCATGGATAATAGGTACATATTCAAGTTGAAATGGTATTTACACGCATGTACCGTTTCTTGCAATGTTTGCAGATCATTCTTTCATAGGAATGACTTTCATCTCTCTTGCGCTGTTCTTTTGTTCTCTTTTCGTATCCGTAAAAATCCTATTTCTCTCTATTTTGTGGCCTTCAAACTCTTCATACTTATATATATATATATATGTATGTGTGTGTGTGTGTGTATATGTTATATTCAGTTTTGTTGAATGTACTGTTTTCAAGTTCCTGATCTTGTAGTTCACTTTCAGAGGTTACACAACCTGTTTCTTCCTTATGATGTTGTTAGGTCATTGCGATTCGATTTATTTTCATATGCTTAGGAGGACCGACTCATGCAATTACAAACTATTTGTTTGTGTGTTTGTTTTTGTTGCTAAACATTTATTTTAACTATAGATCGATTTTTGTTAAATTTGGACAAATATTTTGTCTTGCTATCCTGAATGTTTAATCATAAAATCTCGATAAAATATACCTCAGATATTTCAAACTCAAAACACTCAAGAACCGCTTTGAAGAATTTTTCAAATCTGGTGAGATTACAGGGAATGGGTTTTACATTACAACTGAAAAGTTTCGGTTTGACACGGGATACGTTCCTCAGGGGTAGGTAAAATCGGGTCCATTTGAAAAATATGTTAGAAATTTCTTTATATATACTGTATATATATATATATATCCAAAACGAAAAATTACTTTAAAAATCTCTTTTCCACAACTGGACTCAGTCACTGACGTCATAATGTCTCATGACGTCATAATTGACTTTTTTTGGGCTTACTCTCCCCCCTCCTGGTGACGTCATCCTTACAATTAATAGTGCAGCTCCATGGAAACGCTTCACTCGAAACCTTGGAAGAATCTCAACCTGCACGTCCAGCCTAGGTTATTGCGAAAGTCCTTCTTTCGATCCCATACATGGGATCTTTTCCGTTTCATGTACTGTTTCCGATTTTATTGAAAATAAGATATTTAATGTAGAGTTTTAGGTTGATTTACAAATTCTAAGTCTTTTTTTTTGAGAAATGAGTGGTTCAAAAGTTATGTTTGTTATTGTAATTTTGTATTAGGTCTAAAACTATAACAATACAACTGAAAACTAATACAAGAGTAATTGTATTCTTTAGTAATATTGGCTTATGTCACTAAAGTATTTGTGTGAATAGATTTCGACCGTTATTTTTCTGTCCGGTTAGGTTAACTGAATGCCCGGTTAGGTTAACTGAACGCCCTTGATGATTGGTTAGGTTAAGTCGTGATATTTTCGTTAGTTTTAACGAAAATATCACAAGTTAACCTAACCAATCGTCAAGGGCATACAGTTGACCTAACCGGGTATTCAATTAACTTAACTGGCATTCAGTTGACTTAACCGGGCATTCAGTTAACCTAACCTAACCTAACTTTTGAACCGCTCATTTCTCCAGAAAAGGACTTACATTTTTTAAATCAGCGTAAACATCTACATTAAATATCTTATTTTCAACAAAATCGGAAACAGTACCTGAAACGGAAAAGAGCCAATACATGTGCACATCTGTAAACGTCCGGTTCAGTGGTTCACTGCATGTGATGGGGCGAGAGGTCCAAAGGGCTGACTAGGTTTCTTCCCTGTCGACTCCATTTCTGTTTCAGTCTTTGTCAATGAACCCGCTTTTTTATACCCTTTCCAAAACTGGACTTCCTGCTTGGAGCATTCCCACTTTCGTACTGTAAATGGGAATGGTGCCAAGTGAGAAGTAATCGGTTACCTTCCTGAAATGTAGCTAGCACCCGTAACTCAGTCAGTAACACCGTTTCTCTATAAGCTAAGTGAAGACACTGAAAACAGGAGTTCGAGTTCCGATGATGCTGGTAATAATAATTTAGTTAATGCAGTGGGCCGCATTAGTTGGCTTGAGCGCTATGCCAGTTTGTGACTCTCCTGAATGATTATTATTCCCGGAAATGTAAAGGATCAGTGGACCACCGCGATTGACAGTACAGTACGCCCGTCTTCCCTCTTTTCCCGTCCTTTGTACCATGGAACTATACCCATTTGGTCGACGGGACATAACATCAACACTAAAACCTAACCTAACCTAACCTACTGTAACAACTAAATTTCAACTAACCTAACCCATGCTAACCTAACCTAACTTAATCTGAACCACAGTAACTTGTCGATTTTATATCACGTCGATCAGCTGTCGTTAGTTCGATTACACTTACGTGATTACTCACCATACCAAACTCACCATTTGACTAAACCCTGTACTGATATACTGTACAGGGTGATTTCCTTAGCGGCTAACCCCCCAGAAATAAAATAGACGAAAACTTGTAGTTGCAAAAATGTAAAATTTGGCACTCTTATGTTGAAACTGGCACCGCTGCAGTGTTTTAAACTTCTTTCGAATTAAACTTTTCTCGAATGAATTGTTCCCCATTTTTGCTTTTTTCGTGGTTAACTGATAATATATATATATATATACATTCTCTCTCTCTCTCTCTCTCTCTCTCTCTCTCTCTCTCTCTCTCTCTCTCTCTCTCTCTCTCTCTTCATCGAACAAGTTATATGGGAATAAACTTTTTAACCAATTTATTAACTTTTTCAATTCAATAACTTTTCCGTATATATCACGCAGTACAGTACATTGCTCATACTTTGTACATACATTAATAACACAGTACATAATTTAATCAGGCAATGTAAGGGTTTTCCCATTAGCGATAATGCAAAATATATAATCTATTCATTAGAATCTTCGTACGAATTTTGCTTTCCCCTTTACCATAGTAACGCGTCAGTATTTTCACCTAATCAAGGAATAGATTAAAAAAAATTTCATTAACACACGACATATGGAGATTAACTTTTTTTTTTTGGCAATACACTGTAATCTAAAATTTTTAATTGAAAAGTAAACTAAAATGTTTTTTGTAACAAACATTATTCGTGTTTGTAAAAATTTTAAATTAAAAACTTGCTGCCGAGCGTCCATTCCAATCTATAAATAAAGGTGAGAACGAAATTACACACGAATTCGTGAGATTCTGTACATTTATCAACATTATTTTCATTGTTATTTGTAATCTTTACGCTAAAAAAAAACTGTCCGATGTGCCCACCTGAGACCTGTAAGTAACAAAAAGATTAATTATAGTCTGAAGTCTGAATATACAGTATTTAAAGAGTGCTTTCGATCGAAAACGAACTAAATATACTCTGAATCTAAAGTACTTCAAGAAATGACTCGGCAGTTACAGCATTCTCCTAGTCCTCAAGAAATATGAACTTTGGAGAGGCAATTTCATTTTCTCTCACCTCAGTTGATTTCTTTGTGACCCAGATGTGGTAGCTGACGTCATGAGAGATTGATTATAATAGTTCCAAAAACGTTTAATCATCGTTTTCAGATCTTGTAACCTACTCCAAAGTTTATGTCAGCGTATATACCTTGAACAAGATAATTTTGTCAGGGTGCACATGAAACATGTCTTGGAACAGGGTGATCCATTTAAAACCGTACCCAAATTACAAATTTTTTAATTTGGGTACGGTTTTAAATGGATCACCCAGTATATTGAAAAATGGCGACTTTGGAACAGAAGGAGCTCTGTGTGTGTGTGTGTGTGTGTGCGTGTGTGTGTATGTGTGTGTGCGTGTGTGCTGTGGTTACCCAAGTCTGTTTGAATTTGCAGTTGCAATAACCAAACAGAAAGAATTACCAATATACAGGGTGGTCCAAACGTTCCTATCTATTTTGCTGAAATAATGATATTTCTATTTTATTTTCTACAAGCCATAGACGATAATGGATGTACAAGAACGGGTGATGGTAGTAACACTACGTATCCAAGGGGAGACGTGCAAAGAAATTCTAGAAAAATTCGAAAGACGATTTCACAAACAAGGACATACAAAGCAATTTGCGAGCTGGTCAATAAATTTAAAAGAACAGGATCTGTTTATGATGAGGCAAGATCTGGTAAGAGATGCCTTTGAAACAAATCATACAATGTCAACTCACACAGCATCACGTCGACTGAGTATACCAAAAACGACTATTCTAAGGATCTTAAAATCAACATTAAAAATGAAAAGTTATATTCAAGTGCTACATGAGTTACACGAAGATGATTATCCAAGATGAGCCGCCATGTGTATAGAATTGATCGAAAAAATTCATACCGAAAACTTATTAAACCACATTCTGTCCAGCGATGAGGTGACATTCCACACATGCGGAAAGGTTAATCGACATAATTGCCGTATCTGGGCTAGTGAAAAACAAACCGAGTTGAACGAATGGGACAGAGATGCTCCTAAAGTTAATGTCTGGTTGGATATGATAAGATCGAAGATTTACGGACCTTTTTTGCTCGCAGAAGCTACGGTAACAGGATCAATTTATCTTGACATGCTTCAGCAGTTTCTTGAACCACAGCTTCGTTCAGATGCCATTATCGATACTGTTGTCTTTCAGCAAAATAGAGCTCCATGTCACTATGCAAACATCGTTCAGGCGTACCTTGATGAACTCTTACCAAATCGCTGGATTGGACATGGTGGAAACAGGCCCTGGGCAGCACGATCTCCGGATTTAACATCAAATTTCTTTGCCTGGAACTTTATAAAATCTGAGGTTTACAAAATAAGAGTTACAGACCTGCAGGATCTGCGAACCTGCATTGTCGCGGCAGTCGCTAAAATAACCCCATAGATGCTTGAGAATGTGTTCCGCAATGGAGTGGACAGATTTGAGATTTGCAGAGACACTGATGGTGCTCACGTCGAATCTTAGACCTAAGCTTGATAAATAAATATACATCTAATTATGTTACTACATTTTTATCCTAAAATACTATTATTTCAGCAAAACAGATTGGGACTTTTGGACCACCCTGTATATATTGTGACACTCTCTCTCTCTCTCTCTCTCTCTCTCTCTCTCTCTCTCTCTCTCTATATATATATATATATATATATATATATATATATATATATCAAGGAGGAGATTGTAAACACCAATCGACCAGGGAAGTACTCCGGAGGCGGGGGTAGTGACGTTGGGCAGAGTGATGGAACTCCCGTTTCTTCTGTTACTGTCCTGTTTAGCTGATCTTTTTCTATGTCTCATCTACCCTGTGAGCAGTCTAGAATGCTCTCAAACACACACTTCGCCCTCTATTTTTCATTGCACATACATGCATTTTAGACACTACACAATCTTTTCAAAATTTATATAAAAGAAAATTAAATAAAATGGTATCTTGGACCTCAGAGACCTTGATTTTTGGCTCTCTCCTTCTTATGTAGGTCGGAGGGCGTTTTTGAGGGTGTTTTTGAGGGCGTTCGCCCTTGCCCCCTACTTCCTACATAAAAAAATATTAGAACCTACTTAAAGTGATCACTATCAGGACGAATCAAAAGTGATCACTATCAGGACGAATCAAAAGTGATCACTATCAGGACGAAACAAAAGTGATCACTATCAGGACGAATCAAAAGTGATAACTATCAGGACGAATCAAAAGTGATCACTATCAGGACGAATCAAAAGTGATCATTATCAGGACGAATCAAAAGTGATCACTATCAGGACGAAACAAAAGTGATCACTATCAGGACGAAACAAAAGTGATCACTATCAGGACGAATCAAAAGTGATCATTATCAGGACGAATCAAAAGTGATCTCTATCAGGACGAATCAAAAGTGATCACTATCAGGACGAAACAAAATTGATCACTATCAGGACGAATCAAAAGTGATCACTATCAGGACGAAACAAAAGTGATCACTATCAGGACGAAACAAAAGTGATCACTATCAGGACGAATCAAAAGTGATCACTATCAGGACGAAACAAAAGTGATCACTATCAGGACGAATCAAAAGTGATCACTATCAGGACGAATCAAAAGTGATCATTATCAGGACGAATCAAAAGTGATCACTATCAGGACGAAACAAAAGTGATCACTATCAGGACGAAACAAAAGTGATCACTATCAGGACGAATCAAAAGTGATCATTATCAGGACGAATCAAAAGTGATCTCTATCAGGACGAATCAAAAGTGATCACTATCAGGACGAAACAAAATTGATCACTATCAGGACGAATCAAAAGTGATCACTATCAGGACGAAACAAAAGTGATCACTATCAGGACGAAACAAAAGTGATCACTATCAGGACGAATCAAAAGTGATCACTATCAGGACGAAACAAAAGTGATCACTATCAGGACGAATCAAAAGTGATAACTATCAGGACGAATCAAAAGTGATCACTATCAGGACGAATCAAAAGTGATCATTATCAGGACGAATCAAAAGTGATCACTATCAGGACGAAACAAAAGTGATCACTATCAGGACGAAACAAAAGTGATCACTATCAGGACGAATCAAAAGTGATCATTATCAGGACGAATCAAAAGTGATCTCTATCAGGACGAATCAAAAGTGATCACTATCAGGACGAAACAAAATTGATCACTATCAGGACGAATCAAAAGTGATCACTATCAGGACGAAACAAAAGTGATCATTATCAGGACGAAACAAAAGTGATCACTATCAGGACGAATCAAAAGTGATCACTATCAGGACGAAACAAAAGTGATCACTATCAGGACGAATCAAAAGTGATAACTATCAGGACGAATCAAAAGTGATCACTATCAGGACGAATCAAAAGTGATCTCTATCAGGACGAATCAAAAGTGATCACTATCAGGACGAATCAAAAGTGATCATTATCAGGACGAAACAAAATTGATCACTATCAGGACGAAACAAAATTGATCACTATCAGGACGAAACAAAAGTGATCACTATCAGGACGAATCAAAAGTGATCATTATCAGGACGAATCAAAAGTGATCTCTATCAGGACGAATCAAAAGTGATCACTATCAGGACGAAACAAAATTGATCACTATCAGGACGAATCAAAAGTGATCACTATCAGGACGAAACAAAAGTGATCACTATCAGGACGAAACAAAAGTGATCACTATCAGGACGAATCAAAAGTGATCACTATCAGGACGAAACAAAAGTGATCACTATCAGGACGAATCAAAAGTGATAACTATCAGGACGAATCAAAAGTGATCACTATCAGGACGAAACGAAAGTGATCACTATCAGGACGAAACAAAAGTGATCACTATCAGGACGAAACAAAAGTGATCACTATCAGGACGAATCAGAAGTGATCACTATCATGACGAATCAAAAGTAATCACTATCAGGACGGAACGCAAGTGATCACTTCGGGCAGGTGATAATTTAAAAAAAAATTAATATTTCTCCAAAGAGAGTTAATAAAAATTGAACAGCTTTTTTCAATAACGTGTTTGCGCTTTACAAAGGATTATTCCAATAATTTTTGTACTGAAACTCATTCGTTTTAATTTTCCATTTATTTGGCTGTGGAAATAACTTGCCAGAAATTATAGGTATGAATAATGATAGGTTTAAATTATAAGACCATTGTGTTTTACTAAAATCGTACGGTCACTTTAACAAATTAAATTTTGAACATAAATTATTTTTAGCTGGGTAAAACTGGTCACCTTCCACAGTATGCAGTAAATTTACATTGTAAATAAATTAATTTCGCCAGGGTTCGGAAAAGAGGCCAATTTAGTCGGGTGGTCACTCTGCAAAGGTGGTCACATTAGCAGCTTCTACTATATACAGGGTGTCTTAGAAGTCGCGCACCATAGGCTTTATTCATACTTACGAGGTTTACGAATCGAAATGGTTTATAAATGATGTTTAATTACAATATATGTTCGATAATGTTATAATAATAAAATTAATAGTATGTACAATTAATCAAAAAGCTATCTTAAAATAATTAAATTGAATGAAGGTATATTAGCCAAGGGTGTGTCTCAGAAGTCGGGCACCATTGGTTAATATAGCTTCATTCAATTTAATTATTTTAAGATAGCTTTTCGATTAATTTTACATACAATTAATTTTATTATTCGAACATTAGCGAACATATACTGTAATTAAACATCACTTATAAACCATTTCGACTCGTAAACCTCGTAAGTCTGAATAAAGCCTATGGTGCGCAACTTCTGAGACACCCTGTATATGTATATATATATATATATATATATATATATACATACGAGGGTCGGTACGAAAGTAATGCCTCTTATTGTATTTACGAACTGAAAAAAATAGGAGGCATTACTTTCGTACCGACCCTCGTGTGTATATATATATATTATATATATATATATATATATATATATATATATATATTATATATATAATATTATAATATATATATATAGAAATAATATATATATATATATATATATATATATATATATATATATATATATATATATATATATATATATATATATAGTATAACTCTTTTGTAACCCTAATATATTTCCTATGGGAACTGTTTATCGATTAGCACTGTAGGTCTTATCAGCATACAGGTGATTTCGTGGGAATAGTCACATGACGCAAAACGACATGAATCGATAAAGCTATTCGCAGGCAAAAGTTCTTCACTCGTACGTAGTTCAGCAACAGACATGGAAGGGAAAATGACTGTCTACGGTCTCCTACTCATATTTGCTCTACTTCTAAAGGTGAGTATGAAAACTAAAAGGACTCCACTCGATACCCATCGAGAAGCTAATTGTGTTTCTCGCGTATAAAACTTCCTATATAAAGTTAAATTATATTTATTAGGTATAAAATACAAGTTTAAGGTAGGATAAACGGTTTTACGATAATGATTAGTGAGGAGGATCTTCTAGAAATTGGCATAGGATTCGGGTCAGACGAATGCAACTCATTGGGCTAAATCTTGGGTTATTATTAAGTAGTACTATCAGAATTTGTAACCCTCGACTTCAATGTCTACCCACTGAATCACGGGCATTGGCTAGTTTTACAATAACTATTAAACAAAACAAACTTAAAATTAATAGTTTGATTAAATTATTTCAAACTCACTGTCTTTTCCATGCCCATTCGCGGTCCGCAATTGAGAATACCCAAAGTGAGGAACCCACATTTGAGAAAAGAGTTTTCTTCATTTGAGAAAGAATGTCACTCCCATTCGCATTCGTGCTAAAGACTCGAAATGATACTGGATAATACAGGGTGAGCGAAAAGTCCCTGTGCACCAGTCCACTTCCAACACAGTGCAGGTACAAGTTCACTACACTTCTTGTAGGTACACAGGGTCTTTTCGCTCACCCTGTACTTGAATGAAGGAATGAATAATTTTTTATTTATAAAATAAATACAATTTTACAGGTTTTTTGTTAAAATAATTTTAACATAAAATAATAATTGTGAAATTATACTATTATTTTATTTTATTTGCCCCTTTAAGCTTTAGGCTTTACTGGGCTCTCAGATTAATTAACGACAAAGTATCACTTCATAGGGAGTTATGATTAATAAATAATATATAAATAATCACTGGCGTATATAGGGGGGGGGCATGGAGCAATACCCCCCCAACCCCGTTTGTACATCAAAATAAAAATACGACTTGATATATATAATTTTTTTTTATTTCGTTATTAAAATATTAAATTTGTTTAATATTTGGGTGGATTAGGATAGTATAGTAATATATACACATATTGTTCATTTTGAAATTGAAATTTTTTTCATTTTTTGTCTTTCAATTTCAATTTTCAAACAGCCATTAGCCTAAATGGCGTCGGTAGGCAGTGGCACACAGCGGTAGGCAGTGGCACACAGTTTACTGTTTTCAAGCCTTACGAACGTTTTTATCGCCCGTTTCAGTTTGTGCTTGTTTGTGTCTGCGAGAGATCGTCGATCGTTCCCACACTGATTTTTTAGAATTGTTAGTCGTTAACAGTTGGTAGTATTCAAATTATTCAAGTTATTGATGAATTTGGCAGGTGTAATTGACTCTTGATTTCACATCATAGGCTAGACATAGTATAGCTGATTTTGTGAAATCAGTCTCTTATTTGTATTTGGGTTAAATGCGATTTATGTTATTTTAAGTCATTTTTTCAACTAAAACTAAACTAGTTCTAGATCTTTTTTAAGGATCTAATGACTGTCAATGTAATTTGAGTAATATCCGAATAAACAAGACATACTGATCTCTTATCTCTTTCATGCGCATATTATTCAGGAATATCTACTATACGAGCAGTTGCATATACTAATTTAGCGATTATATCGCTATATTTTGCAAATTCCATGCAGTTGTTTAAACTTTCTATACAGAGTAAGAATCGCGTGTCCATTATAGACAAGTTTATATTCTATATATCAAATTTAATTTTTTAAAATTGCAAATACAGTAGCTAATGACAAAATGTGCCCCACCGCCTCAGTTTTGGTTAGATCTATACACGCCACTGTAAATAATGGATAAGAGGTATTAGTTAATTTCAAATGTATAAACGAACTAATAGTTGAAAATTGCACATTGAATTTAAATCATTGTTAAATCATTAAACTGAACTTAACTTAATCTAACATTAGCCGAACTTAACCGAACTTAATTTGAACCAAAGTGGGAAAGCCGCGGATGAGGATGAGTATGTCATGAAATGAGAATAGATCAATTTGAGAATTGACTGCTTTAGGATTCTCATACACGGACTTCTCATGGAATGAGAATGACATAGATTAGGATTATATCTTTCGATTCCTACTTTATTTGTTTTCGAGAGAGATATGGAAACTTCATTTAAAACATACTCGGGACCGATGCCAATACATACGCATTGTTTACAAATTTTCTTGTCCTCGCTGTGAGCGAGAAATATATGTTGGTTCTACCACTAGATTGCTAAAGGTGAAAGAGAATATGTTCCCATAAAGGAATCAACCACAGGACCGAAATATCTTTAATAAAGAAGAAGAATTCGCCAATACGTGATCATATCACACATTGACCATAACAATATTCATTTTAATGATATTAAAATTTTTGCCGCTCATTCCTCCTCTTTTGACCTTTGAATTTTAGAGTCCCTCTATATCAAAAAACTTCAACCAACACCCAGTCATGATTCTTCAGCCGTTCCACTTCTCATAGTTAATATACCAACTAATAATTACGATTTTTATTTGTATTTTGTTGTTCAGTTTTAATTATGTTAACGTAAAAGTAAGTTAAGTTAAATGTAGGTATTTTAACTTTAACAGTGATTAAAGTTTTATAGTTTACAGTGTTTTATAGTTTACATTTTTTAATGGTATTTTTGTTTAATAATTTTAGTTTTGAAAATGAGTAACAAATCCTAAAGGTCGGCCATGAAAAATAATTCTTCTGTTTTTGTTCCTGATGATCAAACTAAGAACTCGACGTGTTTGGAGCGATCCCTTCAGAAATATACAGGGTGTCCACAAAAGAATCGTAAAAATTCCATTTGAAATAAACTAAATTTGTGCGATTTATTTGTGGACACCCTATATATTTGTGGACACCCTATATATATATAATATATATATATAATATATATATAATATATATATATATATATATATGTTATTATGAACAAATATCGTATATATTTAGCTGATTGATATACGAGTATTTGTTACATGAAATAACCAATATATTTGTGTTTGAAGGCGATAAAATAATGCAACAACCAAAGTTTAGCTTTAAATACATATTTCATAGAAATTTACATAATTTTTACCCAGAGCTGGGCACTTGCGGCATATTTTGCGGTACTGCGGTACTGCGGTACTACCGTACTACCAAACCGGTACCAAACCGGTACGCGGAAATTTGAATGCGGTAGCGGTACTGCTGTACTTTCAGCGATCCTTTGCGGTACTGCGTTATGCGGTTCCGGTTTGCGGTTTGCGGTAGTACCGCAGTACCGCAGTACCGCAAAATATGCCGCAAGTGCCCAGCTCTGTTTTTACCTTTATTACTGTTGTGTGCAATTTGTATAATACAATTAACCCGCAGGGAAATCATGGTATGACGTACTACCAATATTTCGTCCCGGATGGACAGACAATCTCTTCTGGTCTCGTTGCTGAGGGAGACTCCTTCACGTTGAATGGAGAGGAAATTGCCATCTTCTCTGGAGCCTTCCATTATTTCAGGGTTCACCCTGATCACTGGAGGGACACGCTCAAGAAACTTCGCGCAGCTGGCTTGAATACAGTCGAAACGTTAGTTAAATCCCTTTCATACCCATTGCTACGAGACAAATGTTTTTGAGAAATTGACCTCTGAATTTTATTTAGCTTCGTATTCCATGAAATATTTTTATATTTTTTGTGACTGAAAATTTTTAGGGTAAAAACTGTATTTCCTCATTTCTGAAACAAATGTATGTCCGATCAACACTCCTGATTTAATATAACCAATTAGATCTAAGAAATTAGCACTGTGGGCGTAGTTAGGGGCGTAACAATGGTAACAAATTTTGTTTAGCGTAACAACGGTAACAAATGATACCATCAAGTGCGAATGGAGTATAGGCAAACAATATGTAAAGATTGTAAGTAATATGTAAATAATAAGCTAATTATAATATGCAAAAATAATAGGAGTGGCATAAGGGATATCGGATTGTTGCAAGAGAGACAAGACATTCTATTGAAAAGTTATTGACATTAGGTTAAGTTAAGTTAGGTTAGATTAGATTAAAATATCCGAAAAGTATATCAGTATCTGTATCGTCGCTACTTGTTAGAAGATACATTTAATGTAGGAGACAAGATATGTTTAAGATACACACTAATTAAGACGATACAATTTTCATACACGATATTTTTGCAGTCAGTAATTTTAACGTGTATTTTGTTCAGTGCGTTAACATGTAAATGAAATTAAAGGCTAATGGCTTACAGCTTATACTTTCAATTGTCGCAAAGTAAGAGTCATTGAATTTAATTTGTCTTAGCTGTTGGCTATTACGAGAAATAGTATTATTGTTGAGAGAGAGAGAGCATTGTAACGCTAGAAAGCAATGGTTACTATAGTTTCTTGACTTTGACACTGTTACTGCCATTACTAACCTGCTTACGTTAACCATCTAGCGCTCGGAGGTCTTTTCCGAGACTGAATAGAATTGTTTGGCGCTCGTCAGAACAAAATCAGTAAAGTAACAGTGGGCACTATAGGGTTAAGTAACCTGAAATCTTGATTTATAATAGCTTTAAGATCTTAATATTTCTTACTCCAAAAATGGCTTCCTTTTTTGTAAAAAATACTGGGAAAATTATACCATCGACACCACACAGTATTTTCACATTTGCTTTTGAAGATACGCCTTTACGTTACGTGATACTTTCATATTAATTTGCGTATTTCATACAAGATGCGTATGTATCAGGCTGATACATACGCATCTTGTATCAGCGATACAGTACCAGTGATACCTCGTATCTCCCATTAATAGGTATATGCCATGGAATCTGCACAACCCACAAATGGGTGTATTTGACTTCGGAGATGGTTCAAATGATATGTCGTCATTCTTAGATGTCAAAAGTTTCATACAAATGGCGCAAGAGGAAGACTTGTTCGTTCTTTTGAGACCTGGTCCTTACATATGCGCTGAATGGGACTTTGGTGGCATACCAAGGTAGGATAATCTACTCGTGTGTGTGTGTGTGTGTGTGTGTGTGTATATATATATATATATATATATACACACACACACAACATATTTTGCCAAACGTTCCAGAGACTTTTCTTTCATTCTCATAAGCATGATCCCACAAAATATATGTCACTCAATGCATACTTTATAATTATAGTCATAGAATATTTTTTTTTATAATGAATCACTAAGTTAAGTTTGTAATAAAACATTTTGTATGTGTACAACGTATGTTTGTACAATGGGACTTAAGAACACGGAACTCTTTTATTACTCACTTTGTATTCGATGTTTTTGAGAATGGACTGAAAAGCTTTCTGAAAATCGTTAAGAAAATAATGTGATTTTCAGTACATATATATATATATATATATATATATATATATATATAAGCAGAAAGCAACAGACAAGGAAAGAAACATCCATCAAGTTGGAAAGGGACTATATTTTGTATATTGCAACGTTTCAAGCACAAACTATGCTCATCCTCAGGCAAAAATTCTAAAAAGTTAAAAACAATATTAAAAACCATAATGACATTAACAATTTTGAGTTTTTTGAGTTTTACATTTTGTATTTTATAGCTGTTATTCATTGTTCGTTTTTAGTGTCACTTTTATTGTTTTAAAGCTTGTTAATTGTTCGCTTTTGTTTCATAATAGTCATTATGGTTTTTAATTGTAACTTTTTAGAATTTTTTTAGTGTGACTGTTTTTAATGCTTGTGGATTTTTTCCCTATTTTAATTTGTTAATGTCATTATGGTTTTTAATATTGTTTTTAACTTTTTAGAATTTTGCCTGAGGATGAGCATAGTTTGTGCTTGAAACGTTGCAATATACAAAATATAGTCCCTTTCCAACTTGATGGATGTTTCTTTCCTTGTCTGTTGCTTTCTGCTTAAATTGAAATTGAAGCTTGCCAGAAGCGGCCTTCACCAATATATATATATATATATATATAATATATATATATATATATATATATATAATATATATATATATATAAAATTTTCATTCCGTCTCTAAGTTGGCTTTTGACTGATTACACGATGAACTTGAGGACTGATTACAAATGCTTCATAGACGCAGTGGACGACTATCTCAAAGCAGTCTCCGAGCAGGTTTCAGACCTTTCATTCGTAAAGGGAGGATCAATCATTGGTGTTCAGGTAAAGTATTTCAATATTTTAGTAATTTTCTTCATGAAAAACTCAAAACTCCGTAAATAGTTTGAAAAACAATTTATGGAGTTTATTTGTAAGGATACATTTTTGTGTTTACATCCGTTATGCTTTGCCGGAGAGCGTCATTCGCGTGTCTTTTTATGTATTGACCTGAAAATCGAACAATACAACAGCCTTTTGGTCGTCGTAGTCTTAAAACTTTTAAAAAATACTTTAAATTGGGAAAATATGTTTTAGTAGTTATTACATAGATGTAAAGTTCTCGTAACTTCTATAGTCACTGTAGAAGTAATTTTGTAAATTGAAGATACAGTTTTTAGCATTTAAACGAAATTCGTTACAAAAATGAAAATTTATCCTTGCTAAAAAAACTTGAATTCTTCAATGTAAATTTAGGGATTAGAGTGTTTACTGCGTATTTTGAAAGTGTTTTTTTTATAATACTGTAAAGTGTGTGTGTTCGAGCGATGAACCCGTCTTGATGATTTTTATAGTACTGTATTATACTCGTATTTTGGCTGGCCATGATCAATATCGATTTTTCTGTATAATAGCCAGTTTTTCTGTCATTTTGGTTGAAGTTAAAAAAAAAACAAGAAAAAAAACAGGTATGGAATGGTAAACGAAGGGTTTTATTAAAGAAAAGGAACTCAGTATAAGTGTTAATTTATTTTGTTAGAAGAAGGTTAAATTTAGAGCGACTCGGTGTCACAGATGTCCGAAGGTGTAAATGAAAGAAAATAATGTATTAATAAATTTGTATAATGGTGGACTTAGAATTTACTTCTAAGTGTACAGTAATGGAGTGCAAGTGGTACTCTATAGAAAATTGCTGAATCTGTATTGAAACTGTAAATTAAACTGTACAGTATAGTGTATACAATAACATAATACGATATAGAATTATGTACAGAGGATTAACAAGAGTAAATACACAACTTCGATGTTTTCCACAGTTTTTGATGTTAATAAAAGTCAATAAATAATAGCAGATTTATTGAATCAATATTTTTTAGAATGGCGTTGCTTTCCCCTTTGTATTATGTAAAGGTGACACACGTTCTGGCATTCCATTGATAAGTTTTGCCATTTGTTCTTGAGGACAATCATCGTGGTGTCTATTTACTTTTGTCAACCCTCCGTACTTATTGGTTAATATGGCAAAATCTCAGTACTTTACAGTTGTGCATTTACGGGCTTATATTACAGTATATGGCATTTTTCTCCTATACAGATCGAGAATGAATACGGTCAATTTGGATATGACGATGAACCGCGTGACAAAGTGTATCTTAAATTCATCCAAGATACTCTTGTCACTTACGGGATCAATGACGTGCTGTTTTTCACTTCGGATTCCCCAAAGAACACCCTGGATTGGGGAGCGCTCTCAGGAGGTACGATTTTCAACCTTTTTTGGGGGGGGGGGGGAGGTCTAAAAATGTACAGAAAAATTGGTTGTGAAAATGTTAGCAAAATTTGTTAAATTAATTTGCTAACGGGGCAGACACAAAAACAAAGATACAGTCGGTGTTTTTGTCGAGAGGACTTCTCGAGTCGACCGTACAAAGTATTTGCTTTCCATAAAGAGCTTTACTATCTTTAATATAGGGGCTTTGTCGTGTCCGCGTCGTTACACCTTCCGCATTTAGATGATGTAATGACTCTTGGTGCAGAACTTCGGATTCCATGTTAAATTGTAGGTCCCCTCTGTCTTAACGACAAACTGGCTGTTAGTAGTGAGGATAAATCATGAAATTAACAACAGCTTTAATCTTCATTCACTACATTATAACTACATCCACTGTACAGTTGTACAGTTACGGAAAAAGGTTCATCTAGAACAAAATTTCCTCAAAATAAAAAAATTACTAATTAGTAATAAGTGGGTTTTAGTCTTGAAACTTTATTACTGTCACCATAGGGAATAAAATACTCAAAGAAAAACGGAGTGTTATCAATTAGCAATTTTTGGTTTTGAGAAAATTTTGTTTGCAGGTGAACTTTTTTCCGAAACTGTACATGGTTCACTTTTGGAGACGAAAAACCTGGGCAATATTCCAGTTTTGGTATTAGATATTATCAGGGTTTTTGACAAGCGGATCTTCCATGTCTCTAGGTTTGAAAATTCGGAAGTACGTGGTTCTTTTACTAGTATTTTATATATGCTGAAATTTTAATCTTTGTACATATTTTCATTAAGCTCCCCTTCTGAAAGTTGAAACTTTAGAGCCTCTTTTTTTGGGGGTTGTTTAGAGACTCCTTCGTAACACCTATAAAGGTCATATGACGTAAGAGACCTAGCGCTCTACGTGGGATCCGAACCACTACTACACAGAGAAAAACCTAAAGAAGTACCTTAATAGCTGAAATCTGCAGCCCGAACTGAGAGAGTCGAATCGAAAACAGTCAGATTAAGAGCCTTGTGTTCTATCATTAGGCTATCCTGCGGGTACAACTTTAGAGTACTTTTGGTGTCTTTTCTAGTTCACTTTTATAACCTTTTGCGTCTTTTTAGCAAAAAATCTTTGTCGTTCGGATTTTACCCTTTTTGGTTGATATTTTTTGTTTTCAACAAAAATGTTGTTATCGATCACTTTAGTTATGTCAGTTAATGAAGATAAGTTGTACAACTATTTTCCCTCTGAATAATCAACTAAGTATATACGTGATTCACTTGATTTTTCTTCCAATTTTACAGTTACTCGATTTCCATAAACACGAATTTACATTGAAAATTATTTCTAACACGCAAATTAAGACATACAAAAAACGATATGACGCTAAATTATATTTAATTTTCCGAACCAGTTTTAATGACTGCCAATTTCCAAACTGACGTCGATGCGAATTTGAACGCTCTACAAAAGCTTCAACAGGATCGTCCTTTGATGGTCATGGAATTCTGGACAGGATGGTTTGATCATTGGCTCGCGCCTAGCCACGCTAAGAGAAATCCTAAGAGTGAGTATACGCTTTCGTAATACGTACACAAATGATTTAAAATATGTGAAATCAATATCATCGAACTTGTTTTTCTATCGTAGAGATAAATGGCGCTCTCGATTCAATTCTGGCATGGAATGCGTCAGTGAACTTCTATATGTTCATCGGAGGAACCAATTTCGGCTTTATGGCCGGTGCTAATAAGGTTGCAATTTGGCCACTTTACACTCCAATTGTCACTTCCTACGGTAAGGAACGCCTGAAACTGAAGTATCCTTCATTAACTTGTAAAATCTATAGACAGAGTTCTCGAAATTTAACATTAATTAATGGTGCATATACTTATCTACATGTACTTATCTTCTTGTCTACCCCCAAAACAGTATATATATATATATATATATATATATATATATATATATATATATATATATATATATAAAATACAGTATAGAGCTACTGAGTGTTATAATTTTTAATTTTGGTACGGTAACGAACGAGTAACGTTCTGAACTACTATTTTCCCCCACAAAGGGGAGTTTCAAGGATGGGGGTGGGCGTGAGCTCCCGAGATAATCAACTGGCACAGCATTCGGGCCAAACGAAAGCGGCCCATTGAGTTAACTTTCGGATAATTCTTACCAGCATGATCGGTATTCAAACCACCGACTTCAGTGTCTTCAGTGTCCTTCACATCGATTATAAGAAAATGGTATTACCCACTGAGTTACGTTGGGCGTTGTTGAACGGAAGTAAATGTCGCGATAAATAACGGACTTCCGATCATGTACGTAAGAACTGCGACGCTTTTTCGAGAATTTTTTTTTTTTTTTAAATTTCAAACTTAAAAAATGTTATTCTTAATAGATTTTTTAAGATAAAAAAAAGTTATCATATTTGCTTAAACGTCTTTATGCAAAATCCATGAAACTAATTATAGAAAAAAATAAATTGAAATACTTTAAAAAAATATATTTCGTAATTGAATATATTTAGAAAGGATTCAAGTATTTTCGGAACGGTATAAAGAGAAAAAAGGAATATTTTGATATACCAGTAAAATGTTTACAAAGTCATTGAAGACAAACTATGAGTGATAAACTAGGAGCTAGTGGGACTCGAACTCGGGTTACGTAATTTAAGAATCAACGCTCCTATACCACCGCCCACCACGCCATCCACAAATCCCCTCAGAAAAGATTTTCCTAAACTTTTCCGCCATTACAAAACTTATAAATGCTTTGTTCAAGTACGATTATGGCACTCGAAAATGATAGGTGTCATGATAGGTGTCATGATAGGTGTCATGATAGGTGTCATGATAGGTGTCCCAATTACCTTTAAATTTTCAAAATTACCTTTACTGCCCCAGTAAATTGTCAGATTTACTAACAATGGAAAACACCCCTAAAATTAGCCTTATTTTAACATTCATATTATATTTTCGTCTCCATCAGATTATGATGCGCCTCTCACGGAAGCGGGAGATTATGGCCCCAAATACTCATTATTTAAGGAAACTCTGGCCGAATATAACCCTCTTGAAGACATTGGTAAGTCACTTATAAGCAGGTAAAGATGTTTTTTTTTTAAGTGGATGATGTGTTTAGAAATTGGTGAAGGCCATTTCTTGATTACGTGATCCATTTTAATATAAAGGCGCGTGTCACCATTTATCATTACGAATATCCATTTCAAAATTAAGAAAAGTCATTCCTTAATTCAAAAATTCCTGTTTTAGAAGCCGTGCGGATTATTTCTTAATGAGAGAGAGAGAGATTCTTAACTGATGTTAGCCATTCCGGAGACGTGTGTACCTTACAGCTCATTATCATCATCATATATCTTCATACGAACTTTTTATTTTATTATTATTATTATTATTATTATTATTATTATTTATTATTATTATTATTATTTACCCTCCGTTCAATTTAGAAAAGGCAACAAAAAGTGTTAAAAAGTATATAATTCGCTTATCCGATACTATCATCAATAAACTCCCTTTCACAGCCTCCAAAATCAGTGTGTGTGTGTATATATATATATATATATACACACACACACACACACACACATCACATCGTCTATATATATATATATACGGTTGTACTCTATAGCCAAAATATAAAGACTGTTCGTTTACTTATCTTGTTATAAGTAAAACTTTTATCTCATTATATCTTGATTTAAAGTTCGTTTCTTTCAAACTGATTCAAATTGGTCGTATCACGGATCCCATTTTGGCCTTTCGTCTCTCGAGGATTTTTCCCCTTTTTCTAAGACCGAAACGAAACTGGAGCCGAACAAAAGCAATTTCTAGTTAATTTTAAAGCTATTACATACCGTACGATTTACATTGAACAATAAGTATCAATTTGTCTATCAATCCAATTACCTATCTGTTTTTATGTATGTATGTATATACGTAGACATGTTCAAATATATATATATATATATATATATATATATATATATATATATATATATATATATATATATATATATATATATATATATATATATATAAAATGCAAACCCACGAGGAAAAAAGAAAAATTATTCCAAGGCCTTTCGTGTATTCAGAAGTACACCTCGTCATTTGTCTATATGTATATTGTGCGTATATTGAATTTTTTAATAAATTTACTTTAGGAAATATTAGAACACTGCTATTAACGCTAATTGCATTCATACACCTGAAAAGTGCAGCAAGCAAAGAAAGAGGCGAACCTATTCCTGTATAATAATAATAATAATAATAATCGCAATGGTGGATTCAAGGGGGTTGGGCAAGGGGCGCCGTGGTCCTCCCCTCATGTTGAAATATATGTGTGATAATGCTGATGATGTTAATGATAAGCTTTATTGGCAGGATATAATTCTCATAAGATAGTACAATATGCTTGTTAATATAAAAGATGAATCAAACAATAATACATTTAAAAACAAACAAACTAAAAATTACGATTAAAGGAGGTAAACATAGGACAGGTACTGAAACCAGTAATAATAATAGAAAAAACCTATCCACTCCAACTCAATATTTCTACAGTACAATTTGTTGAATTCAGTAAATGTTTGAGCTTCTTCTATGTTCAGTTCGAAAAACATACGAAGTTTGTGTCAAAATATCTTATTTTGACAACTAAAGTCTTCCTCTAAATCCTCTTAAACTTCAAATTCTCCAAATTATAATTTGATTGGTAAACCTGCGCCCCCACCCCACCCATCATGGAGAAATCCTGAATCCGGCGGCATTGAATAATTGTTCGACTTTACACCAAAAAAAAAAAAAAAAACCCGTTTTTTTTCGTCTAAATACAAAAAGAAAACCGTTTAGAAAACAATTGAAGGGGGACTAACTATTTTAATTTTATTATTATTATTTTTTTTAATTTGTGGATTCAGTTATTTTTTCATTATTAATTTTCACTGTCTTGTATGGAAAAAATGATCAACGTTTCTCACCTATACAATGGTTTTCTTACCTGCAAAAGTAAAATAGAATCAAATGATTGAAGCCTCTTTAGTTTTCTACCCAAAAGTGGAAGTCAGAAAAATTAATGTAGTTCTAACCTTTTAATTATAGTTCATTTGAGTCCCCCTAAAATTAGTTCGAGTAAGAGTTTATTATAACCATTTAAATTGCATATCGATGAGAATATTCCAAACGTTCGTAAGTATTAAAACCCTGATTAAAGTTAAACCTTGACGCCTAAGTCTAAATTCTGTAGCGTGCACGAGTGTTTGAAACCTAATTGTTACCATCATAAACAAACAAAAAATGTGAATTAATTTTTTTTCAAAAATTATGTGCCAACCTTAAAAATGAAAAATTCAAAACACTAAATATGGGAGAAGTGTTTTTTTTTTTAAATTTGGAATGTACGGGGGGTTTCAAAAGTCCGGAATCCTAGGAAATACGTTCATAGGCGTATCGGATGGCACTTTACTGGGGGGGGGGATTTGTCATAAAAAATTTCAGGAGTGCCCTGATTTCCGCATAAGCACTATGTGTAGCATAAAATAACACAAAGGTTAGAGTATGAGTAACGTATATTAACCCTTTATCGCCGAACTTTTTGCGTAGGGTTGAGTCTAAATGCATGTATCTGAAACGTTACGTATTCGACGCACAGTGCGGTAAAGGGTTAAAGCCTTTTTTTATAAAAAACATTACAATTTACAAAAATGAGATAAAATTTTGCTACAACATTTCTAAATGACAAGCAAAACTACGGCATTGCAGTTGATATAGAATTCAGTAAATCCTCAACTTACGTTTTAAAATTATTAACTACAAGTATAGTAAGTAGCAAGTAATTAATTCACCTCAAGAAGAAATCTGCTCTGAAAATTTCAGTATTTGACTTGAAAATGCTCAAAATTCCCTAGTCCTGGGGGGGACTGCCGCCCCCCAGATCCCCCGCCTTATACGCCTATGAATACGTTTAATGTTTTCTCTCTCTCTCTCTCTCTCTCTCTCTCTCTCTCTATATATATATATATATATATATATATATATATATATATATATATATATATATATATATATACAGGGTGTTCATAACATGTGGTACGCACTTTCAGGATGGATTCAGGACCTAAAAACAATAAAAAAAGTTTATATAAAAATATGCCCGAAATCGCTTTGTTTCCGAGTTACAGCCCGTTACGAACACTGCTTGCCGACAATGTTTGTGAGTGTGTACGAGACTTATTTCATGTATGGTCTTGCCGATTGTAATGTTTCGTACACTCTATGACATGTAGAGCCATCAGTCAGTTAGAGGTGCATCGCGGTGTTTCACTGTTCGTATTCGTAACTTCTTACCGTGAATAAGTGCAGTCCAGTGAAAAAAAACCTTAAAAGTTTTTGTGCTATTCAGTGATAGTGTGCATTTGAAGTGAGAATTGAGGCTTATTCAAACAGAGAAATGGCAGACATGCATCTCGTGTATGGACTTGCCGAGTGTAATGCGGCCGCAGCAAGACGTCTGTACGCGGAAAGGTTTCCGAATCGCCGTCTACCAGATAAGAAGACCTTTCAGAGAATAGACGAGCGTCTTGGTGATACAGGATCATTCAACAAGCGAGTTTCAGATGGTGGTAGACCAATCAGCGCCAGAACTGTTGAGTTGGAGGAGCGGGTCCTGAATCGTGTGGAGGAACATCCTGGTGTCAGCACCCAAAGGATAGCAACAGCAGAGGGTGTAAGATACACAACTGTGTGGACAATTTCACTGGAACAACAGCTTTACCCAGATCACATTCAGAGAGTACAAGGCCTTACTGAAGCTGATTTCCCACCACGAGAGGCTTTTTGTACTTGGTTCCTTCAACAGTGTGCTCGCGATCCTCTTTTTCTATCCTCCGTGTTGTTTTCTGATGAGGCTGCCTTAACAAGAAATGGCGTGATCAATTTTCACAACACTCATCACTGTGCCGAAGAGAATCCGCATGCCATCATCCAGTCAAGGCACCAACAACAATTTAGTATCAATGTATGGGCAGGACTTATTGCCGACAACTTAATCGGTCCTTTTGTTTTGCCTGGAAGATTAACAGGAGGAGAATCCTATTCCAATTTTTTAAGGAATGATTTAAACGATTTACTAGATGAAGTTCCTCTTGGTGTCCGACGTCGTATGTGGTTTATGCATGACGGCCTTCAGCCTCATTTTAGTCGAGTAGCCAGAGACTATTTGGATGACCATTTCCCTGATAAATGGATAGGCCGTGGAGGACCCATTGCGTGGCTGCTTGCTCCCGGAACCTGAATCCACTCGATTTTTGCCTGTGGGGTCATCTGAAATCCATCGTTTACGTGACACCCATTGACAACGTTGAAATGCTTCGCCAACGTGTGGAACAAGGATGCCAGAAAATCCGAGCAATACCTGGAATGTTTGAACGCGTCAGGCAGTCTATGACGAGGCGTGTTCAGACGTGTATTCAAGCGCAAGGCGGTCATTTTGAGCACTTCCTTTAAAGGTAAGGCGGATACTTGCTGGAACACGTAACGGGCTGTAACTCGGAAACAAAGCGATTTCGGGCATATGTTTATATAAACTTTTTTCATTGTTTTCAGGTCCTGAATCTATCCTGAAAGTGCGTCCCACATGTTATGAAACACCATGTGTGTATATATAATTAAAAAATAAATATGCTTATCATTTCGGACTGTATATTAAGTTTTGTGGAAACCTGATTCCACTAGATTAGATGGTCGTTTTAGATTGCTTAGCTATTTCACACGTAACAAATTCTGGCTAATCAGAATCTCTGTAACAAATTTCCGCTTCGTCAAAAACTGATCTCTGCAAATATATATATATATATATATATATATATATATATATATATATATATATTATTATATATATATACACACAGATTTACGATAAGCGATAAATTGTACTGTTATGTCTATGTTAACCTGTTATAATTCGGTTTGTACTATATTAATACTATAATATAGCGTTTGCGCCAAAACGTACCTTGCCACTGGGTTAATTCCTTTAGGGCCTAATATTGCATACAGAAAGAAGGTTGCCAAAAGTAAATAGACACCGTCAGTTTTCCATAGCTTTTTGATTTGATAATAAAAGTAAAATAATAATAATAATAATAATAATAATAATAATAACAATAATAATAATAGAGTTACTGAATCAATATATTTAGAATGGTGTTGCTTTCCCCTTTAAAGCATTTATGTAAAGCTGACACGCGTTCTGGCATTCCATTATGATGAGCTTTGCCAGTTGTTATTGAGGACAATCATCGTTGTGTCTATTTACTTTTGTCAATCCTTTTTATATTTACTTGAATACTGCTTAGAGAGAGACCTCTTAGATCCATTTAGATACTACAA
The DNA here is from genome assembly GCA_023014485.1 of Bathynomus jamesi. NCBI lineage: Eukaryota > Metazoa > Arthropoda > Malacostraca > Isopoda > Cirolanidae > Bathynomus > Bathynomus jamesi. The sequence goes on along the minus strand of JAJOZX010000314.1, from coordinate 396,410 downwards.
AATGACCAACTAAAAACTATCTTTTTGTACAGGTTGACTACAGTAATTTTTATTTTTTAATCTAATATAACCGCTATCGTAACTTAACCTAACCTAACCTAACTTTTAATTTATTCATACTGTTGTATGGATAAAAGAGAAATGTTAATACTTGCATTTTATTCACATTTTATTTCTTCACCTTCTACAGTTGATCATCCAGATGCTCCATCAGAAAGAACAAAGAAAAGTTACGGAAAATATATCATTCAAGAATCAATGTCTCTCCAAACCCTCGTCGATCAAGCGCCGGTAAATTTGTTGGTTTGATGGTTGGTTGGTTGGTTGGTTGGCTGTAGAGATTTTGAAAAAGTTTTCTTCAACTTTCCTCTTTTACAATAAACTGAAATATAAAAGATTTTAGATTGAAAAAGAAAGTATTCATTTTTTCCATTCTATTTCTTTATATGGAAATAATGTTTTTGAATAAAGTTTGATGTGTCGCGTGTATATATATGATTATTTAGCTTTCTTAGACTCTGCTTCACATTCTTGCATATTTTAAGAATAGAATTTGTTGTTGAAAATAGCATAGGAACTTTATAATTTATCTGTCCTGCAATATATGGATGAAGGTCACTTATGATATGAGCGTATTAAATACTTAAATACATGAATATTCCCAGTTCAAAGGTTCCCTTAAAGATGGACCTATATCAATGGAGGAGTTTGCCTTTTTAAACAATGGAAATGGACAGTCGTACGGATACGCGCTCTACCAGACGAGTGTCGATGTTCCAGCAGGAGACTCGACACTAATGATCAGAGGACACGTGAGGTGAGTTGGCTACTATTCTTTAACTCTTCAGCTAACTCTGAGGGGAAAATCAGTTGCATACTTGGGTGTGCAGGTTTATTCCCCTTGTTTTGAGGGTCACTATTTTGGGAGATTTCGTCCCACACATAGTTTAATTTAACCTCAAATCTGGCGTCAATTTTCTTTATCCTTTTGAGAGTCCAAATGATAGTCATTTCTGACAGTGACACGGTTTTATCTGGCTTTGAACTTCTGATCTCCCTCCTTCTTCATAAATGACAACAATGTAGGTTCCTTTCAAGATGTTCCGTATCTTTACTGTGTCCAGAGATCTTCGACAAAATACAGGAGCGTATAGCTATTCCATTTGGAGTATAGCGTTAAGTTTGTCCTAACTTGACGCTAAATAGGATTTCGTTTCTTCTTTATCTCATGCTATGTCGTCTAGTGTAAAATCGAGGTGTATTATATTCTCTCCTTAATTAATTGTAAGTCTTCTTCAGAAACAGCTGAAGTAATGTCATATATAGGTTTTGGGAAAATTAAAATACGATTCATACTGACCTCTTAATCTTTTAATATTTCAAATAATTTCTTTAGATCATCGGATAGTATGTATTATTTATTTTTCATTCTCAGAGTTACGTTTCTTCAGTGATTCTTTGGTTTCTTCTTTGCAAAGCCATAGAAGTATCTTCGGTTTTCTTTTACCGCTTCTACTGCATCTTTCTCTTCTATCTCTTTCTATGTTTTCAGTTAGATGTTTTATGTCGCGGTGGATATTCCCCAGTTCTTCATCGATCACATTTCTGGTATTGTTGTTTTTGCAGTTATTTAATTTTAAAACTACTCTCTTTCTCTTGCGGAACATTGTTCACGTTTGTCTCTTCACAATGTTTCATTTTCCTCTTGAACGCAGCAAAGCCCAAGAAAATAAGCCCTAGCTATATATATATATATATATATATATATATATATATACACACCGGATTGCCCAGAAAAAAGTAAGCTATTGCTTTTAAGATTTTTTTTCAGTTTTATAGAAAGAAATACTCAAAATATCCACCACCTTGTTGGAAACAAAGCTCCAAACGATGGCGCCAGTTATTAATTGCCCTGTTTATGAAATTTTGTGGCAGCGAATTCCATTCTTCCCCAATCTTTTCTTTTACTTGATCAATGTTAGCGAAATTAGTATTCCTATACACTCTTTTCTTCAGTTCATCCCATATTGCATAATCAAGAGGAGGCAAATCTGGGCTGTTGCCAGGCCAATTTTTAGGTTTTATGTAGTCAGGAACTTCTTTGTTTAAATATTCAAGTGTAAGGTGAGCAGTATGACTTGTTGCACCATCTTGCTGAAATGTATATCGATTTGCCGAAATTTCGCGAATTTTTGGTAGATGTTCCTCTAATATAGCCTACTGTTGCACTAATAAACAGCATTCATTTTAACACCGCTTTCAACAAAAACAACATCACTTTTACCCAGTTATGAGACACAGCAGATCATTAGTTTTTTTAGAAAAGTTAAATCGTTGAATTAAAAGTCTTTCCGGTGTTACTTCTCTCTTGGTTCTTGCTGTAGAATACACTCGATTGTTTTGAGTGGTGATAGGTGATCGAATTGAAAATGATTTCTCATCACTAAACCAGATTCTATTGACATTGGGAAATCTTTCAAGAAAAGCTTGACACGCTTCCATTCTGTTCATCTTATTGACGTCACTCAAGATCTGCACTGGATAGCGTTTATAAACTGTCAATTGCGGATCTTCTTGACAATTCGTTGTATAGAACTTCCGGAAATTCCAGTTTCTGCTGCAATTTCATTTCGTGTCATACGCGTTCCAGGTATTTTTTCTTGACATAGACCATTTCCTCAACCATTGCAATATTTTCATCAGTGCGAACTTCTCTTTTTCTTCCACTACCTTTGGTTCTAGCAACACATCCAGTTCTATCAATTTGAAGAATATTTTTTTCTACACCAGAACGAGTCCATGGTTTATTTGGAAACATTGATATAATTTTTCTGGCACCATAGTGTTTCTCAATACTTAATTGTTTTATCAATACGAGATCTTCTTGACTATATGAAGGCATTTTTGATGGGTGACTAAATATTTTTGAAAAATCTGCAACAAAGATAGAGTATATTAAAAACAAATATTATAAAGACGTATAAAAGTGCTACATATAAAAGCCAATTATTTATTTAAATCGTTATAAAAGCAAGCATATCTTAACAATAATAAATATAATAGTTGATAAAAGCAATAGCTTACTTTTTTCTGGGCAACCTGGTTATACCCCGGGTGTCCCACAAAAAAGTTAACCGTACTTTGAATTAATATAACTCAAAAACTATTAGAGATTTTTGGGTCCTGCAACAATGTTTTATTTAACAACTATTTATCTGTCGATTCTGGAAATTTCATTAAATTTCCTTTTACGAAGTTGATACATTAATGGTTTTAGTGGAGGCTATCAAAAATATGTTTGCGCAAGGAAGTAAAATAATGAAGCGAAGCGTAGGGAGCCTAGGTCACTGTGCGATTCTTCAAGCGAAGCCTAGGCCATTGCACAGTGGTTTTTCGGACACGCTGTGGTATGGTCTCGTCATTATTGCTTATTAAGCAAATCAAAGCGTTTCTATGTAAAAGTTTACTTCAAAAGAACCCTTTTTATCATGCAGTTAACAAAAGAGCAACGCGTATTTGTAATCACAAACTTTATTAAGACTGGCAGTATTAAACAAGTACAAGATTTATTTGAACAACGTTTTCCAGGTAGGCACCCACCAAGCAAGCCCGCTATTTGGAAAAATGTTCGGAAATACCAACATGAAGGAACATGCTTAAATCTAAATAAAGGTCGTTCGGGTCGTAGGAAAACCATAAGAACAACAGAAAATATCGAAAATGTTCAGATGACACTTCTTCAAAATCCAAATGTATCAGTCAGAAAGAATGGGTTACAATTGTCAAAGTCACATTTAACCGCATTGTTAAACATGACTTAAAATGGCATCCCTATAAGATGCATGTAAGACACCAGCTTCTTGAAACTGATTTTCCTCGTCGTAGACAATTTGTCGAATGGCTTCTCCATAAACCTGCTCGTTTCTTGGAAAACATTGTGATTGGTGAGAGGCAGCCTTTTTCATGAATGGAAAGGTAAATAGCCATAATATTCGACAATAAGCGCCGCTGAACAACCCCCCAGCATTCAACTTTGACACACGTATTTGTCAGCAGAAAGTGTCTCTGTGGATCGGAATATGCGGGAATGGCTATCTTGTCGGCCCATTGTTTTACGACAATAACTTGAATGGTGCTGCCTACCTGAACATGATCAACGAACGGATCATCCCAGAACTCCTCCAGATTTACGGCAATCAATTCAATAGACTTTGGTGGATTCAGGACGGCGCACCAGCTCATAGACAGCTTGCTGTAAGAACAAAACTGAGAGAAAATTTTGGCAACCGCATTCTCGCGCTAAATCATGCAATTGAATGGCCCCCAAGATCCCCTGATTTAACACCGTGCGATTATTTCTTATGGGGATATCTAAAGAGTAAAGTGTATTCTATTCCACCGGAAAACATAAACCAGTTAAGAGATAGTATCACACGTGAAGTCAATTTACTTAAGGAAAATCACCAGTTGATCAAAAAAGTTGTGCAATCAATGCGATCAAAGGCGCAACTGTGCTTGGAAAGAAATGGAGGACATGTGGAAGGAAACGGTGCTTAGAAAATTAAAAAATAAATTTGTATTACCCATATGAAGAGGTGTTTTTGTTATTAATGGATTTAAATAAATTTGTTAATTTTAAACTTCGAAGTTTCATTATTTTACTTCCTTGCGCAAACATATTTTTGATAGCCTCCACTAAAACCATTAATGTATCAACTTCGTAAAAGGAAATTTAATGAAATTTCCAGAATCGACAGATAAATAGTTGTTAAATAAAACATTTTTGCAGGACCCAAAAATCTCTAATAGTTTTTGAGTTATATTAATTCAAAGTACGCATCCCGATTGATATATTTTCTTTTTGTTTGAAATATCTCGTTTCTTAAAACGAGATAAAAACGAGATAAAAATGAGATAAAATTAAAACTATTTTTTAACACGTAAGACGGATTAATAAACGGCTAAAAGGCGTGTGTATATATATATGTATATATATAAAAAATGAATCGAAAGCACTTTTTAAAAAAAATAACCAAAAAAAAGAAAAAAAAATTATCCTTGAAAGAAACTCGTAATTCTCAACCGTTTCTGAAATTCGCTTCAGTTGATTAAAATATTAGATTAAATTTTCATTAAAAATACACCTTTTTTAATGAATTCAATACATGCAGATGCGCTGCTATAAATTTGAAATCTCCGAGCGATCAATATATAACTGTGTTATGTATATATATATATACTCGTATATATATATATATATATATATATATATATATACCTGGTACACCTGGTAGTAGTTTCGTGCGTTGGTCTCTCTTCACACGTAGGTCAAGCTGGTGGCCCCGCCTCTAGGCCTGGCTTGATAAGGGAACGAGTTGCTCTCTTGCGATCTCCACCGCACATAGCCAGGTACACCCGGCTATGTGCCAGGCATCTAGTCTTCTTTTGAAGACTTCAACTTTGTCCAATGTCATGTTTTTGAGGTCCTTTGAAAACTGGTTAAAAAGGCTTGGCCCTCTGACAACCAAGCTATTTTCTTTCATTGTTGAGGAGGTCCGATGCCGGGCCTTATATATATATATATATATATATACTGCCAAAAGGGTTGAAACACCTTAAACAATTTTGAAATGAGAGAAGTATTACCAGAAATTATCAGTAACATCACTGATGTATTTTGAAAATTGATAATGAATTTAGTAACATAAAAATTTGCGAAGTTTCTCAGAAAGATTTAACGTGAATTATTATTTGTTATATTAGTTTTAATTTCGTTAGACTCTTTCAATTTCTGCAGTTTCTTGGTATGTACGGTATATTTAAACTGCAAAGTGATATGAAATTCAATACATCAACGACACATCATTACTCAAAGGTAGCAGCCACGTTTCATTTAACTTTATCAACCAAACATAAAAATTTGGAGTATGCTTCTCATATATGCCCTGCTTGACCGGGTGGAATCAAAGGCTTTTCGTCTCATCAATTCCCCGCCTCTTACTGATTGTCTTCAATCTCTCTCTCTTCGCCGCAATGTTGCCTCTCTCTCTCTTTACTATCGCTTTTATAACGGACATTGCTCTTCTGAACTCTTTAACTGCATGCCTCCTCCTTTAAAGAGAGCACGCAGCACCAGACTTTCTACACTTTTTCATTCCTTTTCTGTCCAATTCTCTAACGCGAGGGTTAATCGGTATTTTCAATCTTTCATCTACTCAACCGGTCAACTTTAGAACAATCTTCCTCAGTCCATCTACCCCCTGTCCAGGGCCGGCGCTAGGAAGTGCGGGGCCCAATTAGAAAATTGTTAGCGCCTAGCGGGGCACTCTACCCGTTGTCGTTTCAAAGTTGGAGTGAAAGAAATTTCGCTAGAGCACCTCTTTGTTTTTCATTTTCAGCTGCCTTAGGCCTTGGCCAGTGCTCGTTTCTGATTGCCGCTCAAATACTTTCGCCCTTTGTCTCTATCTGCTTGTGCTTGCCATGATGACGATGATGTAAGGGCTTTTTCAATTACTTTTCTTTTAAAAAAGCTAAAACGGGCGACGAAAACTGAAATTACAAAACAAAAAACAAAATCATTCACAATAAAGACTCCCTGGCACTGAAAAATAATAAAGATGCGCATGTATGCATCTAATGATTAAAGCAAAGATTTCATGATTTTTAAAAGCCTGGGAGTAAGAAGAAAAGCGCAGGGGCAAAAGAACAAGCTCTAGTAAATAGAAATGTAAATGCTCTCTATGATAATGAGGCAAAAAACTAGTTAATTTATATGTAGGATCTACTTACCACCACGTTTCTCTGTTACATGCAGGCTTAAGACACTTCAAGTTTGCAGTTTGGACATATAAACAATTTGGCATATTTAACAAACAACACAACTTTACATTCCAAGCTTTATGTTATATAATCTCATTAACAGCGCTCTTTCTGTGTTGAGGGTTTGAATATCGTCCACAAATTACCTTTTTTTAAAAAAGCTAAACGGCGACGATAAACTGAAATTAAAACAAATAAACAAACGATTAGCATAAAACATTGAAACATAGATATACGAGGACGGACTGAATAGTTTCACTGCCTTCACAGTAACAAGAAACTTCGTGCACACTGGACACTCATTAATTCATCATAGCGTCCCCCACTCGAGCGCGTGCGCGGGTCCCCTCGGGGCGCGGGGCCCAATTTGAACAAATCGGTCTAATCGGCTTAAAACCGGCCCTGCCCCTGTCTATGCCCTCCAATCTTTCAAAGGCAGAGTGTCTAAGCATCTCGAAACCCCGGACCTTGATTTTGGCTCTCTTCTTCTTCTAAGGGGGAGAGGGGAGCTTTTGTGGCATTCATTCACCCATGTCCCATCCTTTTTGCATAAAAAAATTACTCACGAATTCATCAGATGTGGCAATGTAGCGATTTCTCTACAACAACAACCCTCGTTATACATACTGTACACACGACAAAAAGATGTTTAACTCATCATACTTCCATTTAACCTATAATGCACCGCTGAATAAACTATATATATATATATATATATATATTTAATATATATATATATATATATATATATATATATAGAAGACGTGTGTTGATACTCCGTAAACGCAATCGATTTTCGAGTAATTGTAACATGTATAAAGTATTGGTGAGTAATTTGTTCTGGGTGTATTCGCATCCCGCGTGAATACTTCATGAAAATTGTCAGAATAACGAATTATAAAGTATCAATGAATAAAAAAACAATTACTGATATCAAAGTTTATACAAATATCAACAAATAAAACCTTGAAAACTTTGAAAACTTTGAAAACTTTGCAGAAAATTTTCTTTATAAAGTAAGAATACAGAATTAAAGTTTGCGAAAAAGTACAATTGAAAGTTCCTCTCTATATAAGATATTATAGTTTACTTTTGGGACTTTTTTTTTGTGAAAGTAAAGTATCGTAACTAAATGTCGTTAAATTTTGTATTTTTTTTTTAAATTTTGTACTTTTAGAAATACTCACGCATTTATGCATGACTTTTCATGATTATATACACGGTTACGTGTAAATGTATTAATGTATTCATTTAGATGCAGAAAGTATTCGTATATATAATTTGTATTCGCTTATTATATGTAATTTAGTATTCTTAATATATATATATATATAATATATATATATATAGGACTCCCACTGTGCGAAAAGTGAAGCGTTGACATTGGATTAGGACGGAAACCGGCCGGAAATGCATATTTTCTATTTAAGAGCGAAAGGAAGGATAATTAATGCTTCTCCTTTCCTCTTCTTTGCAGGGATATGGCTCAAGTATTGATCAATGGGCAAGTGGTAACAAAAAAGTATTCAACTCCTCTCGATCTCGACAAGCTTGGCTTCTGGAATGGGCGGTGAGTTACGTGGCATCCTGCATAAACACTACTTAACCATTACTACTCGCATTTTTGCTGTCGATACGTATTGTCTCTCTCTCTCTCTCTCTCTCTCTCTCTCTCTCTTCTCTCTCTCTCTCTCTCTTTTTATCCCCAGATTGAAAACCTCTATGGAAATATGTGCAAATTATTTAACATTACTCCTATTTCTCCTTCCTTCCGTCTTAACAGCTTATAGCGTACATCTTAATCTCATATCGCATACACTTAAAATTAAATTATTTCCTTTCCCCTTTTTATCCCCTTGTTCCCATTTTCTTCCGTGAGGGGAAATTTCAACCAAAATTATTTCCTGGAAGAGAAATTTTTATTTGCGACACATATTGAAAACATTCCACGAAATCTCTCGTAATATTTCAAATTACCTCGATTTGTGTGTGTGTGGTGTGTGTGTGTGTGTGGTGTGTGTGTGTGTGTGTGTGTGTATTCTTGATTTATAGACTACACGCATCAAAATACACACTTGTTTCGTGGCGACAGGAACGTGGGGGTAGTGTCATTTACAGTACCACTATAAGAATAAAGTTTTTTAATAGTAAGGAATGTTTGTTTGAAGTAGCGTAAGTTAAGTTAGGTTAAATTGGTTTATACCACGGATCAAGTTATACCACAGGTCAGGTTATGACCATCGAATAGAGACCTGGAAATGGGTTCTTAAATAATATATGTAATTGTATGTACAAAAGTTGAGTTTCAATACCAAATAATTAATATTTTTGCACTTGGTAACCAAAACTTTTTAAATTCTCACGATTGGATGAGTAGAGAGTAGTGCCTCAATCCGCGATTAGAATTTCAGAAAGAAATAGAGAACGTAATGTAGAGAACGTAATGTAGGTCACATATATTTTAACCACGAGCTTGTTCTGCGTGTGTATCACATGAAAATAAGGCTCGTGTATAAAGGACTTAATTAGTTGGAATACCCACACACACACACATATACAAACGTATTTTGGCCATATGAAAACGGCTGAAAGCTTGAAACGAAAATTAAATATAAAAAATTATTTATTTTACTCCAAATTACATTTTATGACCACCTGAAAAAATGTAAAAATTAATTGAGAATAATTATAATTACTCACGAAAAAGAAAGAATAAATCTCTTTTTTGTTAAATTTGCTTAATTTTTACTCTTTAATTATCTTATTCTTATATTCTTGTTTGGTATTGTAGAATTTTCAATAAAACTATTTCACCTTCTGGAAATCACTTAACGCTTAATTTCAGAGACCAGAGCTTAGCGTTTAATACCGAAGGAGGCACTGCAGATATTAAGATCCTAGTGGAGAACTTAGGAAGGGTGAATTATGGGAAACCGCACTTCTTCCATCAGAAGAAGGGTCTTTGGGAAGGACCCGTTCTCGTCAACCATGAGGAAATCAAGGAATGGAATGCTGTTCCTCTCGAGTTTAAAGCATCCTTCATCAACAGGTAATAGACAGTATATATATATATATATATATATATATATATATATATAACCTTTGGTTAGCTTCCGCCCGAATTGTTCATTCTGACGAAGGTCAAGCTTTTCACTCTACCTTAGACCTACAGTTTAACGTGGAATCGGAACCACGCACCACCAGCAGCCCAGCATATTAACCACTAGGCCACCCAGGGTACCCATTTATCTACCAACCACTTTCTTTATTGTGTGGAAGGATGAACAGCTGGGTTTTGCTGCGCGCCGGCTGCCGTCACCGGGTCTCGAACCCGGGGCCGATGGATTCGTAGTCAGCGACGCTAACCACTACACCACCAAGGAGCATCGACACCACCGAGGTGCATTTTATATATATATATTCAAATTTCGAATATGATCATCGCCGACTATGAATCTATCAGTCCAGGTTCGATTCCCATTGCGGGTAGGTGGCGTGCAGTTCACCCACCTGTTCATCTTTCCTTCGGTCGATAGATAAATGAGTACCCTGAAAATCCTCCAAATGACGTTGGGATGTTGGGATATGGAATATAGGATGTTGCAGAGGGGTCGAACATAAATCGATCTCGAATATTTGTTCAAACTTTTCCCCTCAGAAAAAATTTATATACAGTATATATATATATATATATATATATATATATATATATATATATATATATATATATATATATATATATATAAATATATATATTGTTCGTGTGTATGTTTGTGATGCATATGTAATTTTATTTGGGCAAACAATATTCCCAAAGAGACAATAAGAACTGCTCTTTAAAAGCCAACACTACGTCATTAAGCGCTGTAAGAGGCATAAACGCCCCAAAGAAAGCCTTATTTATGCTGAGGTAATAATAGATACGCCATGAAGATAGGAAGTATTGTTTCCATAATAAAGGTCGAAGGAGTGCGTGTCCTTTCGACGAGGAATCCTCATAACAGAAGGAAACAGACGTTACAGTGCCAATAAACCTTATTCTAAATCACTCCCTCCAGCGTGCAATGAGGCTAAAGTAGTTGTCATATTCTCTCTATATCCCGAATATATACACACACACACACACACACACACACACATTTTCTTTTCAAGAGGTCTTTTGGTAACAAAAAAAAAAAAAATATATATATATAGTATATATACACACCCGTATTAATATTTTAATCGTGTCTTAACAAGAAAATTTTGTTTTTCAATTCCGAAATACATACAAAAATTGTTGAATGAAAACCCAAAATTCCCACCGAAGAAAAATCTTGGATTGAAGTTTAGTTAAAAAAAAAAAAAAAAAAAATCACCGTACCAATTCCAAGTTGAAATTCCGGTCCATTCCCCCACCCCACCCCTGGCACCCCACCCCCAAACTCCTTTTTCTCCTAAATTTCCTCCTCCTTCCCCGATTCTACGCTTTGTTCTTGCCAAATAATGTTTTTGTTTGCAAACAATTAGAATTTTGCTGAATTGCAATTGCACATAAATTGCATAAATTTCCCGAAAGAGAAAACAGGAATGTTGATGGCGAATTTTGACCGTTATTTTATCTTTCATCACGTACCTGAAATTAACTATGAGGGTACGTGGATTTCTTTCGTATTTACGTACAGGTCAGCGGGCATAGTAGCTCGGTGGGTAATACCGTTTCATTAAAAGTGAAGCGAAGACACCGAGAGATCGGGGGCTCGACTCCCGATGGTGCTTGTATTAATAATACGGGAGTTAGAACAATGGTCCGCGTTCGTCTGGCCCTTCTGAATAATTAGGATTATTATTATTTAATTGTAGTATGTAAATTTGTTTAGTACAATTACCGCACTTTGTAAGATGGAAATTTTTGGAAAGACGATTTATTGAGGGACTGAGAGCCACTGGGGCTCGAACCCTTGACGTTGCGAGGTATTAGAAGCTACTTTCTTTGACCCAACGAGCCATCCAGGAATCTCAAAAAGAAAAAAATATCACTCTCCATCACATTCTCTCGCATATATATATATATATATATATATATATTGCAGTAACTGCTCGTTAACGAATTTGAAAAGATTGATTTTAGATTCAGGGTGGCTCGTTCAGTGAAAGCAGTGGCTTTTGGTACTTCGCGACGTCGCGGGCAGAGTCCCATTAACTCTCAGTTTCTCGATAAATTTCCTTTACGAGTACTTGGGTTGGGTACTTTTTAGATATGGAACACGTAACATTGTTTGAAAAATCATAACTAAATTTTCAAGGCTCTGATACTGTGTTTAGAACAATAAAATACCCCAGACCCAGGTCATGTTTCCCTCAGTCCTTAGTGTATATATATATATATATATATATAAAATAAATATTATGCACTGCATATTATATTGAACCAACTCAAAGACTCTAAGGTGTTATACAGTATTATGCGAAATATTTTAATAAAAAAAAAAAGTCTTTCTTCAACATTTTTACTCTGTATAATATTCCGTTTTCTTAATTTCCATTAATTATAGAAAATATTTTTAGAGGTAACTTTAGAATTATTTTAGAGAACCATTTTCTCTTTTAATTTTTTTAGATACAATTAATTAACGCTCGTGTATGTATTTAAAAATGTAATAAAATATTTGTCATTATGTTAAAAGTTAAAAATTAAACTAAATTAAATTTGAAATTAAATTAAATTAAATGTTTTTTCCCAAAATAAGTTTAAAAATAAAATTTATTTTTGATATTAAAATAAAACGATGCCGAGTTGGACACATACTATATGTATCTCTTTTAATAATTAATCAGAAAATACAGTTATAGTTTACGGATATTTAAACAAGCAGAATTATTCTATATACTTTAATATATTATATATATAGTACCCAGTTAATTATTTAACTTAACTTGTACCGTCTTCTGCGATCAGATGCCGCAGCGACCCGTGGTTCGGATCCCACGTAAAGCTGTTAGTCCCCTCCATTACATAAGCTTTGCTCTTACGAAGGAGGGTAAACAACCCTTATAATACATACGCTTAGGTTTAAAACTACAGAAGTGATGTATTATAATTGTAATGTGTTATAAATGCTGTATTTAATGTATCTGAGATTATATATATATATATATATATATATATATATATATAGAGAGAGAGAGAGAGAGAGAGAGAGAGAGAGAGAGGGTGTGGTGTGTGTGTGTGTGTGTGTTTGTTCCTAATTCATAACCGACTTCCTTCTTTCTGCTCGACAACGAACAGCTTAACTGGGTGGGAACCCTTTAAGGCGACCTACGGAACCCCTGCCGCTTATCGAGTTGTGGTCGCCCTCCAAACTGATCCTAAAGACACCTTCCTGAACATGAAGGATTGGAACAAGGGAGTCGTTTTCGTCAACGGATTTAACCTGGGACGTTACTGGTCAGTGGGACCGACAAAGACCCTTTATGTACCAGCGCCCCTCCTCAAGATTGGTGACAATGAGGTAATGCTGTAATTATTTTTTGTATCGATATTAGATTATTATTTTTTATCAAAAGGTCTTTTGTTAATGTTAATGATTTTCCATAATTACTAATTACCAACTTCGTTAAAGGAATTATATTAGAACATAATTAAACTCAGGTTATAAACTGTCGTACCGCGCACGCGTTGTTCCTCAATGCAGGAATTTCATTGCTAAATATAAGAAATATTTTCAGGAAATTCTTTACATTGTTGACGTGTCTTTTGCAGCTAATGAAAGCGAATGGAACGCCAGTTTAAAATATTATTAAAATAAAAGCATAAAATTCATGTTATTGAAGGAATGAGATTATATATATATATATGTTAGCTCTAGCCGATAAACTAATGTTAACATGAGAAATAACAAAATACCAGGAAAACAATTGTCTAGATTTAGTATTCACGAAGACCAGCAACGAACTGATAACATAGAAATATCACCAACTATAATATGAAATCACATTATTGAAATAACAACCAATATAAAAGCAACAGAGAACTAAAGAACACGCGTTATAGAAGGAGGAAAATTCATAATTTTTACTGTAATTTCCACTCCAAGGCTATAAATTGGGAAGGTATTATATCCAGCATGGAAGCAATAGACTGGTAAACCATCTTTAAAGTAAGACAACGGAAGAGATACTACTAACCCTCAAGGAGAAGAATTTAGAAGTTGTGGAAAAACGTGTCTCTTCCCCCCCCCCCCCCAAAAGGGGCGGGGGGAGGGAAAAGAAGCATGTTTGAGAGACAAAAGGAGGTCAATGTTTCGCAAGAGGAAAAGACTGAAAAATTGAGAAGCTGCAAAGACAACAACATCAGAAAAATAATGAATGAAAAACTGGGGAGCATAGATTGCGTTATATAGGGTCTAACTGACAACCATACAGAGAAAGACGAAGATAACGTTACAGAAAAGATAAAGGTTAACTCAAAGTACCTGTGTAATTTTGAAGAAAGGAAAACGAAATATCACGCGACTATCGGACCTTTGAAGAATAAAAACAGTATATTAACCGATGATCTGAAAGAAGTATCTGAAATCCTAAGAACTCAGTATGAATCAGTATGATTCCGATCAGGAAGATCATAACTATCACAGCTATGTAGAACACTAGAACAACATCAATGACGCACTCGAAAAAATTGAAAACAATGATGTACACAGACATGCCAAGGTGTTCGACAAGTGTTATCATGGAATCATAGCACATAAACTGAAATATATGGAAATAGCAGGAAAAGTAGGAAGATGGTATATAATTTCATTAGTGAGTGGCAGCAAACTGTTACTGTCCAAGGAATATCTTCATCAGAGTTAGAGATTCTTAGCTCAGTACCACAAGGTATTACCTGCATTACTGTTCATAATCATGCTGACTGATATAGATGATGAAGTTACCAATTATAGCACAGAAACATCCTATGCTGATGACACAAAAGTTAGTAGAAAAATAAGAAACCCAGAGGATATAGAATCTTTATAAATAGACATGAACAGAATTTACCATTGGTCAGAAGGCAACAATATCAAATTTAACACTCAGAAATTTTAACTATTAAGACACGGAAGAAAGAAAGAACTAAAATCTATGGAATACTGTCCCAAATGGACAGGAAATTCAGAGAAACTCTTATAATCTTGGTTAACCTTGGTCTAGTTTCCGGCTGAATTGTTCATTCTGACGAAGGTCAAGCTTGTCACTCCACCTCAGATCTACAGTTTAACGTGGAATCCGAACCACGTTCCACCAGCACCCCAGCGTCTTAACCACTAGGCTACCCATTTATTTACCAACCAATTTTTATTGTATGGAAGGATGAACAGCTGGGGGATGAACAGCTGGGTTTGCTGCGCGCCGCCTGCTGTCACCGGGCCTCGATCCTGTGGTCAATGGATTCGTAGTCAGCGACGCTAACCACTACACCACCGAGGCGCATGAAACCGAGGAACATATAAAGCATCTAAAGTTTAGGAGTTATAAGGACTGACGACGCGAAATTTAAAAGAAAAATAAGAAAAGAATAAACAAAAGCAAAAAAGAGTAACTGAGCAGATACTGAGAACCTTTAAAAGAAAGGACAGGAGTATAATGATTCTTCTGTTGATAACACTGATCACACCTGAGTTGGAGTATTGCTGTCTTAACATCCCCAGTCAGTCTTAACTGAAGCAGTGTGAGTATAGGATCTTTGTATTTATGGTGTGAGATAACTAAAAAATAACTGATATCTAACTGCAGATAAAATTCTTTATATATATATAAATTATATATATATGAAAAATGGACTAAAAACTATGGCAAATATTTGCTTCCGGTTGGTTCACTGAAAATCAGCCATTGAACCGGACATTAAAATTAATCACGGAAGCGGAACCAATTATAGGAGTCAATCGCCTCCTGATATACTACAGTAGTTCTGGACTTCCGAAAGTTCTCAATTACCTTTTGATGTAAATAGAAATAAACTTCTTTCTAACATTTTTCATTGTACAAAACTTTTGAGAAAACTCCTTCAAGTTCCAAATCATGAAATACAATCGAATTTCCTGTTAAAAAGTTTTAAAATTCTTCATATTGGAGAAACTTCCATTGATTGTTAAAGGAAAATTTTATTATTGATATACAGTTTTGGTAAAAAAGTTCGCCTACAAATATAAAAATTTTTAACGCGCTAAAAATAATTATTAATTGGAACTATCCTGGTTTTCTTTGGATGGTTTTATTCTCTTTGGTTACATTAATGAAATTTTGAAAATAAAATCTAATTTTTATTGATTGGTAATTTTTTTAATGCTGCTTCAGAAATGTTGCTTCTAGGCGAACTTTTTTCCAGCATCTGTACAAGCTGTTATGAACTTGATAGTATATTTATTTATCTTAGTACGTTTATGATATTTGGAAAGTTAATATCTGAGACTCTCTCTCTCTCTCTCTCTCTTCGCTGACCTAGTTTGTATAAATTGCCCCAATTCAGAGAAGTCATAAACAGTTTCCAAATGTTTTTTATCATTAATGAAAGTTTTCTGCCAATCTTTTTGACATTTGTCATTCTCTCTCTCTCTCCTCTCTCTCTCTCTCTCTCTCTCTCTCTCTCTCGCGTTCCCAGTATAATTGTTTGACCTTAATTCGTGTATATACGGGCGACATAGGACAAATTATTTGTGTGAACTTAGAATTCTGCGCAAAGTCGACTGAAAACAGGAAAGTTTGTAATGCATTCAAATATGCTTTTTATAACTTCAAGGTTTCATGTAATAAAGGGTTCCCAACATTGACTGTGTGGGTTACCTTTTCGAGATTACGACAACTGGTCGCCTTGATATTCTATCGATAAGTATGTTGTGGGTTAGATTAAATTAGGTCAGATTAGGTTAAGTTAGGTCCCGTTAGTTTTTCAGAGTGTTTCGATGTTATGGTATTGTCGATCTAATGGGTATTGGTCTTTCACTTTATGGTATAGCTTTTTAGTATATAGCGTCAAACAGAGAGCCAGTAAGTTCCTGGTTAGTGTTTATGCGGTCCTCAGTTTGGAACCTGATTATGAGAGGAATCTTTTCTTAACCTATTTTGACATTAATAGAGAATCAAACGGTTTAAAAGTTTCACGTTCTACGGAACTTTGCTGCTTTTTTATTTAGCTTTTGTTTCTCTTCAACAAAAAAAAAAAAAAAACAAAAAAAAATAATAATAATAATAATAATAATATACACAGTATAATTAATGTAAAGAACGACGCTTGTGTAGAAGAACGTTCCGCACAAGATGAGGAGGTTTCTGCTCGTATGTAGGAGAATTATCACTTCTGATTAATCGAGGCCCATGGTGTAGTGGATAGCATATCTGACCGGCAATCGGAAGATTCCGGGTTCGTTTCCCGGGTGGTTACCTCATTTTTCATTTGTTCGTTCTCCCTCCTCATCTTGTGCGGAGCGTTCTTCTACACAAGCGTCGTTCTTTACATATATATATATATATATATATAAAGTTTCTCGCATGTAATCCAACCTATTTTTTCCATATTATAAGAGAGAAAAATATATATGAATACACGCGACGACCTAATTAATTTAATAAAACTTATTATACCTAAATCTTTTTTTCTTTTTTTTCTTTTCAGTTCGTCATTTTTGAGCAGTACAAACCAGCCAAAAAGCTCCACTTTATCAATCACCCCATCTTGGGTCTTGCTATCTAAAAATAAAAATTAATAAATAATTTTGATTTTCACGACCTAATTCAATGGCGTCATTGAAAGAATATTATTAAAGATATTATCACAGACACACTTGATGAAGAATGAGTTTTATTGAAATCGAATCTGGAGCAATTTATCTACTTTTGTATCTACACGCGCTCGAGGGCTCGTATATTCGTTAAGTTTTAAGTAGATTTTTCTGAGAATTTTTTTTCCAATGGATGTTAATTTTCTGTATTTTAAAGATGGAATTATCGTTTTTATTGTATATTATGGGGGGGGGGGCCTATGGAACAACATGCATGCACTTAACATGAATGCATTTATGGGTTTTGATAGACATCCATGATTATGCACCTATAAATATAGGTTTTGAAACTTAATAAGAATTTACTAGATTTGATGAACATTTTCTTTTTCAAATATTAACTGAATAAAGTTTCTTCATAGATTCAGTTAATTAAGAAATCTTCCTAAGTTTGAATTTTACTCGATCGTGAAATTCATGAGTATTTGAAACGTATAAAAACAATTTATCCATTTCAGTTGATAACACTAGGCAACAAATTTCAACTTTGTTTTTGTTACAGACACGTGAACTACTGATTCCTACTAAAGCGGTGATGCTGATTTCAGATCTGATATCAAAATTTCTCTATCACGTCCAGATTTTGTGTAACCGAAAACCCCTATTTTTCATTTTTTTTCTCACCCGCTTCTATTACGAAAGCCGTCTAAGCTACTTTTCCGTGCCACGTTTTATGTTAAGCATACTTAAATAATTAGTGAACAGGGATGTCTTTCCTCCTTTATTCTGGCTTAAGACAGACAGCGGAATTCCGCTGGCGGAGTTACCACCCCTGCGCCCAACCATCCACCCAAAGCGCGTTAGTATTTTGTTGTTACTACTGAAAGGCAAATTCCTGTTCTTAAGTGAAACTTTGGTGTGTCCTCTTCCTTTGTCGCTTGTAGGATGACGAGCTCTCCTTCTGCAGGAACCAACAATAATCTCCCATCATATTTGGGTTGAAATTACCTTGGTATCTGTTTTCCATAACTGAGATCTGTTGGTGGAAGCGCTCACCATGCTCGTCACTTACAGCCCCAAGGTTGGCCGGGAAGAAGTCAAGATGAGAATGTAAAAAATGAATTTTCAAAGACATTCTGCATCCCATTATTTCATAAGATTTAAGCATGTTTTCTACGAGTTTACGGTGGTTTTCAGCTTTGTGGTTTCCAAGAAAATTTTTTACAACTTCAACGAAAGATGTCCATGCTCCTAGTTCATTCTCATTTAGGTTAGATGGAAACGATGAGTCGTGGATGATACTGCGGATCTGTGGTCCAGTGAAAACTCCAGCTTCTAGCTTAGCATCTGTCAATATTCCTTTGAATTTATCCTTTAAATATTGGAAACCACTACCTTGATGATCCATACCCTTCACGAAATTTTTCATAAGGCCAAGTTTAATGTGAAGTGGTGGAAGATGTACTTTCTGAGGGTCAATAAGTGCTGGGTGTTTCACATTGTATTTACCAACAACATGTTCAGTTCTAGATGGCCAATCATGTTTTTGTAGTGGTTCTTGTCATCTCTGCTGTTCCATAGACACAAAAAGCACATATGCTTTGTGTAGCCCAACTGTAACCCAAGAAGTAATGATACAACTTTAAGGTCGCCACAAATATTCCATGTGTGGTCCTTATATTTGATGAGTCTTAGCAGCAGTTTCATCGATTCATAAGTCTCATTAAGGCCAGTGGCATGTGCTACAGGTATTGAAGGTTTTTCATTGCCGTTGTGCAGTAATACAGCTTTAAGGCTAGCTTTACTAGAGTCAATGAACAGTCTCCATTATTTTGGATCATAGCGACAGCCAATCCCTTGCATCAGACCACTGATATCGTGGCAGAAACAAACGTTTTCTTCCTGTAAGTAAAATGATGAAAACTGCAAATGGCGATGGCGGAAATGGGAAACTTTGGTGTTTGGTTGGAGAAGATTAAATTCTTGAAGTCTTGAACCAAGCAACTCTGCCTTTTCTTTTGGTAATTCCAAATCGCGCACTAAGTCATTTAACTCCGCTTGACTTAACAAATGTGGGGAAATATTTGCATCTGGAACATATATGCCATCTTTCCCTGTCCTGTTTCTATATCACTAGCAGAATCTTCAGATGAACTGCTGTCTGTTATCGTTGCTGGTGGAACTGGTGGTGGATTTGTTTCATCATGTGGTACTGGTTCATTGCTGATTCGCAGTTTGGGTACGTGATCTTTGATTTGTTTTCTTTGTGAAACCAGCAATCTTTGTCAAACAAAAATAACAATCATTGAAGTGATTTTTCGGCTCACGCCAAACCATGGGACTGAGAACGGCATAGCTTTTCTTTTACCATTCATCCAAGCTATTAACATTGCATTGCACTGTGCACAGCAAATATGTGGTGCCCAGTCCCTCTGTTGGTCTCCTAACTTACAGTCAAAATAACACTTGTAGGCAAGTTTAATCTTTGTTGTTATGTTTCTACGTTGTGGCTTAGGTGTATATTGTCCACAGACAAAGCAGAAGTTGTCTGGGTGATTTACACAAGCACATCTATTTGATGCCATTTTGAATTACCATACAATATCAGAAAAAAACGTAGAAAGTAATTATTACGATGTGCAAAATAAAAAGAAATACACACCGTAGTACAAAACAAATGCTATAAAAACACACAAGTCACCACAACCTGTCACTTGCTCATCAGCAGAGAGCTTCAACAACCGTTCTGCTTGACTGTCACGTAGCGACTGACCGTTGGGCCGTTGCCCGTTACTATGCTCTTGACTCAGTGTTGCCAACTCGGGATAAATTTATTTATCAAAATGTTCGAATTTGTATATAGTTGGCAAAAAAAATTGCTTTAACCTTGAAAAGCAAGTTTCATATTACTGGCATTAAGCCGATTAAAACCAAAATCTGGACTTGGTAGAAAATTTTACTAAAAGTGATTTGCATTTTACACAAAATCTAGACGTGATAGAAAAAATCTAATTATAGATTTGAAATCAGCATACCGAAATTAGCTAGGAGCACCTATTTGGTCTTCTGTAACAAAATCTTTGTTGCCTAGTGTAATTGAAAGAAAATTCTTCATCAAAGCTAGTGAATTCTTATACAGTTTTAATATCTATTTTGAGGGGGGGGGGGGGGGGGTAAGCTCGTTTTAGTGCCTCTATGAGCAAATGTTTTCTACAGTACCGTGTCCAAGTGGACATTAATTAAAAACGTGTCACATACGAACTAAGGACTGTAGTGGTTCTATTGTTTAAGTATGTTGTAACACACTCATACATCGATACTCATCAATGGGTGAGTTGCTCTTTTGAACCAGAACCAACAAATTGTTATACAAGGTGTTCATAAAGTCACGCGAGTGCAAATGAATACTACTTCACCATATTAACTTACGTGAATTTATGAACACCCTGTATTATGTTAATATACACAAAAAATCGCCCAAGTTGTAAACTCATTTGAAAACTTATCGAAGGAAACTGCGAAATATTACGTAAAACATAAAACCAACCGAATTACATTACATTAAATTGTTACTTGATTACGTTTGCACTAAATGATAAAAACCCACTCTAATAGACAGAGTTTATTTCCACAACAGTTTTTCTGTATCCACCCGATGAGGATGCCAGTGGGCATCGAAACTGTTGTGGAAATAAACTCTGTTATTAGAGTGGGTTTTTATTATCATATTTTGACCTTCACGTAGAAAAAAGTGAAGTTTTTTTGCATTTATTTCACTATATAATTTTCATAACAGAAGGGGAACTAAATTATTTTTATATTTATACAAAAAAAAAAAAGTTACTGAAATTGAATAGAAATTTACGTACTAGATTTGATGAAGAAATGTTTTCAAATATGAACTGAATTAAGCTTTCTTCGTAGATCCAACTTACGAAGGATCTTGAGAATATGTTTTAGGTGAAATGTCTCTTGAACCATTCATTATTATATTCTTCAAATCAAGTAGAATCTTAATGAATTTTTTCATCACTATATTCGTACGAATGAATGGGTTTGGCAAATTTTTTTTCAGTGTGGTGACGCATCACAAGGGGTCACTTTAGATCGTTATAATTTAATATACAGAGGGTTGACAAAAATAAATAGACACTACGATCATTGTCCTTAAGACTAAATGGCAAAGTTCATCAATAGAACACCAAAACGCGTATCAACTTTACATAATGGAAAATGGAAAGCAACACGATTCTAATTATGTTCAATAATTCTATTATTATTTTTTGATTTTTATTATCAAATCAAAAACTATGGGAAAATAAACAAATTGAAGGTGTCTATTTACTTTTGGCAACCCTCTTATGTATTCATTTCTAAAAGGTTTTAAACTTATTCGGACTTTTCAAGCCTTAATTAATTCAGTAACTATTGAAAATTTGCATAACTTTATTTAGTAAAAGTGGCAAGTACGAAATTTGTCAATTTGACACTAAAGTTTAGTATAATTTTTCAACTCTTTATTTCAGTGTTAAAGTTTCTTATTGTACGTTATTAATTTACTTCTAAGGCATTTGGGGGTTGTTTAACCTCCCTGGGTTACATCATGGGTCACGTGATGGAGGAGACCCGCATCAGTTTTAAATGGGATCCGAATTATCTATATCTACGGGTCGTTCCATCATTTGAATGAAGAAGATGGTCACCCAGCCAACTACTGAACATATCCAACGTTGCTCAACCTCGCTGATCTAACGGGAAGCGGTGTTGCGATGTGCCCTTCGGTGATGAGAAATAATGGCAATATATTATACATTCGTGATCTCTATAAAGTTTGTCATTCTTTTAATAAGATACGCGGTTTCGGCATTAACTAGGAAAAATAGTTGAAATTTTTGGTCCATGGAGAATCACGGAACAGCGAACATGAACGGGTTTTGGCTTCTCACCATTTTAGTTTCTTCTTTGAGGGAGAATTGGTTAAAATTGAAAATTAGATGAACGGAAATAACTACATTGAAAGCCTCTGTGAAACACACCAATCAGTCGAGTGAGAAATATTTAACAGGCAATCAAGTTGGTATTAGCATGAAATTACCTTTAAAATAAATAAATAAATAGCGAGAATTGCCAGAAACTGGCACTGCTCTTAGGACAAACTAATACGACCCATTGCGCTAACTCTTATATTATTATTACTACTATCAGCGGAGTTCGAACCTTCAACATCAGTGTCTTCACTTCGCTTATAGGGAGACGGTGTTACCTTTACTGAGCTACGGATATTGCTGGCAGAAAGAAAAAAAGGTTCAGTCAAAATGCGTAGAATTTGAATTTTCCCTTATAGTTGACCTTTCAAAAAGACCTGCTTTGGGAAAATTTGTTTGAAGGACGTACCCTTTAGTATCATTTCACACAAAGGCGTTTTTCAAATGTTTTTCTCTTAATCTTTCAGACCCCAAAGGGTCAGTTTTCTACAGAAAACATATGCAAAAAAACAAGTAAAAAATATAGCGTGAATTCTGACACAAACCGAATTGGAGGAACATAAAGTTTATCAGATGTTTTGAAAATTTGCACCAAAGAGCTTCCTTCCTTCGATATATTTATTCTTTAAAATGTAATATATGTATAAAAGGTTCTGACAGAACCCTAAATTTGCTGTACAACAGGTCTTTTTAGACTCTTACATAAATTACCCCCGAGATGCTCAGCTTCGCAAATGTTTGCTGTACAACAAGACTTTTAGACTCTTACATAAATTACCCCCGAGATGCTCAGCTTCGCAAATGTTTGTTGTACAACAGGTCTTTTAGACTCTTACATAAATTATCCACGAGATGCTCAGCTTCGCAAATGTTTGCTACCCGCAATGTCCCGAGCTTCCCGGAGGTAACAAGACGTGCTCAATAGAGTCTGACGCAAAGAATTAAAAATCAACCAACCCGATTATCCAAGCTATCCATGAGTCCTGCCGTTTATCCTCTAAGCTATGAAATTCTTGGTACGAAAACGTCTGTCTGTAGCTCCATTTAATTTCGACATCACTGTATTATTTCTAATCAACTGTATATATTTCTATCCTTAGTATGTGAACTGTCATTGTATTAATAATATTTGTCAGATGGACTATAGTCTGCCAATAAACCTTTTCATTTTCATTTTCATATATATATATATATTATATATATATATATATATATATAGCTACAGAGACACCTTCAGATACTATCGCAACTTCTACCTTCACAATAAGACCATTGTTCTATCGACACAGCCGCCACCAAGATGACGTCACATCGCGAGACTCCCTCGAAGCATTTTCTCTGCTGTGAACCTCAGTCACACCGAGCGCCTCCTTCCTTAAAGCAAATCTTAGTGACACATTAGATCTTACCATGTAACGACATTGTAACAGGCCGCGCTGGCCTGGTATCACCCATTTAACTTTATATAAAGCCTCTAATTTTCTTGCGCGTTATTATAATTTCCAAGTCATTATCCAAGTGCACATTTTTAACATTTTAACTTGCATTCAACTTGCATTCAAGCAACTGTAACGTTTATTTGTCTCGCTTAAATCCCATTGTTTTGGTTAATAATGGAAGAAAACGCTATTTATTAGTTTCCTAATTAATGACATTATTTGAGCTGAAACAATCTGGTGACCTCGAACCAAAGAAAGCATTAACATTATTATAATGCCAACGTGGGAACTGTATATATATATATGCATAAATATACCATATACCACAAATATACTACTTCAATTTATATATATAAGAAATATATTATTATATACAGGGTGTCCACAATGTCTTGTCACCCTAGTAAAATACTAACTGATTTTCGTTTTTCTTTCAGACCCATTTGAAATGTGTTATAGCAGCAACTATACAATTAAACAACGCATATTGGCAAGTACCTGGGTTTATGAGCGACCACGTAATGGCAAAACCATTGAAAATATTCGTGCAGACTTCCAGGACGGATTCAATCGTACAGTTCTTCGAAAAAGGACTCTGTTGAGATGGAAAAAGAAACTGTTCATAACAGGAACTGTAAAAGATAAACCAAGAACTGACAAGCCATCTAAATAATAAATGGGTCTAAAAGAAAAACGAAAATCACTTAATATTTTACTGAAGTGACAAGACATTATGGACACCCTGTATATAATAAAAAAAAATTATTACCACGTATGTTAAGCTTGCTTTAATATTCCACCAACCAAACTACTGAAAATCTGAGGTTGCGTAAACCACACAGACTAACATTAAATATTAACCTCAGGAATTTTTTTATTTTTTTTAGTTTAAACAAAAACTTGATTTGTTTTTTAGGCGAACAAAGAACTTTGTTCAAAATTATAAATCTAAGTTTTGTTTAAAATTGAACTAAATAAATAATGTTACTTAATAATAATTCTGATTTAGATTAAACATATATTAACCTTGGTTAACCTTGGTTTAGCTCCCGCCCGGATTGTTAATTCTAACAAAGATCAAACTTGTCACTCCACCTTGAACGTACAGTTTAACGTAGAATCCGAACCACGCCCCACCAGCAGACCAGCGTCTTAATCACTAGGCTACCCAGAGTACCCATTTATCTACCAACCAATTTCTTTATTGTGTGGAAGGATGAACAGCTGGGCTTTGCTGCGCGCCGCCGGGTCTCGATCCCGGGTCAGCGAATTAATCATTTTCAAATTTCCCTTATGAAGTGAAGTTCAATTCCAAGTAACTAAGGGGTTCCAAAAAACCTTAGCCCCCCCATTTGCAGCTTACATGTTTACTTATATCGAAATAGTTTTTAGTGATTATAAAAATATATAAAATTCTTTATTTATTGCAGGTATTAAAATTTCTCTAGCTGATAAAGAGATAATATAATGGCTTCTCAATTAATTGGTGATTCGGAGAGGCAACGTGTGATAGATCGCATACGAGCAATAACATTTCGGGAAGCTCGTGATGCTGGAGCCACCTTTATAACACGTTCATGGTTGTCAAAAAGTTGCGAAGAAGTGAGGACTTCGTCAAAAGAAATTGGAATAAAACTTTGGATGAATGTGAAATGGATACAACCAAATCTGGGCGCCCAAATTTGCCACTCTCTCAGGAAACAAAGGACATCATTGAAAGCGGTACGCGTAAGCGGAAAAACAGCTGTGCTAAACTTTCTAGAGAGATCGAAGTGTTGAGAGGAAAGATCGTTAGTAGTGAGATCATTCGACTGTACCGTCATAGGCAAGGTTTAAAGCCTTGGCATGAACTTCCAAAGCCAAGGAAAACTCAACTTAACATCGATGACAGAATGTGGTTTGCCCATTATCTTGAAGATTGGGATGTGGATGATTTCGTGCATTTAGCTGTCTCCGATGAATGTTTTGTTTACGTAACACGTCGGCCTAACTACCAAAATGATCGAGTGTGGGCCACAACATCAGATGAAATCGATGACAATGAACATTATCGCGAATTATTAAAAAGTCCAGACTGTGTTGGTGTGTTTGTTTTGTTCACTGCAAAGAAGCTCATGTGAGTGCTGAAGCCAAATTGTCAGAGTTGGGATGGACAGTATTTTCGTGATATTATTCAATCCCAGCATGTCATTCCTTTTCTAAGAAACCCAAACAATGTTATGGATGTCGATCAGGTCACACTTCTGCACGATAAGGCCCCCTGCTTTAAGGCATTAGCCACTCAACAGTTGTTGCGGAACCATGAGATCGATTTCTTTGGAAATGAAGAATGGCCAGGAAATTCTCCTGACCTGAACGTCTGTGAACACATTGGATCAGTTATAAAGGGCAAGGTTGAATGGCTCTTGTTTCAAGAACCTGCAGCAAATCGATTTTCGAAGGATACAATGACGCAACACATTGAAACTGTTTTAGCAAATTTGCGTAACGATCAAGATCTATTCACGTCACTTTTGGCAAGCTACCCAAAGCGAATTCAGGCTGTCTTGGAAGCCAATGGCGGGAACACCAAGTTTTAATTGTTTCTCATTAAATGCAGGATTAAATTCTCTTTTGTAAGGTATGTTTAGTTTTACTGTACCTCTAATGGTTTAGGCCCCGTATAATATTGTACGTTTGTGTTTAATCTTAACAAAGCTTATTTTCAAGTAACGTCAATAACCATGAAGTTAATTTTTAACAAAACTGGACCTTAATTTTTAGCACGTCACCTTTTCTTCCTTTAAAATCTAAACAAATGTTTTGTTTAGATTAAATGAAGAGCTTTATGGGCGCATCGGACTTTACTTAAAAATTCTTTTGGGGATTTTAATTTTAATTTTCTTTTAATATTAAGAAGAAATAAAAGCTTAAGTTTTTAATTATTAAAAACTGAAAGTAATATATATATATATATATATATATATATATATGGGATGATGTCTGTCTGTCTGTTCTATGCTCGTTTATACTCGTACATGTCTAAATGGCTATGGTAATCGTCACCAAATTTAACATACACATTAAGGGAGAACCAGTGAAAGTTTTATTGACACATTCGCCCCTCCTAGTCCTCTCCCTGGTTGGAGACTCGGAGGGAGGCGCCTGAACGGCTAGAGTAGTCTACACCAAATTTTGTATGCACATTAAGGGAGAACAGGGGAAGGTTTTAGTGACACATTCACCCCTCCCAGTCTTCCCGTATAAGTTGTGTTTTGGGGGCTTTTGCTGCGCGAGGTGCAGCGGCCTTTAGTATATATATATATATACTAAATAACACAATCACAATATCACAAAATCACAAAATAACACGTGATCTTATTAATAAGCAAACAACCACAGGGAAAAAGGAAAAATGAAACACGAATTCCGAACGCTTTCGTGATATATTCACATTTTCAAGGACAAGAGAGAAAATGTGAATATATCACGAAAGCGCTCGGAATTCGTGTTTCTGTTTTCCTTTTTCCCTGTGGTTGTTTGCTTATATATATATATATATATATATATATATATATATATATATATGGTGTGTGTGTGTGTGTTTGTGTGTGTGTGTGTGTGTGTGTGTGTGTGTTTTAAAGTCGAAAATATTTCACAATATCCACAAATATTGATCATCGTGTGTCTACGTTAAACTATAAGAAACAACTTCCTCAAATCTCAAATATAAATTTCTAATATAAAATGAAAGTGTAGATTTACTGACGGAGTCCAGAAGAAGAATTTTCATATGCAAACATGAATTATTTATAACATTTACATAGAATAACGTAAAATATTATTAATTTATATCTTATTTTATAATTAAATATAATAAATACATTAAAGTACCATAACGATAAATTCGGTAGTGAAAGACGATAATTCTTCATTGCTACTTATGGGTATTTATTCTGAATTATGATCGTCATTCTGAACTGTAGCCATTTGGCGTATATGATAAAAAATAAAGCCCTATTCATGCGTTTAGCCAATGTTCGTAGTTCAGTTGTGTAACACCGTTTCCCCTCTAAGTGAAATGAAGACGTGAGGTCGGGTGTTCGACTATTACCAGTGTTATTAGTAATAATAATAATTCGCATGAGTTAATGCAATTTACCGCATTACTTGACCAGTTTCTGACCCTTCTTACTAATTTTTATTAACACCGTTTCTCTATAAACCAAGTGAATATACAGACGTCGGAATAATAATAATAATAATAATAATAATAATAATAGTAATAATAACAGTCAAAGAGTCAATAATAATGAAAATGCAAAAAACTTCACTTTTTTCTACGTGAAGGTCAAAATATGAAAATAAAAACCCACTCTAATAGACAGAGTTTATTTCCACGACAGTTTCGACGCCCACTGGCATCCTCCTCGGGTGTATCCACCCGAGGAGGATGCCAGTGGGCGTCGAAACTGTCGTGGAAATAAACTCTGTCTATTAGAGTGGGTTTTTATTTTCAAATAATGAAAATATTTTGGATTATTTAACCTCTTTCGTAACGTCAAAGCTCATTTGACGAAGGGAACTTATAAAGCTTTGCGTGAGATCCGAACCATCCGCGGGTCGCTATATCATCTGAACCCGGAAGATAAATCACCCATCCAATCACTGAACACACCCAACGCCGCTTAACCACGCTGATCTAATGGGAAGTAGTGTTGCGAGGCGCCACGACGTAGACCTAGAAAGTGTCAAGACGCAGTGAAATGCAAATAGACACAATTAATTTTACCGTCATTTACATAAAAGAGAGGCACTCTTTTCAGTGCCATCTCCGAAATGCCATGACGACGCATTGTTTAAGCCAAAAAAAGATATAAATAAATCTCCTTAGTTCCTTCGCAAAGTGAGAGTCGTAAAGGCACAGTACAGGGTGATAAAAAAAGGATGTTAAAAAAATAATTTACTGCACATTACCTTTGGGAACCCCCTTCTTTTGTTATCACCCTGTATATAGTGTGTTCTGAGTGCGTCCCTTATTCGTGCACTCTGTCACTTCAAATCTCTTCCTTTCATCAAATTTAAGTTTTTGAATAGATCCACAAATAAAATTAAGTTCAGACATTTCATTTTATGATAAGATAATCTTCACCTATTTTATATTCGATCTGTGGCCATATAAACTAATACTAAAATTCAACTCGATTTGTATGATGGTACCAGTATTGTTATCTATCTATCTATCTATCTATCTATCTATTATATCTATGAAACAAACCACGAAGGAAAAAGGAAACAAAGAATGGTGCTTAAACTCTTTCGTCTAATGACATCCTGAGGAACACTGAAATAAATAACAAGTTCGAGACTATATATAGGTCACAAAAAAATAAAATAGAAAAATAAAAATTGTAGGAGGAGCTTACAATTTTATAAGGAAAAGCTACCAGAGTTTTAGTACTTTGCCCCTCTTGTCTAAATCCGTTCTGAACGAATTCAAAACAACAGGATCAAGCGAAAAAAAGGCCCTGGCTAATATTTAAATTATTTGTAAGTTGAATAATGGTAGACTCAAGAATATTTCTGTTAACAATGTTGCTTGAGTGAAACAAAATTGAAGCATTATTCCAATCAATACAGAGAGATAACTCTGACAAATGGACGAAAAGGGCACTGGACGACTGTCCCGTTCTAACGGACTATTGATGCTGTTTTACACGCGTGTGCAAATCCTTTCCCGTCTGTCCAGTGTAAAAGGAATCACATTGTTTACAACCAATTTTATAGATAATGCCTGAATTATTGGTAGGGCTATTTTTTACTATTATATTTTTCACAATATTGTCATATGAAAATACTACATTAATATTTAAAAGTTTAAATACTTTAGCAATGCCTAAAAAGCCTGAGAAAAATGGAAGTACTAAAATATTCTTCGACAAAGTGCGAGGGTTATTATTCACACGATAGAAAGTTCGTTTTGCCTTGTTAAGACAAGATTCCAAAAAAGCAGGTGGATAACACAAATCACTTCTATTACTGATGATTTTTCTAATTCGGCATCCATGTATTCTGAACTGGCGATCTTAAGAGCGTGGAGAAACATTGAAGAAAATATAGCTTTCTTGATAGGGGGGTCATGTCCGGAGTAAAAGTGTACGTAGGACAAATTGTTTGTTTTTCCCGATAAATACTAAACTTAAAACCTGGGCTTTCCCTATATACACGCACGTCCAAAAACGGGATTGAGTTGTTTTGTTCCACTTCTAAAGTAAACTTAATGGAGGGGACTTGATTATTTAACTGCTAATGTATTTAAACTTTTGAATATTAATGCAGTATTTTTATATGACAATATTGTGAAAAATATCATAGTAAAAAATAGCCCTACCAATAAATAATTCAGGCATTAGTCTCGAATTTGTTATTTATTTCAGTGTTCCTGAGGATGTCATTAGACGAAAGCGCTTGAGCACCATTCTGTTTCCTTTTTCCTTCGTGGTTATTTTCATCATAAATATTATTCACGTGTTACTTTCATGAAATAATTTTCACATATGGGTTGTATATTACATGCGATATCGGGACAACGGGTATCGAACCAGATAAAGAGAGGAAAATTCTCGGAGGACCACAAGGCAACGAAACCGGCACCACCATCGGAAAACGAATCGGAAACACAAGTACACGTATGTAAAAACGAAAAGGAAAAAATAAAAATAATCCTAGCCAATATTCAGAGCCTTAAATCAAACCATTTCCCGGACAAAGTTTTATACCTGAAAGGACTCATGCAAGAAAACAGAGCAGATTTTGCATGCCTCACGGAAACCCATCTAAAGGACTACCAGGCGAATTGTAAAACCTGAGTTCTGTATTGACAAAAAAGAAATACAAATTGACAACTATAACATCCAGCCGACAGAACAATGAGACGTAAAGGAGAGTGTGCTATTTACACAAGCGAAAGGCATATGGCAGAAATTGCTATAAGTACCTCAAACAGCTAAGTAGAATGTGTAGCAGCAAAAGTATATATCAGGTGGGCAAAAAAAAGCGAGACCTCGAACTTTGGCTGTAAAATCCAAAGTTATTGTCAGATTTCAATATTGTTTTCACACCCCACAACTAAGTAAATTTCCTATACGATGAACGGATTTCAAAGAAAAATAATGAAAATTACGAATTTATTAAACATTTCTTTATGCCACTGGAAATTCTCCATTTACACTACTACTGTATTGTATGTGCAGATAAAAAGTTACAAAGTACTCACATATGGTGTTACCTTGATGTTAAAAAACTGCTCGATCCGTTTACCACGAACTTCTACAACCTTTTTCAGTCTAGGACGGAACTCATCTATGGCTTTATTAATTTGTTCTTGTGGTAGATCATCCCATTTTCCAGAAGAAGCTGTCGTAAATGAGCGACATTTCTTACTTTGACCCGATAAATTCTCTGTGACAAATTTTCCCAAAGGCCGTAATCGACAGGATTTAAATCAGGACTGTTTGGTGACCAAATTTAATACCACTACCTGGTATTCTTTTGATATCTCCTGTTTTATCGATTTTCTTGAGAAGCTTGTCCAAACCTCCCGCAGTTGGCTTATGTTAATTAAAATCGCTTTAATTATAAAATTGAACATATGATTAGCAAGATGTTTCTGGAATATTCGCCATAAATCCAAATTCTCAGCTAAAATGCTAAAATATGGCATACAAACCATAAAATTACCTAGTACTAACATTAAAATTTCATGGTTCTATGTAACGTATTTGCCGAGATATGAAGGATTTAAAAGAGCTCCCTTTTTTTTTTGCCGACCCGACAATGCAGTAGTAGTGTAAATGGAGATTTCCAGTGACATAAAGAAATGTTCACTAAATCCGTAATTTTCATTAGTTTTCTTTGAAATCCGCTTACCGTAGAGGTAATTTACTTAGTTGTGGGGAGTGAAAAAATATTGAAATCTGACCATAACTTTGGATTTTACAGCCAAAGTTCGAAGTCTCCCTTTTTTATGCCCACCCGATATATATATATATATATATATATATATATATATATATATATATATATATGGATAAGGGCAAATTAGCGATTGTGGAGAGAGAGGAAAATTCGGACTGTCATGTGATGGTGAATGGTGAAATACTAGAGGAGGTAGAGTCCTTTAAAAAGTATTTGGAATGTGCATTGAACAAAAGAGGTAAGAGTGCGGATGAAGTTAACAATAAAGTGAATCAAGGAAGAAAGTTGACAGATGCGCTGAAAGTGGTTGTGAGAAACCGGAG
This sequence comes from Bathynomus jamesi, assembly GCA_023014485.1. Taxonomy (NCBI): domain Eukaryota; kingdom Metazoa; phylum Arthropoda; class Malacostraca; order Isopoda; family Cirolanidae; genus Bathynomus; species Bathynomus jamesi. The sequence goes on along the minus strand of JAJOZX010000314.1, from coordinate 364,146 downwards.
AATGGATAGAGATTCTGTGAGATGTTTACACGGTGTATTACAGTGATGTAGTCAAGACCACCATGGCCGAGACCGAGACCAAAGACCGAGACCAGAAAAAAAGGTTTCGAGACCGACTTCGAGTCTTACATCATTAGTGTGTTAGTACCAACACTTTTGTGTATTTTATTTTTTTTTAAACTGACACACAGAGGTGTCTTTTTTATCATAATGACGTCACAGATACTCGATATCCCTCATAAAGGTTTATAACGTAAAAGTATTATCAAGGTTATGAGCGCATTTGAGACCCTATTCTATTTTTTGGGGTGCAGAGTTGTATAACTTCGTCATTTTTATCGCATATTAAGAATGGAAAGTTAAAATCTCCACAAATTAAAATATTTGGTGCTGGAGTTTTTAAGTGATTTTAACATGTTTTCTTCTTCATTCGTAAAGAATTAGAATTAACTTTTTGTAGTATTTGGTGGTCTGTAAACATTCATAATGATTAGGTTCGGTTCTTTTACTTCTAAAATAAGAATTTCGACGGTACTGTTTGATTTGTTTACCTTTATTTCACGTGTGTATGTTTTTCATGTAAATACAGCAGCGTCCTCCTCTTCTAGCAAATATATCCGCTTTGTATATGTTGCAGTCTTTTATTGCTGCTTTCGTGTCTTCGACACAATTTTCACAGCCCTTTTCACATTTATGCAAGTGTGTTTCCGTTAGGCAAATACTATCTGTGCTGGTTTCCAGAGATAAATTTTGCAGGAATTGTAATTTGCATTCTGCGTGGTTTGTGTAAAAGCGTTGTATATTTGTATATAATAAATTTACAGGGTTAATAATCTTAGTGCTGGGTTATCTTGGATAATGATCGTTTTCTGGTCGATTTTGACGGTTCCTGTTCGGTGTTATTGGGTAGGCCGTTACATTTTATAATACTGTGGATGCAGCCATTGTAACCTTTGTGGTTGTTGAACTATCGGTGGGTGGGGTTGGACGAGAGAGTGATGTATGCATTGCTGGTGGTACATATAACGGCGAAGTTCAGTCTTCTGTCATTAAAAGGGACAGCTGTTCTTTTATCGTTCTTATTCCTTCTAAAGAAGTGTACTTCCTTGGCACTGTTGTTATTCTTTTATTTAGGGTTTGAGCTGTTATTTCTCCTTTTCTTCTTTGAGTATCTTAAATGTAAACATACGGGCACTCCATCTTTAGACATTTTTTCTCCCTAATTGAATGTCTGCACACACACATAAAAGAATGGAAATAGTAACAATTTGTTCCATATCTGCAAATTCCATTTCTTATCATGTAGAAACATTTTTCGGTCGGTTAATATGTATACAGTATATATATATATATATATATATAATATATATATATATGTTAACACAAACCGTGCATGGAACAAGGAACTCTTCTGGGAAAATTAAATCCACTATAGTCCGAATAAGTAATGGTAAATGACAAATACCATAGTTTTTTTCTTCTTTTTCATGATTTTAGCCCGACGTGGGCAATGGGTCTCTCGCAAAGAGATCCCATAAATATAGCTTCCCTCACCAGCTATCTGCAAAGCAGACAGGATCCAGCTTTGGGACATGGATCTAGGGTTTAAAGCAAGCCTAGATCCCTACATTCAGAACCTCTATATA